>JAEQBH010002212.1:0-163920 GCA_016808115.1 Tetrastigma voinierianum | reverse complement strand
ATTGTAAATTTGTTTCAATTTAAACAAGTATCCTTTTGGGTTTTTGTTTAACAATTGGGTTTTTTTTTTTTTTTTTTTTGTTGTTTTCTGGAAATCAAACAGAGAAAACTTCTTCTTTTAAGGAACAATTATCTCCAAATTTCCTTTTGGTTTGGTTTTTGAGATCAAAAGAAAAAAAAATTAAAAATAAAAAAACTTATCCTTTTTGCGTAACAAAAGGGAAATTTTTGTTTTCTTAAAAGATAATGGTTTTTATCTGGGTTAGTTTTTCTCTTTAAGGAAGGAAAAAAAACTTTTTTTAACAAAAAAAATGTTTTGTTAATATTAAGCCAACTTTTGATAAAAAGCTTTAAAGGAAAAAAAAATTTAATCCAACTTTTAATAAAAGGCTCTAAAGAAAAAAAAATGTTTTTTTTGTAAAGGACTAGGTTTTTCTTCTCCTAAGAAAGAAAAAAAAAGAAGAAAAGTAGGTTGTTACTTCAAGAAGGACAAAAAAAAAAACATTCTTTAAAAGAAAGTTAATAAGTCAAACAAATAAGTGGTTTGTTGATTTATTAAATAAAATCCTAGTACAAAAGTACATGAAAGGGATTTCAACCCATGACCTGGCATTCAAGCATTGAATGCTCAATCAAAGCTACACACTTAGTTGTGGTTTTCCTTGCAAGAAATACATGATAAGGAGATAAGCCTATTAGGCTAAACTCTACTCATTTTGAGTTTATTGCCCGATTGGAAGTACGATACTAAAGTTTTGTTTAAAGGTTTGGATTTGAGTGGGGTAGATTTTGTGGCCCACACTCCCGTCTTTTTAGGGCTGAATATTACGTACAAGGAGGCGGTTCGACTCGGGTTTACATACCCGGCAATCTTTCACAGAATCTGTTGTTATCGTTATTTTCGGTGAGTTGGTTTGGGAATAGAAAATTGACACATTTTCTAAAATTTTGCAGAGAAATGGACTCAGATTCCAACAATACTGTTCCAGATGCATGCGCGAGTGGCGAAACCTCTTGTGGCGCAGTCTTGAGTGATCTTTGCTTGTTATGCTATCATCTCCTTGAAGAAAAGTAGAGAAATTGATAGACTAAACTTTAAAATGTAATGACCTTAAGATGTTATCTCTTGTGTGCGCGAATCTTGTGAGATTCTTGGTAAGATGCCTAGGCTGAAGAAGATGAGCATGATATCTAAGTCGTAGGTGTTGTGGATCTTGAAAACGTTCGACACATGCATAAATTTCGTCATGGTCTTTGGCGATTCTTTATACAATGTGTATTCAAATTAAAAAACAACCAAGGAGCTATGAGAATCACTAGATCATAAATATAAAACCGAGGATGCTAGGGCTAAGAAGTTTCTTGTGGGTCATTTCCTCGATTACAAAATGGTAGATTCAAGGCAGGTAGTCGGTCGAGTCAAGAGCAGTAATCCTGTAAGTGCATGCTCGATGAATGATGTTAATGAAACTTTTTTCGAGTTGCGAAATTTATTGTTAAGCTACCTCCTAGTTGGAAAGACTTCAAGAATTACCTAAAGCATAAGAGAAAGAAGATGAGCATCGAATATCTGATTATTAGACTTTGTATCAAAGAAGACAATAGAGGATTTGAGAAAAAATGGGCGCCTGATTCCGGCGAAATTTAAAAATTTAACTTTGTGGAACATGGTGAATTCTGAATTTAAGAGAAACCTGGCTTGACAAAGGGAAAGCGATAAATTTGGGACTAAGGAGGAATCTCACAAGCAAAGTACGGAGTAAATGCTTGATTGTGGGAATCGAGGTCGAAAATCTCTTTGGATTCTGAGTGCGAAGAGGAACAAAACCAAGGAAACCCGATGTGGTTGATGGCATCACGAGGATCACGTGACGGTGACCTCGCGTGAGAATCTCTTAGGTGAACTTGGTGGGATCGATCGAATTGTGGATTGACGGGTGTTACTCATCATGTGTCTTGCGAGACCGAAAAGATGTTCTCCACCTTTGAACCGGTGGGCGAGAAAGGTGTTCATGGGGAACTCTGTCGGTTCGAATCAAGGCGAGGAAAATGGTCTTGAAGATGACATCACGGGAAGGAATTGACTCGACCCGATGTTTTATATGTACCTCTGATTAAATAGAAGCTTGGTGTAAGTTCATTCTTGAATAACCGTGGATTTCGATTGGTGTTAGAGTCAGATAAATTTGTTTTGTCAAAGAGTGGAATGTATGTCAGGAAAAGGTATGTGAGCGATGGTATGTGGAAGTTGAATGTAATGACTATAATTAAGTCTAACATGAATAAAACGAGTACTACTTACATGCTTGAGTCGTCTAATCTATGGTATGGTAGATTAGGACATGTAAATTATGATACATTGTATAGATTAATTAACTTAAATCAATTACCAACTTTCCAAATTGATGCAAAGCATAAGTATGAAACTTGTATTGAGGCAAAACTGACCAAGTCATCTTTTCAAAGTGTTGAAAGGCACACTGAACCTCTTGACTTAATCCATAATGATATATGTGATTGGAAGTTAGTACAAACAAGATGTGGTAATAAATATTTTATTATCTCTGTTGATGATAGCACCAAATATTGTTCCGTGTACTTACTCAAAAGTAAGGATGAGGTGATAGAGAAATTTGTTCTCTACAAAAACGAGGTTGAGAATCAGCTCAACAAGAAAATTAAAGTCTTCAAGTGATGCAGGTGGTGAGTGAATCGCCATTTGTTGATGTTTGTGCACCGAAATGGTATCATACGAAACCCGCGACACCTTATTCACGCCCGATCGATGGATTGGTCGGCCGAAAGAATCGCCTCTAAAGGAAATGATCAGTGCAATGTTGATGAGTCAGTCTACCCTGAAAACATGTGGGGAGAAGCCATTTTGTCTGCTGATTACCTTTTGAATAAGGTACCTAAACAAAAAGCAGAGAAGACTCCATATGAGTTATGGAGAGGACTACAATCATCCTATAAATACTTGCGAGTGTGGGGAAATCTGGCCAAAGTGATAAACCTCCACTTAAAAAGGTGAAAATGTGACTTAAAACTATTGATTGCATTTTCATTGGTTATGCACATAACAGTACTGCTTATCGATTTCTTATCCATGAGTCGAATATCCTAGATATTTATAAGAACATGATAATGGAATCAAGGAATGCATCATTCTTTGAAGATGAATTTCCATATAAATTCAAAGAAGAGCAAAGTTCATTGAAATGAGTGCTTGAGAATGTTAATGGAAATAGTCAAGATTAAGACAAAGACGGTGAGGTTAAACCTAGACTCGATAAAAGAGCAAGGACAGAAAAATCTTTTGGTCCAGATTTTCTGACATATGTGCTTGAAGGGAAACCTTAGACTTTCAAGGAGGCAGTGAACTCTACAAAGGGTCTCATGTGGAAATAGGTTATTAAGAGTGAAATTGATTTCTGCTTGCATAATATACTTGGGAAGCTAGTGGATCTTCCACCAATTTGTAAACCTCTAAGTTCAGTGGGTATTGAAGGAAAGGAAAGTAGTTGAATCGATTGTAGTCTGAAGCAAGACTTGTGATCAAAGGCTACAAACAAACTGAAGGCCTTGACTATTATAACACATACTCTCCAATGACGAGAATAAATTCCATAAGGATGGTGCTTGTGATTTCTACCTTGAGAAACTGAGAAGTACATCAAATGGATGTGAAGACAGCCTTTCTTAATGGAGATTTAGATTAATAAATCTACATGGAGCAACACTGAGGGTTTTCTAGCCGGAATGAAAAGAGAATACGTAAGTTAGTGAAATCCTTGTATGGGCTAAAACAAGCACCGAAATAATGGCATGAGAAATTTGACAATGGTATGATGTCACAAGGATTCAAAATCAATGAATGTGAGAAGTGTGTGTATGTCAAGGATATAGAACATGGATATGTCATTGTATGTATGTATGTAGATAACATGCTTATTGTCGGCAGTGATGATAAGATGATCATATCTACTAAGAATATGTTTAATTCAAGGTTTGACATGAAATACATGGGATTTGCTGATGTTATATTAGGAATAAAAATCATAAGAACATCAAATTGACTCATTCTAAGTCAATCACGTTATGTTGATAATATTCTTGGAAAGTTTGATAAAGACAATTTTGGAATTGCGAAACACTGGTTGATCTCAACTCGTCTATCGAGAATAAAGGAGAAGTGTTTATAAGAGTAGAATCACTAGCGAGTAATGGACAATCTGATGTACCTAATGAGCTGAACAAGACCCGACATAGCCAATCCGGTTAGTAAATTGAGTAGTTATACAAGTAATCCTAGAGCTAAGTATTGGCAAGGAATCATGAGAGTACTTAAGTACTTGTTTTACTCGTGATTATGGGCTACACTATACAAGATATCATGTTGTACTTGAAGGTTCTGATAATGGCGGATATCAAATGTTAAAGACTGAAAATCCGCAGCAATGGTTTGTGTTTACCTTTAGAGAATCTATGACCTCGTAAATCCACCAGAAACAAAAGCGGTTATTGCGAATCCACAATGGAATCTGAGTTTATAGCACTAGATAAATGTGGGGAAAAGGTTGAATGGCTACGCTACTTCTTAGAGGATATTACACAGTGGCCAAAACTTATGCCTCCAATATGCATACATTATGATAGTCAATCTGCTATTGGTAGAGCATAAACAGTATGTACAATGGTAAGTCTAGACATATTCGTCGTAGACACAACACCATTAGACAAATACTCTCAACTAGGGTCATCTCTTTAGATTATGTAAAATCTAAGGATAACATCATGAATCCGCTAACCAAATGATTAAATAAAGAGTTAGTTGAGAAATCATTGAGAGGAATGAGACTAAAGCCCATAAAGGAATAAGTTAATACGATGGATACCCGACTGGGCGGTGAAGAGATCCCGAATCTATGTTCAAAAGGAATGACTAAATTGTAAAGACTTTGATCTGATCAACGTGGGGATCTTCCCGTTGTCGTTCACATGATGAAAGCGATCTTTCATAAGAAGAAGGTTAAGCTATGCTTTTGATGATATCTATGCCTTGGAAAAAGGGTAGCATGAAACACTCTTAATTTACAGGAGATCACACATGGAAGGAAGGGTGAAGTGGGGTCCTTGAAAGGCTGAATAAGGCAACGGTGCTTATTAAACTCTTGCGAGCCCAGGGCGCGTATTCATTGCTAAAACAAACATAAAAGTGAAAATTATTAAATGTTAGGTAGATTCTTGTGTGAGGTTTGTCATTATCTACACAAATGATAGAACGGTTCAAGGATATCATGTTTTCTTTTTAGTTAGTAGAGTAAGCGTCTTACCTGAGGAAGGTTTAAGGTAACACTACCTCTTCTATCTGATTTATTGTGTACTCTCTATCACTTGAGAATCGTTTGTCACGCCTTTAGGGTATCGATTTCATTCATGTAGGGAATTGTTGGATCTTAGTCTTTTGAATGAAATTAATTGTTTGTTTGAAATGTTTGGATAAAGGATTTAAAATCCTTTATTACCTTTTATGGGCCTTTTAAATTCCTTTTCCATTGATCATGAAACCGTAGGAAGCCAAACCTTTCGTTATCTATTTAAAGAGCGCTCCTGACTCTCTTTAGCTATAAAATCAGAGAAAAATCTAATTTTTCTAAAAAATGGAAAAACAGTAAATTGCCACTATAGTACAGGTTGAAAACTTGGAAATTTTCTAGATCTCGGATGATGAAACGGACCTCACCTCTGGATTCGTATCACGAAATCTAGTAACTCAGACAAATTTCGTTGGTCCAAAGAGACAGTTGAATTTACGTTTTCGGAGGTGACATGTCGGAATTATTTCCGAGAGATGAGATTTTTCTGAATCTCGGAGAGTTAGAAATAACTTAAGTTAAGGTCATGGAATATGAACTTAGCAAACAAGATTAGAAACAGTAGGGGAAAAAGGGATCCCGTTTTCTGGTTTTATACGAGAGAAGAGAGAAGAAAGAGCGAGCTTCCTTCAGATCTCACGAAAACCGTTGGTCGATTTTCATCAATTTAAGAACAAAGTTCATCGCATCGGCGAGAGCTGCGCGTGGATCTGAACGAGGGATTTCGTGGGGATCAGTGAGGAGTTTGAAAAATCAAAGGTTTCGGGTTTAGGAAGTGCCCACGAGGCTTCCTAACAGTTCTATCACACTCCAAGAGGTAAGGAGTTCTTCTTACTTGGTTTATTTTCCATTTTAGGCCGCCAAAATGGTCGGATGTTCGAGTTCCTGTCGGGCGTCGCTGTAGACCGACGTGCCGCTGGGAGAAATAATGGAGCTTCCCCGAGAAGAAAGAGTCTCGCTGGCAGAGGAAGGTTTGCCTAGACGAAGTGGTCCCACTGGCGGGTATGCAGGCTGAGCGAGGGTATGCATGCAGGCGAACTTGAAGGAAATTGGTGGACTTTACGGTCGCTGGCGAAGGTGTTGCTCTTTAGGTGAACCACTTCGCCTAGATGAACTATATAGTGCGTGAGGCTGTGTTTATGGCTTTATTGGTCGATCTGGCGGGTTATGATTGTTTGTGAAGCGATTTGGGACCATTTAGCCTTGACTTGTTTGAGAGTGTCATTATTGGACTAAGAGTGACATGTTTGGATGTCAATATGTGTGTTCTAATGTATTGACATGTGATGAGTTTATATGTGCAAATGGCCATTACATGGCTTGATTATGTGTGTGTCATTGCTTGAACATAGAATGACAAGTTGTATGTTGATGTTGATATATGCGTGCATGATATATTGACATGAATGAAATGTTGTATGGAAGTCAAATGCAGGTGATGTGATTATCCATGACACTCGGTGAATGGTGTGATTGGTTTGTCCATGTAGCATTCATTATACATGTGGCAAGATATAACATGCAATGGCGCATTACATTACATATGCATGGGGACATTGCATTGAATGGGTGTGAGTGCATGGTTATAATCAACACTGTGTTTGGTGTTTGATTAAGTGGGCTCAGTACAGTTGGATGACGTCTAACAAAGTCACACAATTACATGAAATGGTAAAAGAAAACTTGTGTCGAGTAATAGCAAGCAACGAACAACACCCCTTTGGTGTAAGACCCGTTATTTATGATTAGACATAATTCAAGCGATGAAAACCCATAAAAGTGTCTAGCCGTGCGAAGCTTGGGGTGGGACCGCCAAAATTCGATTCTTATGGAACTTCGTGTGTTTTGTATATAAATGATCATCGAGGTATGACATCCAAAAAGCTTTTGGGTTTGAAAACAAATGAATTTGTTTTGTAAAATGATCATTGGATGTAATCTAGAAATGTTGGATTTTATCACACATGGGCTTAGGCATTGTGTGATGGAGTCTGTAAGGACTCGAAAATGATGGGAGTCGATAAGGACTCGGGGCATGGTACAGGATTAAGTCTCATCTCATTTCATGGCATGACATGTAGGATTTCATAGTATAAATTACATATTTTTACTTAGAATGTAAATGTGTGGAACATGACCATTGCGTGTCTTGACTTAGGTGGGAATGCTTTCTACGGGGAAATATTATCTATTAGGTGTGGCTCACCCTTTATGGGGAAAACATTTTAAGTGCATAAGGTGGCCTTTGTGGACCAGCTCATTTGAGCCAGCATTTGTGAAGGCGACATGTGGGCACTGATAAATCTTTTTTGTAAAAAGCTTTGGAGCAATCAATTTGATTATGTAATAATAGTAATAGAGTCGTGATCGAATTCTTACGAACTGTTTTAAATGTAATTTAGCATATTTTTAACATAAATACGGATGAAGGGATCCCGATAAATGGGACATAACGAGGTGGTATTGAGTTACTCGGTATTCACAGGTATTTGATACCAGTTTTGTATCAAAGCTTAGGTATGCTATTATCTAAGGTATTACTTCCACGAGTTGACGATCGGTTAACAGGACCCTTGAGTTTTGGGATGTCACATTGGTAGTGTGGGAAGAAAGCGCGGATTAGCCTCTTTTTTTGTGGCCTCTTTGTGATGGAGATCTGACGTCTCCCGAGTTCGTAGTATTTGCTTGAGTTAGGTGTTGTTATGTCCAGGTTGTATCCTAGAAAGCAATGGCGAGTGGAATTACCGAGCACACACTTTAGAGAAGAGCGAATTCTTTAAGAAGATTATAGGCTAATGGAAACCGGTTCGTTATTTTATGTAATTTTCTGTTTGTTTGTTTTCTTCCCCTCACCTTAGAAACTACTAACTGCCGGTTATTCTGAATATTTGTAGCAAATCGCGTAGTGCTTGTCGTTAGTATATTCTATTAGACCTAAAATTTTAGGTATTTTAGATAAATCAGAATTATCTTTTAATATTTTTAATAATTTGATTTATATGTTCAAATAAAAATGTATTATTATTATGAATCAATAAAATTTAGTTTTCATTGTCCTCAAAGGAAGAGAAGGGGTCCGAGTTTGGGTCCCGGGACATTTTGTTACATTATATCAAAGTCTTTAATTGTCAAAATAGGAAGTGAAGCAGACAGTTGAAAGTCTTTGTAGGCATACAGAATCTGCGACACCTCTGCATTTCCGACGGCCATGGCGATGAAGACGATGCGCGGCATCACCCTTACCTTATTCGTCCTAACAGTAACAGCCTCCTCTCTCTTCCGACCTTCTTCCGCCGACGCAGACCAATCTTCTTCTGATGCGGCCGCCGATTTCGTCAAGAAAACCATTGCTTCTCACAAGATCGTCATCTTCTCCAAGTCCTATTGCCCGTACTTCTCTTTTCCTTTTTTATTTCCACCTCTTGTTCTTGTATTTGTTTTTTCCGATTCTCATGTGAAAACTCCGTTTTTTCAAGGCTGTTTTGGATCTAGGAGACAGGATGACCAAAAGGAGAGAGAAATTTGCTAAAATCCATTCCCTTCTCTAGCTATTTTCAGAAATTTTTTCCCTTTCTTTTTCTGCCTTCTATGGTTGGAGGAGAACATTAGGGAAATGGAAAATGAAAATTTTTATCGTTCTATAATCCTAATTCTTTTTCAAACATGGGATCAGGCATAAGACAATTGGCTTTCAAAGGCATTCAAGCAATTAAAATTCTGTTGAAACACTGAAACCCTAGAACCTGATCCAAACTCAGCCTACTTCAAATAGTGGATCATGTTGGGAAGTGTGAAGGGAAAAAAAAGTCTTTTTTCGTTTTTTTTTCCCTTGAATCTGGTTTCCTTGAGCTTAGAAAATGTTTAAATTTCAAATAATTTTTAGAAAATTTCTTTGCATTTCCGAAGCAACCAAACATGAGAAATTTGAAATTTCTCTTATTGCTTCTTTGCTTTCATGTTACTTTACCTAATCCAAACATAGCATACATAAAAATGGAAAAAATCCAAGTGGATTCTTTTAGATGTTACTGGTAGCATTTTCCGCCTTCATACTTGCATTCATGGGAAATGACAAATTGTTTTTATGTCTTCTCTTTTAAACATTTGTAATAGATTCCAAGCATTGGTTCTTGGTAATTGTATAATGCGGATTTGGGTTCCCTCTCAAATTGAACCAGCATGATGTGTTATGGTATTTAATAAATCTTATTTGGTTTTCTTACAAATGTGCACTAAATTTTAATTCCAACCACAATTTTATGGGATGTAAAAATACATCCTTTGGTCAGTCCTATTCAAATTGGAGAAACTTGATAGCAATGTTCAGCAACTTGGCAACTTAAGCTAACTATGGTCTCTGTCCAAATTATCTGTCCAAATTATCTGCAGGTATTGTAAAAAGGCAAAAGCTGTTTTCAAAGAGTTGAACCAGGTTCCATATGTCATTGAGCTTGATCAAAGGGGTTTGTTCACAACTACCTTATTGATATCTTCATATTTATTTGTGAGACAAAATTTGAATCAATTTTTCACAAAGCTTAGAAACTTGTTGATCAAATAGTAGCTAATTCTAAAAAACTAGGTAGAAAAATAATGCTTGATGAATGATGGTTGAGTAGTGTTAAAGGCATGATATTCATATTAAAACTAAATCCTACAAGCTTAAGCTTTTAGGAGAATTAGTTGTTTAACATGGTATTAGAGCCTGGTTTGGCAGGAGGTTTTGGGTTTGAGCCACCTCTTTGCAATTTATTCCCCATTTGTTGATTTAAAAGTCGATGAAGGACTCTATTTGGTTTATTTGACTCTTCATGTGCAAGTATGGGGTTGCACGTGAGGAAGGGTGTTAAAGGTGTGATATTTATATTAAACACAAATCCTACTAGCTTGAGCTTTTAGGAGAGTTGGTCGTTTAATAAGTAGAGATGACTAGCGCCTCACTTCTATATGATAATTGCATTTTGCTTTTGAGCTTTTATGGAATGTCAAAATATACTGATTTCTCCCATGTTTATTGGCTTGAATGCAAATTTTCAAGAGGTGGTTGAGGCAGGTGATAAGGCTTTCTAGAGCCTCAGTTCTAATATTTGACTTGATTTCTTCTACATTTCTGTCTTTCCTTGTTTAGAGAAGCTTCATATCATAGTTAAGCCTCGAAGCAATATGCACATCTTCACTAACTACCTTGAAAGTTATTGAAAAGAGTTCATACATGTTTGAGAGGATGGATTGGAATATTCGGGATGCCACTAGCGGGCTTGTAGGGAGCGACGTGCCACAGTGTTCATTGATGGAAAGCATATTGAATCGGATGGTAGCTTACTCTTTTTCCCGATCATTCCCTTCAGTATTAAAAAAGAAAAAAGCTCATCGACAACTTCTTGATGTTGTGATTGTAGGTATCTGGTTGAATCTTATGAAAATGGAGAGTTGTACGAGCTTACGGGCATTCAAGCGGGGAGGAGGAGGAGGAGGAGGATCTCTGAGCAAAGTATATGAAATTTCTGAGTAATTTTGATTGCATTTTTTTATCACGTACCCCTTCCTTTGCATGAAGGATAAGCCAATTAAATGCCTTTTATGATAATTCTCGGGATCTGCTCCCTGGTATCTATTGATTGTTTTAAGCAGGAGTGTTTAATTTGTGTCTTTTGGGGTGATTGGGTTGTTTATTTTCATAAATAGAATTTGGATGCTGATGCTTGGTCAGAATAGGATAGAACTTATAGAAGATGGTAATACTATGCATTCGAATAAATTATTAGGATTTTCTTTTTGAAAGCATGCCATAATGGTTCTACACTTCAACAAGCTGATCCAACTAGTAGCTACAAGCTCCTATTTCTTTCTATCACATTCCAGCTTGCCGGGTCATGGGAGAGGTCTAAGACAAATTTTCTACTTATTGGATAGTATTCTTCATGCTTTTGGTTGCAAAACTGCATACCTTTTCCACAAGAATTGATGTTTGTGTTTCGTTTTTCTTTTACATTGGCACTTGCTTTTCTTATGCTTTGCAAGAAAATTCCATGCATAAGATGGAAATATAAGTTAATGTTACATAAATGCCTTACCAGGAGTTATTTTTTGGATTGAAAACTATTTAAACCAAACCAACATGATTGCCCCTCAAGGATTGAGATTAAGATGAGAAGTGCTATTTTGGTCACAGCATTAAAGGACCTCTCGGATGGGTGATCATTCATTTATTTTTTGTTAGAGCTAGATCATGATTGTATATGAAGAAGGGATTACGATATCACAAATTGCAGTAACAGCCTATGTTACATGAACACTTCAAATTGCTCATAATGCCTAATGTAAAACATATATCATACTTGCATACTTGATTTGCTATAATGCATCTAATTTACCTTCTCTTTTTTTGCAGGTTACCCACCTTTAAAGTTACTTGAAACAAGGAAAATGGGGTTTGCATCCCAAATATCGGCATGGTATTTAATTTTCTATGCAATTGCTTATAATGCAATTTTCCTAGTTGTAGTTCCTTGTATTGGTGGATAAATCATTCTATATGCGATTGCTTCTGAAAAATAAAGCTATTTTGTGGATCTTATATGGCATACCTAAAAACCTTAAAGAATGTTGAGGGTCCCAAATACCCAAGACATCGGAGATTGAAGAATCCAATTTCTATGAATACACCCAAACTAAAATGAACAATCAGTACATTCGATCAATAGAAATTCTGTGCTACCACCATAATTGATGGTTATAATTTGGCTAGGGAACTATGGATTATTATTGAGGATACTACTAGGTGGTTATGAATTCTCATTCCTGTGTTATGATTGATGGTACTGACACTCACTTTGGAGATGTTAATAAAATTCTTGTTGTTCTAACATTTCTTAAAACTTTGAGCCAAGGTATAACAAATTTAAATGTTGGAACACATTGCCCAATAATACAAGCATCTTTATGGAACTGTTGAATGTCTGAGTTTCCTTCGATTATTGTTCAACCATATAGATAATATTTGTTTTAAACCAATTCCAGAGGGATCTTTTATAAGTTTTAAGAGCAGCCAATATTGATATAAGGTTGGGAACTTTCTCTTTTATTTAATATGGATATTACATGCAGAACGGTCCTTATTTTATCCTATGAGATAGGGTTAGTTATTTGGTTGATTTTTTTACTTGGTTGCGTTGTAAACTTGGGCTGTGGCTTTTTTGTTACTTTCTTAGGCGGCCCTTTTGCATACCCTTGGGTGCTCTTTTTTGTGATTAATATATCCTTGGCTTTACTTATCAAAAAAAAAAAAACAGGTTCAAACAAATAATCATCTATGATACCAAACTATCCTTTACTCAGGTCAAGTATTAACTTTGATATCATTTGTAATGACTCGGATCCAATCATATAGATATTGTTTACTCTAATCTCAAATGCCTTTATAATGCATTCCTAAAGTTAAGAAAAACTCATATTTATTATTATAGAGAATGTCAATAATAACTTTATGTTTTTGTATATGATCAAAAGGGGTTGTGGCGAGGGAGGCTAGAAAATGGGAGAAGGGAGGAAGAAAGTAATAAAAGATGTGCTGTTTAGAATTTTAAGCCTTTCTGTTTTCTTGTGGTTATGAGAGTTCCTCATGAACTTCTGTTTCCATTTTGACCTTTTTATTGTTTAAGCTAAAAAACTATTATAGAAGTTTTAAGTCTAAGGTGGCATTTGTTTTTTTACTTAATGTTAAATATAACTTTTTTTTAGTTAATGTTGAATAGTACTTAATAGTATTAAGTATTAAGTTGTTTATTTTTTAACATTAGGTAGTGAAGCTGGCATTTCTTATAACATTGAGCAAGAGTGGTGTTTATATTTTAGAAGATGATTTTTTCTTGAATAAAAAAAGTCAAATATTTTGGGTTTTTTTATTTATAATATTTTTTAGAAATTTCAATAATAAGTCATGAAAAAATTAAAAAAACAAATATGATGAATATTAAAAGTTATTTAGCTTTCAATAAAAAGTTAAAAAACAAATTCCACCTAAATATGCCCCCTTCTTTTTCCCTTTTTTTTTTCTTTTTTTTTTCCTTTTTGGTAATATAGAGGGTAAGATTTGTCTTTTCTATAGGTTGTGCTGATCCATGGATGTGGGTTCCATTATTTAGGAAGCTGAATTAAAGTTGTAGAAGTTGCCCAGAAAGAAAAAAAAAATCTAATATTGATAAACTATTTTAACATTTGAAATTTATTTTTTTATTTTAATTTTCTAAACAAAATTAAAGTGTTTGCCCACAAGCTCTTAGTTAGAATGTTAACGTTAAAATGGTTGAACATCGAGTCTAGGCAGTTTAAGACAATGTATTAAAAAAAATAATAAAGTATTTGGAAATATTAAACTTTTAATTTTGTTTGTCTTTTTACTGGTAAAAATATATGTAAGAAAATCAGTTTAATTTCTGTATCGAGTTGGAATGACATAAATTTGTTCAGGTCTTGACCAATTTCAATATTAATTGATTTCGTAACACTTTTTACGGGAAAATTATACATAATTTTTTTTTTTTTTTTTTTAAAGTTTTATCCTTTTATTTTTGTATACTTTTCCCAATCAAATGTACTGTAAAAGTGTATAAATTTTCGAATGTTAATATGGGCTCTTCAATAAATCTTCTTTTTGTTGGAAAGAATTGATTGTTTTTGTGGGAATTGATGAGACAAAAAAAAAAAAAATTCTATTGAATTCCACCCAGTAAGCCTCGGCGGTTTTAGGGAAAAGGGTGGAAGTCCATGAAAAGGTGCACAAATAATTTCTAACGTTTGGCCATTTGTCTAATATCATCCTTAACGTTTTTTGGATTCAGTCATGCTCTTCTTAATGTTTTTGTCATGACACACATGTCCTTACCATTAAAAGATTTAACGGATAGACAAATGGGGCGTTAACATTGTTTATGTGGCACCCTTCACATGCATTTTTAACTGATGCAACTTTGCACATGATTCATTTAATCCAAAAATTATTTTGACAAAATTGTCTTTATCCCTAACCTCCGAATACCCCCCCTTTCTCCTTTGACTTGATTTGGAGCACACCCAGAAGCTCTCATTTGATTCGAAATCTCTAATGCCTCTATCACACCTAAAAGCTCTCATACCTAGAAAAACCTTATAATTCAAAGTGAATTCTCAACCCACTATTATTTGGTCACCCAGGAAATGAAGAAAGATGAAAAGAAAAATCATGTAATGTTACTTTTGTTATCTCTCTCACTTCGTTTGCTATCAAAAATCCAAAACAAACAAATCAAAGAGTCATATGAATTAAAATGCAAATTCCATTTCCATTGAAGCACTGTGTTAGGAGAAGAAATTATCAACAACCTTCACGTAGACAGAAAAGGGTTTTACAAATGAAGCATCTTAAATGGAAATTCAACATAAACAAGAAGATTAAAGTCGATGGAGTTTCAATATAAGTCTCCTTGGACGTCCACAACTGGCTATTTGTAATGGAGGGACACAGTGTTCATGTTCATATTCGAAAAATTAGGGTCCAAGAAAGAAGACGATGATCTCCACCACCATCATCAACCGCTGCCGCATTTGAATGGGATAGTGCTATGCGAATTCGAGAGGAAGGGAATCGAGAGGAAGAAGATGAAGAAGAGTCTATTGAAAACTACCCAAAGCTCGTCGTCATCTCCTCTATTGTCCGCTCGTCGAGATGAGGGCAATTTTATCATTATAATATTTTAGGTTTAATGTATCCCCTGTAAGTTGTTACATAAGCTAAAAATGCATGTGAGGAGTGCCACATAAACAATGTTAACGTCTTGTTTGTCTAACGACAGGGTCATACATGTGTCACGACTGAAACGTTAGGGGCATGGTTGGACCCAAAAAAGGTTAAGAGTCAGATTGGACATACAATCAAATGGTGGGGGTATTTGTGCACATTTTCCTATGGAAGTCCTGGCGCAAGATATCTAATCTTGTAGAATTTTCACGCTCAAAAACTTCTGAAATTGAATGAAATATATTAGACAATAAATGAAAAAGATTGGAAATAAACATGATTAGAAGACAAGAACATTTTTATTTTTATGAAAAAGAAAAAAAAACTGTCTTGAAAAAAAAACCATTGAAATCAAATTAGTCTTGAAAAGTATTGGGACTTGCTTAAGGATTGTATGTGAGACTAACATATATGATTGAATCTAACTTTAACATGAAATACTGAGGAGAGGTAAATGCCATTTTTACAAATTTTAGTGTTGTTAAATCCTCACATGCGTTATGTTGATATTTTTTTAAATAAATACTATGATTGTAAAGTCGAATTAAACTTTCACAAAGTAACAAAACACACACATATACGTTGTATATATATATAGGATCACAAAATACAGTTATAATATATTTTTTCAAAAAAAATGCCAATCTAATAAGGTTTTTTTTTTAAATGCTAATGAGTAAATGCTTAAGTAGTAGTTGATAACTATAGTTTTTTAAAAAAAATTAAGTTAAAATCATAATTATTGATTACAGTTTTAAGCTTAAAGTTAAAACCGTAGTTACCAACTACGATTTTAAGCACTAGTTTGAGCATTATTTTAAAAATCACATTATTATACCAATGGGTTTTATAAGTACAGAGTTGGATTTGTCGATCTTCTACCCAAGTCACTAAATAGAAAATTATTGAGGGAATGAGATGTTGCCTCGAATAAAGTCAATGTATACAATTTGGGGGATTGTAGGAAGATTGTTTAGGCTCCGTTTGAAAGCTACAAAATGATAGGAAAAGGAAAAAAAAAATTATTAAAGAAAATGATTTTTTTATGTTTTGTTTAAATGCATTGAAAAATATAAAGAAAATCGAAGCATGGTAAATTACATATATTTTAAATTTCTTTTTTTTTTTAAACGAAAATAAATAAATTTATTAAAACAGCTCATTAATAAATAAAATAAGTGTGAATAAACATATAAGATTAATTTATTAAGTTTACATATTTTTTATTTTCTTTCAAATTTGCTTTTCTTTCACTTTTTCTTTTAATTTTCTTTCCTTAATATTTTTTGAATTCCAAACGGGGGTTAGGCTTTAAGACATGACAAGAGTCTATAGGTGGTGTTTATCAATCCACTTTTTTGGTTCATGGGATATGAAAAGGAGATGCGAGGCTTGGGCTGGGCTGGGTGTCATCTAGATGGGCTAGACGACATATGCCTTTTATCAGATGTTATTTGTCAAAATAACCTTTTCTTTTTTTTTTTTTTAAACAAATATTTATTTTAACCCTTTCTTTAAACTAATATTCAATTTACCCTTTCCCATGCTATGTAACACATAAAAGAAAGACTCTTATTTCGATATGAAAAAATTGTTAGTAAATACAACTTTAGTTAAAAAATAAAATCGATTTTAAAAAAATGATTTTTATTTAATCAAAATAAGTCTCTCCTATGTGGTATTCCTACATGACATGAAAATGTCAAATTGAACATAAATTTGTAGGATGTGTTAAAATCAATTTTTATTTCAAAATATTTGTTTCGAAAAAGAGGTCACATTGACACATCACTCCCTCATCAGCCCCCCGAAATTTTAAAATAAAAGGGAGGGAGGGAGGGAGGGATAATGTCGAAATTTCAGTAGATTGGATTTTTCGTTAAAACAATGGAGATATTCAACAAAACGTCAACGATGTATTAAATAATTATTATGATATTTTTGTCAGTAGGAATATAATCACAAAATGCACTGAGGTACATTTTCACTTTAAAGCAATCACGCTTCTCTTAGGCCATTCTCACTAAGCCCTCTCTCTCTCTATTCATTATTACACTACTCGTTTTGGTTCTCGCTTTATTGTTAGTGCTAAACTATACCCACTACAGAAATCCACTTTATTCTTAGTGCTAAACCATTGCGAAATTAGGGATCTGGTCATGAAATCGCCGAATTTGATTTTCATGCATGTCCCTCTTTACCCTCGAGCTTTTTTGGTCTGATATATTCATGGCGTTCTTGTCATCGCTTCGGCTCATCACTCTCGTTAAAGAGCGTCGCGCATGTGTATTGGAAAATTTGACACGTGTAGAATGATTAACGAACGTTTTTCCACATGTGATCTTTTTTAATGGACGGGTAATGGTTGAGTTAAGGGAATAAACATAAGAGGTATCTTGAGACTAAGGGTACTCAAGGCTCAACTCGATTAAAAAAATTGAAACTCGAACTCGATCAAGCCTTTTTTTTCTTTTCTTTTTCGGATGTTTGGCTCATTCAAAAAAATAGACGAAGTTTCTGAAGCTTGAGTAAACAAAACTTAAATCAATTAAAAAGTTAATAAATAATTATACTCAAAATATTTATTCCAATTAATAAAATAGTAAGCTCGATTAAGTTATAGCTTGATAGGCTGAGTCAGTATTATGATCTGAGCTGGCTCGGCGAGTTATTCAAGCTCGATTCGATTAATAGCTTGACAATTTTACACCCTAACGTAAGCCTGAGCCTGAGGGGAAAGTAGGACTTACGCAAAAATGCCCTTATCCCATCATATAAATTAGAGTATGCCAAGTCCTAAGAATCCAATGATGCATCATCACAAAAAGACGAGTGGATCTACTTTTAAGAGTTCAAATACCTTAATCAATCTGGCTAAGTCCATCATTAATCATTACACAGATCTATTCAAAGCCTATCCAACAGTAGTTTGGTGGTGGCAGTGGCAGTGGCAACTGCATTGCTGTAAAGACAGACGGAAGAAGTATAGAAAGCATTATTTAAAGAATAATGGACAAGTTATGGGGGGCAAGTGCAAGGGCAAGGGCAAGGGCAATGACCGACAAGATATGGTGTGCCCAACCAAGGCACACACCCAAGAGGCTGATGCTTCACCAATTCTTGAGCGTGTGTGTTCCCCCCCACTTTGATAATTTAGTTTCAACGGCTATAATTTCACCAAATCTGACCGCATTCTCACCAAATAAAACTCTCTCTATACATGAATATGAGAAAAAATAAAAAATAAAAATGAACTCTCTATATATATATATATCCACTGTCTTTGTCATATACCATGACAGTTGCAGATCGACCCATTTCCATCACTTAATGAAAAATGAAGGCTTATCATCTTCTCTATGTCCCTCTCAATGCCTCTCACCCATTTTTTCACTTCATGATCTTTTCTATTCTTCACTTCTTCTACTGTTTCTTCGTGGGGTCATTTGTCCGATTAGATTGGAAGTATTTACCTTTTCTTTTTTTTTACAAATTCTGAAATTGTAGGATAATTATTTTGAAGGAAGGACATATCTAGAATTTTAAGGGCTTGGGATAGAGGTATGAGAGAGATCCCGAGGCTTGAATCATATAAAACAATATAATATGCAAAGTAAATAGAAGTAAAAAAATAAATATAAGTTAAGTTGATCCAGGTGTGTTTGATTTATCCATGCCTAGGGGTGTTATCGAGTCGATATAGAGTCAAGCTCGAGCTCGACTTGATTAAAAAACTCAAAGCTCGAACTCGACTCGACCGAGCCCTTTTGTTTCAATTGTTCGAAACTTGACTCGAAAAATAATCGAACTTTTCCAACCCGATTCGACAAAGCTTAAATCAATTAAAAAACTAATAAATAATTATTCTCATTCGACTTGAAATTGATTCGATAAGCTCAAATAAATTTAAACTTAATAAAAGATCTAAGGTTTTTTTGATTATTTATAAAGTGATGGTATGAATGTAATTTAATAAATAATAAAAATGTAAAACTCAATTAAGCTCACAATTAACTCAAGTTGGGTATTGTGCTACTCGACTAACTCCAAATCGAGTTTGAATATTTCACGATTAGCTTGATTCGTTTACGCCCCTACCCATGGATTTAGAAATGAAAAAAAAAGAAAAATAAAAGGCATATCTCTAAAACCGATTCTCCGACATACTCCATGAAAACTCATTTTCTTTGAGCATTGAAGAAATTTTCCCAGACTACAAAAGCAAAATATGCATGATAATCTTCCACCTAAATATAATAAAATATGCAAGTAAAATATGCATATTCTATGGTAAAGATTGATGGATGTGTATGGAGCAAAGGCCAAATTTGGTCAAAATAATCTAGAAATGGGGACCTCTTCTGGACAATGGAGTAGGGGAGGGGACTGACTGTACTTGAATGGGGGCTTCTACCTCTTAATTTCAGAAAAGTAGAGTGGGCTATGAAGGATTCCCCACCAGTTTCAGTATCTTGTCCTTGTGGGTAGGGAGAGCCTTGGCCATTGGGCAAGTACGCAGACACCATGTGACTCTCTTACATCATTGCCTCCACTCTTACTCCCTACTGTTTCAAGCCATGCCATGCCTCACTGATTTAAGCCCCCAAAAAACAAAAACAAAAAAAAACCCTAATTTACCTTCTCAACTCCACCATCTACACCTTAATATTTTTAGAACCCCTTTCACCTCTCATTAAAAGGTCTTTATAGCAAAAGAAATGTTCCTTCATATATTCACTTTAATTGGACTGTGTCCAACCGATGTGGGACTTCCAACACTCCCCCTTACACGGAGACTAGGTTTTTTTATTTTCTTTTTCTAATCTTTCTAGAGGATGATAAGTGTAGAACCTCCTCCAGCATGATCCAAACACCTGACCGACTCATTCCCTTATATATTCACTTCAATTGAATTTGTGTCCAATCGTGTGGACTTCGACATACACAGTGTTCTCCCACCAAAGATTGTTCACTAGGGTGAACCCCAGTGGCAGACCCAGAATTCGATTTCAATGAGGCAAGATTAAGTAAGATAAATTTTACAAAATTTACAAACTTGAACTTGAACTCAATGGTTTAATACTTAGATATTTCAATGGGCGCAAAATATAGCATTTGAGTTCAAATCCTTCGGGATCTAATGAGGAATTCTTTTTTTTTAAATCAGTGGGGGCAAGTGCCCCCATAAAAACCAGTATCCACCATAAAAACTGAGTTTCCTTCCAAAAACCACCCAAACTGTGAAATTTATGTGAAAAAATTCATCAACATCCTGGGAGATCTGCCTGTTCAAATTACTAGCGTGTCTTCATTTTTCTAAAAAACATTCTATCAGGAGGGAACATCTCTAATGGACTAGAATGGAAACTCCAAAAAGATGCAATTTATGCGAAACCTTTTGATTTCTCAAACAAGAGGGATATAGGTATTATACAATCTGAGGAGGATCTATAATCTTTTAGCATTCTCCTAACATTAGGTTGTGTTAGATTCTTGCAAATTTGAGGAAATGCAAATAAAAAAATATAGAAAAAAAAGAAAAAAATAATAATAGATTTTTAAATTTTGTTAAGGCATGATATTCATACTAAACCCCGAATCTAAAAGTTTGAGAACTTAGGAGAGTTGATGTTTAACGTGATGAGATCTTGTGCAATAGGATGTCACGGGTTGAAACCTCTTTTCTTATTTATTCCTCATTTGTTGATTTGAAAATCCATGAAGGACTCTATTTGGTTTGTTTGACTCTCCACGTGAGGGTATGGAGCCACACATGAGGGAAAGTGTTAAAGGCATGATATTCATATTAATCTCAAATCCTAAAAGCCTGACCTTTTAAGAGAGTTGGTTGTTTAACAAATTTAATAAACTTCTCAAGCTCATTTAACTTATTTGAACTTTTTAATATAAAATTAAATAATTTAAAAAGACCTAAGTTATTAACTATATATATATTTCATGATATAACCAAACACAAGAGCATTACTTTTTTCCATCTTTTTTATCCTTGTACTTTGGACCTAACATAACATTTCGCTTTACTCTCTTCAAGTTCAAGCACAACAACCACAAATAAAATTCCTAAACACCATGTCCAAATCTACAATCAGTTCCCAACATGATATAATTCAAATGCAAAATGAAATCTACAAATGCAGATGCAAGCTCCAAGGGAAGAAATAAGAAAAGAATAAAAAAATATACAGCCTGCAGCAAGTATGTATATTGAGTGAGAGAATGAACACAAGGTTTGACATAAGAAAACAATGAGAGTGACATTACAACATTTAGGTCCTATTGAAGATGACGAAACATGGATTATTGCATGAACCGTGAGCGGTTTTGTTTGACATGGAACACGAACGTGAAACCATCTCTTCTCTTCCACCTGCCCCTAAACAGAGAAAGAGAAAGAGGTAGGTGGTAGGGACAGACTCTTCCTGGGTCTCTCACATTTATATTGACACCAGAATCATAGGCATGGGCCAAGACATGTTTTCCCAATCCTTCAATCAATAATTCACTTTCCCTCTTCCCCTGCCTCCGAATGCTTTCATCTATTTATTTGCCCTTCACTTCCTTTTTTCTTTACCAACAAAATTTTGCTTTCATATCTATCCATATCATAATGAAATCCTCACATATTCTTTTGCTCTGTGTCCTTACAACTTCTTTCTATCTTCTTCACCAACATTCTTCTATCGCTTCAACTTCCTCGTCTTCTTTGAATTTTCTACCAGGAAGGAGACATGTGAGAGAATTGAGTACATCATTCTCCAACCGGGAAAATGAATACCAGAAGGTCCAGGTGGGTTTGTAAATATGAAACAAATCTATAGCTCCCTTCTCTACCTTCCCTGCATCTCAATTACTAATTCTTTGGATCACTCCCCCACAGGCTGTTTTTGGCTTTTTTTTTACATAACTAGCCTCTATTTGCTAAGAAAACTGAGGGAAAAGAAAAACCAAAGTTTTTTAATCTTGCATTCTATGTTGTTTGAGTTTCCTCCCAAAAGGAAGAATGAGAAAACGTAACTTGACCCAGTGATATAACTCTGTGAGGCTCTACTGAAAAGAGGTTTTTGATTTCCTCAGATATAAATACTGAGAAGTCTAAGACTCCTACATTTTTTTTCCATTTTCAGAAATGAGCTTGATCTGTTAGTTAACAAAACCTCTTGGATCTGGCTGTGATAAATATGCAGGATGCTGATGAAGAAATGAAGCTATCTACTAGGCAAGAAGACTCCATTGCAGTAGAGAACAGAAGAAAGCGCTGCTGCTTTACGAAAGAAGGCATTTACCCTCGGTATCGCGTGAGTTACGGCTCATGCTCTTTCCCAACACTAAAGCTAAGATGCTTTATAAGTTTTCCTTACAGAAGTGTTTATTCAGACATGTCTGGTATTTCTAATCAATATATACAGAATGTAATAGCATAGTAATATTTTGGACGGAAATATTTTGCTTCAAATTTCTCAGCAATATTAATCTCCTCTGGGTCTCACTTCACAACCCTAACTTGTGCCAGCAACAACAGCTATCATAAAAGAGAGTTTACTTTTTCTCATCTTCGGTTGATTGTTTTTTATTGGTTTTATGAGACACTATCACATAATGCAATGTAAAGCAAACAATCAGGTGGAAATAGACCCAACCTAAAAGCAATGGCAAAAATAATAAGAGAAACAAAAAAAATGAAGCTTGAAGAACACAAGGAGAGTAGACATACCGGTTACAGCTAGAAGAACTCAACCTTTGCCACAGCACTACCCGCCCCTTCAGAGTAGCTGCCTTGGGTGACTCATGGCAGGTCACATCATGCTGAATACAAAGGGTCTATCCCTGCCCACAAAGCCCTACCTACTGGAAAAAGATGAAAGGAAAAATATAGAATGCTAAAAAAATAAAAAGGTAATTCAAAAAATGCAGCTTGATGAAAATTGTCATTTACAGTGTAGAGAAAGCATCCCATTCATATATTGTTTTCTGGTTTTTTTGTACTTCTGAAGCACCAACCCATAGCTGTCTAGTACATCCTCAAATGCCACCTCACAACAGAATTTGGACTTCACGTGCATGAAAGCAACTTCTGTCTTGCCTCTGTGTTGATTAAATAAAGAGCTCAAATTTTCAAATCCTACTGAAGGAAGAAAATCCCCACCATGTTCTTCAATCATTTCTGCCTCCCAATTCAGAAGGTGGAGCCATCTCAACCGTTGAAAGGGATCTTCATTTCTCTGAATAGCAACTTCTACAACCCTGAGGGCTTCCAAGAATCCTGATTCACTACAAATCTTATCAATTATACAGCTAAAAATGGTTCTCTGGTTGGAATCAAGCCAGCATTTGGAATATCTGATGGCCAAGTAATTGCAGCGACCAAGCAAGCCTTCCGAAAGGTTGGATCAGAATCACCGATCAGCCTGATCGCAATGTGTAACAGGTTCACAGACATCACACTAAGAATTTCAGACAAAGGATCAACAGAAGTGTAGTGGATTGTTTTCGAGTTTTGGTTCCATAATGGAGTGCAACATGAGCAAATCCCTCCCACACCTGTGTTTAAAAAAAATCACTGACTAAATACTTAGGAGTAAAGCCTTCTGCCATGGTACAGTTTTTACAGTCCATCTGGGCTTTACATTTCAAGAAAAATAAATCTAAAGACATTTCACTCCGATTTCTAACAATTTAAAATAATTGATAATTCAGATTCCAGCTGATTTCTACTTTCAGGAACACTCCAGTATTTCACTAAAATTGCAAAATATTGCATTTCAGGATTATGGTCCAACTCAACCATGTTTGAAATTGACACCAAACCAAAATGTTGTCCTGGCATATTTAGGTGAATTTGATAAATCCTAGCCACTTCGATATCTGAAATATCCAAAGCTTCTACACACCTAATTCTGTGTCAAGTACAATGAAAGATTAATTTCACTTGCAATAACCCTTTTTAGACACAAATGCATTGGCATATAGGAGACCTAGAAAATTTATTGTATTTTTCAAATAACTTTTATGTTACATCCCAAATATAGTACCCACAATATAAATGGTTTCAATCAATCTACTAACAGTTAACCATTATATGCTCATATTTTTGTATAATGATTAAAATGTGTCATCATTTGTCACGATAGATTTAGCGACATGTCCACAAGTAATCTTTTCCAAAGACATTGGGTCCAGAACCTTGTGGCCATGCCCGACTAACCCACACCTGTCCATTATCCTTATAATTTAGTAACAAAAATGGATCAGTCCACATGCATTGAACTTGTTATTTTTTAAGACAAACTTACTTCAATCAACTTAAATTTCTGCAAGCTATTTAGCACACTTATATGCATAATTCAAGGAAAAAAAAAAACTTGAAATGAAATATATGCACATCCATATTTGGAAGTCACATAGAAATAGCTTTCAAGAATACCAACAATAACAATCTCTCATGTCCATAATTTTGACCGCAACATTACATACGATACCTGACATTATGCATGATGTGTTTTTATCTCTGCATTAACACTAGAATAGAGGTAGGGGGAAAGAGTTTAGGTAATATAAAAGTTTAACATTATAATATGTCAAAAAGACATCTTGATGTTATAAATTAGCTAAGCTGTTATCAATTGGGTTGCAATTCATGAGCCACTCCCATGTGTTACATAGATAAACCCCATAGACTAAATTATCATACCAATGAAACATCAAGTTTTCATTTTTAATGGAGAAATGGCCCATGCAGCACTTATCAGTCAAAGGGGACAATTTATGACGTAAATTGATAGGTGACACGTTAAGTAGGACTTGGCCAATATACAGTATGATGATTGGCCCTTTTGCATAAGCATGTACACTGTGCACCATCAAGAATGACGCACAAGAACATATTAAATGAAGGAGATTTTACATATTGTTTATCTACCAAGAAAACATACCTAGATAAAATCACTCTTTAAAACCTCTAGCAGTCATTTTTGTCTCAGTAAAACCACTAAATATCATAGTTGTTTCGAAGCAGAATAAAGTACCAAGCACCTAATCATGTATATCCAGACATCACAATGCATATAATCTTACCTAAAACATGTATATCCATCCAGACATCAGAATGCATATAATCTTCAAAGGAATGCACATGACAAGAACCTAGAAACTGAAAGACATGACAAGAAATCTTCGTATCAGTGAAATCAAATGTCAAATATTCTCTTCTCCTTACATGAGATATTCTCTCGAAAATATACGATACCGATAAAGGAGGCATGTTTAACATAAAATTAGGAGGTTATTTAAGTATACCACATTTAAGTTTTTTAACCAACTCTATCAGACACAAAACTTGTCGTATCCATAAAGTGAGTCTGAAGCAATTAGAGTACTTGGCTTAGTTTTCTTTAGTAGATATGGTAACACCAAAAGGCTTAGCTCATTTGAAGGAATGAAGTTCAGGTTCCAATTTCCACCTTCAAAATCCAAGTTTGTAAAGTTCCATCTTCGGCGAAAGACCAAAAATAAGGCAATACCCTTATTTGGCTCAAAAGTAAATATAAATAAATATAAAATAAGACAATACACTAATTACTAATAGTTAGCAAACTTTTCCTTATCGGTAATAGTTAAGCCAGTGCACAACCATGTGCTGTTGAGTATGTGAAATGTGCCAATGGTTAGGTGACACATTGCAAGGGGAAACAAACATATAGCATTAAAAAAAATTGTCTGCTCAAATTTGGCCAATAAAACTACTGAAGTGGGGCACTGTGGCTCACTAGACATTATGCATGAAATATTTAGTTAAATGGTTAAAAACTTCCCCAACTTTTCTGCACCCCAATGCGGGAAACCACCTGGATGCCAATGTAAGACACTAAGCAAGGGTTAACTTAACTAGTTGCTCATTGTATCTTATAACTGTAGCAAGCCACTATCTTGTGAGGGGAATTAAAGAGTGAATCACAGTGTCACATGAGCCTAATGTTACAAATTGTAAATTCAACATGTTTTGTCTACTTTTTAGTCATCAATGAACTTTTAGGCTGTTGAAATTGTAATCCGACTTAATGTCAAATTAGAAATTATTATTTAATTAGGTCTTTTATATTAAATAGGATTTATTTGTTTGGTAGAAGTTAGATACCCAGTAGAAGTATGATTAGTTTATTATAAATAGGGTCAACATTATGATTGTTTGAAACATAAAGTTGATGTAATACAGCTACAGTGTTAATAATATTTTTAGACCCAATCACATGGGCTCCAACATAGACAATATTCTCTCAGAAAGGTAATTGCCAATGCTAAAAGATATAGTCATTATAAATAAAATTACTTCAGGTAAGAGTTGAAAGACATTTGAATCTTTTTGGGCAACCTCAGGTAAAATTATTAAGAAAAGAGATCCAAAGCCTTTATTGAGAACATGAAAATTTTAAGAACTCTTCTAAAACCAAGACAAACCAGAAAGCTTTTCATGACTCTTGAAACCAAGAACACAAGAGACCTAAAAAATAGAATAATAAGTACCTTGAGTAAACTGACCCTCTGACACCCTTCAGCTGTCACATTCACCTCTCAAGCTGATTTTCCTGGCTAGTCATGTCACCCCATTATGAAAGGACTACAACATAAAGTCAAGTTATTTATCTTCGCAATTCACCTCTCAAACTCATTATCCTGGCCTGGTCATGTCAATGCATTATGAAGGACTATGACGCTGCAACGGAGTCAGGTCAATTCACCTCTGCATTCACTACCGACAACTCCATGTCAGCTCATAACTGGAAAAAAACTTTATGCATTCTCTATTTATTGTTATTTATTTCTTTAATACTTTACTTTTAAAGCATCATAAGGAGGGAAGTGTATTCTTTCTCTAACAGGAGAAGAAACAAAGTGAAAAAAAGCCACAACAATTTCATTTACATTCCACACAATAACATGGCGACCTTTCTTTTAGAAGAAAAAAAATGTTAAAGTTGATTTTCCTTCAAAACTACCACATTGAGCAACCCCATAAGGAGAATTCCATTGTATTGAGTGATGTATCTGATAAAAAAAAGAAACATAATAAAATATCATAATTAAGATAATGTGAAATGGGTTGTATCACGCATGGCACATCTTGTTCCCTACGATTCTATTACAAATAACTAAGGATCAAAATACTTGTTCCCTACGATTCTATTACAAATAACTAAGGATCAAAATATTGACTGTCTAAATATATAACTAGCTCAAAATATCACTGCTGAAATTTTTCAAATATACAACAGGAATCATTGCCCAGAAATATAAAATTTTGAAATGAAACTGAGAAGTGTCGGCGTATGACCATCATTATTTGGAGAGAACAATATCTAATGAGTCATAGAAGACCGAGGATAGATGTATAGCATGTTGGGTGAAACTATGATGCATTAATGACATATGTATAAGTTTTATTGATGAACCATATTTATGAAAGCTGGTATATCCTAAAATTTTATTTCTTGAATATAAAAGTCGTACATAATGTATGGGAAGGCAAACATAAAACAAATCCAATATAACAACATTGTTGAGAATCGAAGAATATTCTAGCTATTCTTTGGTTTATCTCACACCTTTTTTTACATTATCCTCCTTCCCTTTTTGCACTTTATTATGTTCCTTCTTTGTTCCATTATTTTGTATAAATATAGGTATCTCTATACTGTGTAACTCACTCATTCAATAAAGAAAAGTATTCTTTTCTTCGTTCATTTCACATGGTATCAAAGTCATGGAGGTTCGAGTTAAGATTTCACCATGTTTTCTATTCCGGCAACCCATCTAGTGGCCATGTCTCCCTCCGACCACCTCACCTTCATCAAGAGAAGCTCCGGAACCCTATGCCTCTGTCGAACCACTATCTGGCAGAAAAAATTTTGGGTAACTTCTCGACTCGGCCAGCTGACCCGCTATCAGTGCGCGAGACCTTATCTACCCAGCCAGAAGAAACTCTTGCATCGGCGGTCGTGACAGCGCCTCCACCTGTAAGCACCACTCTTGGCGTTGTTCTCCACTACTTAGCGGCCAGCGTGGGCCACTTTCCAACAGCCAGCGCCTTCACTGCGAGACTCTGCCATTGCTTGAAATGAAGCACTTCTAGACCCCTAGTCCTTCCATCTGAAACCTGCAAATGTGTGTTTTGCCCATTTTTGTCTTCGACAAACTTTGAGACCCTAGTTTTACGCACAACTCCTTCTCCTCTTATTTTAGAGGATCTCGACATCTTGACTCTCGAGGAGTTTGCCCGATGCTCTCACGAAGGTGCGTTCCTTCCCATAGATCTCTAAAATTGTGATTTACACGGTTTTAAGCTTCATAGTAGCGGGGTGAGTTTTTTCATCGATTTTGTCTAGAACTTCAATGACCACTGTGAATAAACTCAAAGGGAGCTCATCCACACCTCTGGGGGTTATTCTTACGCCCCATGAGTATAAGGAGTACCTCCACCTCACTCAAGCAACCAAATCTGCATCCATTTCGTCTATTGCCTAAACCGGTAATGCCTCTGCTTGCCCTTCACATTCATCTGGATACTGGATTCTTGATTCTAGAGCCTCTAATCATATTTCTGGTAATAAGGATCTTTTTTCTTCCCTTACTATTACATCACCTTTATCCATGATTACTTTAGCTAATGGATCTCAAACTATGGTTGTTAAAGGAATCGGTTCAGCGTGTCCTCTTCCTTCCATACCCCTTACTTTTGCCCTTTATGTTCCTGATTCTCCTTTTAATCTGATTTCTATCAGTAAGTTGACTCGTAACATTAATTGTTTGATTATTTTTCCTGATAATTCTGTCACATTGCGGGATGTCGGATGCGGGGGCGATTGGCATAGGACATGAGTTCCCGGTATAACTCATCTCGGCTAAGCCTTCATCTTCCCATTTGCTTGCACTTCCTGGATACTCATCTCACTTGTGCATGAGTCGCTGTAGTCAATAGAATATTGCGAGTTTCGGGTAATGGTTCCTCGTGTTTCAAGTTTGTCCTCAATTGAGTGTAGTCGTGTCAACAGGAAACATACTCGTGTCCCATTCCCCCGAGCACTAGATCGACGAGATGATCTCCTTTTGAGCTTGTCCACAACGTGTTTGGGGTCCTTCGGACTAAGTGCACCTTGGAGTTCAATGCTTTGTTCCCACTTTTATAGATGATTATTCTCGTTATACTTGGCTATTTTAATGAAAACTTTCGGCTGAGTTGTGCTACATTTTCCAAAAGTTGCATCTTTGAAGTTGGCTTCGATTTAATACGGTCGTATCCCTCTGAAGTGATAATGCCAAAGAATATCTTTCTGGACCATTCTCGCAACATTTGTCCTCCTTATGGGATTAGCAGTCAATCCTCTTGCACTTACACTTTCGACAAAATGGAGTAATTGACCTTAGTATCATTTGGTTGAAACTACTCGCATTCTCCTACTCCATCATAAGGTTCCTCAACGTTTTTTAGGGATGCTACCTTAGTAAACTTTGTTATTTGATCAATCGAAATATGCGTCATCATCCTACATGATAAAATCCCTCATTCCATTCTTTTTCCAAACCAACCTCTCATACGCGCTTCCACCTCATTGTCTTTGGTTGTGTTTGTTTGCCGCTATTCTTACTCTTGGATAAAACCGAGCTTTTCACGAAAGCCCGCAGTGTCTTTGGTTATTCCAGCCAGCGGGTTATCGTTACTACTCTCTGATACATCGATACTTTGTCTCTACCCGATGTCACATTTTGAGAACTCTTCTATGTTCATGTCAATGACCTCGGGTTCGATGTCATATCTACCCCGCTGCTTTATCTGTCCCTAATACCTATACCTCCGCCTACTCCACCTCGACCATTGCAAGTTTATACTCGTCGCCTGCGTATGACATTGGGCCTCCGACTGACTCATCTCCTATGACACCCCCTCCTCCCTGTGTTGGTCTTCTGAGTCTCAGCTAATCTTCCCATTGCCATTGAAGGTATTGGACCTCTCATAATCCCCATCCCATTATAAATCTGACTTATTATCATTTATCTTTCCCATTCTCATCTTTGTTTCCACCTTGTCTTTGTTTACGTTCCCTGTTATGCACGAGGCTCTATCCGTCAAGCGGAAGCAGAGACTATGGTTGAGGAAATGGCTACTCTACATTCTAGTGGCACTTGGGACCTAGTTACTTTACCTGTTGGCAAAACACCTGTTGGATGTCGTTGGGTGTATACAATGAAGATTGGCCCCGATGGTGGGTGGATCGTCTTAAGGCTCGGTTGGTTGCAAAGGGGTACACTTTCGGGTATGGATTCAGGCCTCTTATGATACCTTTTCCTAGCGAAATTGCACTTTGTTCGTCTTCTCCTAGCTATGGGTGCTATGCGATCTTGGCATTTGTATCGGTTTGACATCGAAAATGTCGTCTTACGCTGGCTGACCCTAGTAGAGGTCCTGTGGAGCAACCACACGGGTTTGTTGCTCGAGTCTAGTTGAGTATCTGAAGCTCGTCGCTCATTATATGGCCTGAAGCAGTCCCCTCAAGCTTAGTTTGGTTGGTTTAGTTTCGTGGTTCAAGAGTTTGGTATGACTTGGAGTACAGCAAATCACTCAATTTTCTATCATTATACGAGTTCAGAGCGGTGCATTTATTTGATTGTTTATGTGGATGACATTGTTATCACAGGTAATGATCAGGATCGTATTGAGGTGAAACAAACATCTCTTGACCACTTTTAGACCTTAAGGACTTGGGAAACTCAAGTATTTTTAAGGAGTTAGGGCCAAGCTCAATCTGCATCCATTCAATGATTATGAATCAAAGAAAGTATGCCTTGGAAATGATAGAAGAAATATGTATGCTAGGCGCATAAATGGCTCACATGGATCCCAAATGTCAGTACGTCTGCGGGACGAGGGGAGCCTCTACGTGATTCAGGGAGGTATCGACGACTTATGGGAAAACTAAACTATCTCACCATCACCTTACTAGACATTTCCTTTCCGATGAGTGTTGTTAGCCAGTTCTTGCAATCACCATGTGATATGCGGGATCTTTGTGATTCATGATAAAATTTATATTAAGGAACACCGAGGCGAGGGGTGTTATATGAAAACGGTCACACCCCAATTGTCGGATATTGTGATCTGAGCTTGGAGTGGGATTAGCTCTGATTAAACCATTCCAGCTTAGGTATTGTGTATTTATTGATGGAAGCCTAGTATCTGGTAAAACGAATGTTGTAGCCGTCGAGTGTTGAAGCGAGGAATATCGGTATGGCTTTAGCGTAGTGAGCTCATGTCATTTAAGACATCTTCTTTAGGAGCTAAGATTTGCAGGAAGGATGAACAAATGAAGCTAATATGTGATGTCAGTGCTCTCCACATCATCCCCAGCAGGTCTTTCATGAGATGATGACAAAGCGTATTGAAGTGGATTGTCGCTTTATCGGAGAGAAGATCGCGTCGGGATGCATGACTCTTGGTTTTGTCATTTCGGTGACCTTATTGCGAGACGTGTTCAGCAAATCTCTCAGAGGTCCTAGAATTAAGTACATTTGTAACAAGTTTGATGCATTTGACCTATATGCTAGCTTGAGGTGGAGTGTTGAGAGTCAAAGAATATTCCCTAGATATTCTTTGGTTTATCTCCTACCTTTTGTACGTATCCTCCTTATTTTACACTTTATTTTGTTTCCTTCTTTGTTATTATTTTGTAAATATATAGGTGTACCATCTTTATGTAACTTCATTTCATTCGATAAAAAGAAAAGTATTCTTTTCTTCTCTCATTTCACAAACATGAAGAGGAATTATGGAATTTTCAACGATATAGCAGAGATATTTCATGAATTTCTTTCATAAAGATTGTTAGAAGTTATGAAAATGTAGAAAATCTCAACATACCACTGAAATATCAACAATATTTTGAATGAAAGATAAATCATCTCTGATTAATGATTTTGTATTGTGAAACCATACATATCGTAATACCAGTAAAATATTGTTGATAATATAAACTAAGGAATTGTACCCCCGAGCTTTGATCTCTCTCTACGATTAATTCTTTCTTGCATTCTCTTTTCAGCAGCGAGCATCGAAACTGTTTAAATTGTAATTCAAATTTTCAGTTTTTATGTAGTCAAACTATTCTCCAAAATCAACCAAAATAAAAATCATATCCCAAATTTGGGAGGAAGGTATCGATGAACCCATGCTTTCAATTTACATTTCTAACAAAAGAAAAAAAAAACAAATGGCATACCCTGATTTAAATCCAATCACGAAGGAAGCTCTACCATGAATCCACCTTGAACTTCAAAATTGGTCCCTTTTCCCTGACCTTTCTTGCGAAAGCGAGCACACACACCCCAAAGAAAAAGAAACTCAGCTTACGAATAAAATCGGCGCCCAATGAATAAATCATGAATGCTCGGTTGGCCTTAATCACGAAATTTGTGTTGCTGGGCGAGTGTAGGGATTGCCATAGTTGGACAGTGACCACGAGGCGATGAGGATCGATAGGCAAATGAGACACGAGAATGGATTTCCCGCAGGTAAGGTCTTGGCAAGCCATCCTTCCTTGCCGACTTAGTTCGATGAAATTCTCATCTCTCCATTTTGGGGATGAAGAGTAGAGCTAATTGGCTTTACATTTGTTGGTTTTATTAGGAGTCCTTTTTTTCATGTTCTATCTGACCATTAGAGCGTGAAAACCTGATTCCTTGATGCATTGGCAACCGAAAAGGAAAGTTTCTTTCTCGGGAAATTTGTTTCTTAAGGTGATTTGAACCCGATTCTTGCACTCTGCCCCCCCTTGAAATTTATAAATGCGAGCCATTTGACAGAAGCCTCTTATGTTGCCAAGTTGCCCCATTATGTGAATCACAGCTCACTTGCAGTCGTTGTCACAGGGCGCGATTTGTGCGGGGCTTCTTCAACAAACATTGGGAATTCGCCCTTTATTATGGAAAATTCAGATTCAAAAAGTTGCAAAACCCTGGGATCATATAAAATGGCTTTTTTGGACTTCAATTGGGGCTTGAAAGGAGTTATGGACGTGGTCAAAGCTTGAGGGAGAGTCAGACTAAGTCAATATTTTGATTTTTATGTAACTTCTAAGTCTTAGTTTGAGTTGGAGTCTTATTAGTTGGTAGAAAAGTTGTTTTTAGTTTCCTAGTCAAAGTAGGAGTTGTTTTATTTAATTTCCAACAAGACGTTTATTAGAATTAGGAGCCCTATTTCAATTAGGATTAGTAGACTTTAATTATGAGAGTCTATTCGGTTAAATTAGGAAAATAAGGGTCACATATACCCCCACCGCCCAAATGTACTCTTTTATTTATTCGAGTTTAATAATATTTTTCGAGTTTCTCTTTTTTAGAGGTTTTTATAGCACATTCTCTTCTCTTTGATGGATTCGCGAGTGGGAGTTCATGACTTACTTACCCCTTGGTAAGATTTCTTGGGTGGCGGATTAGTTCCTATCATACACTTCGCTCCTACCAATTCCATCATCTTAACCTTAACTTTATACATAACGGGTTTTCAACCTTATTGACTCATTGAAATTTGGTTCGTACTTCTAAATCATCTTAAACACTTTATTTCATCCAAATACCCTTCTAACTATAAAAACCACTAAATTTGTACTAGCCCTAGCCTTACCTTAGAAAAACGAAAATCATAAAACTACCTCAACAAGACTATTTGTGTTAAAAAACAATTGAGAATTCGAACGAAACCCTTAATTCTAATCCTCAATTATAAGTATTCAACCCTAAATTAGCCACAGAATCATTGAAACCGGATCCTATCCCTTGCAGCTAAGCTATACCTATAGCCTTAAAATACCCGCAATTGATGCCACTGGCTTATCTAAACCTTAGCTCATCCGTCATGAGTCCGTCAGCATCACCATTGTTTGTTTTTTTTTTTTTTTAAAAGGCCAAAATATATTCATCGAAAAGAAACCTCTGAAAAGCCCGCGGTATCTTAGGGGTATACAGCAAGGCCCTACAGTAAGGAACCAAAGGACTCACCGACCCACCTATATGACAAACCCAGCCTTAAATCATAGCACATTAGAACCAAAAAAATCACATCGAAAGAATGGAAACATCCTGACTATCTGAATATGTCAAAATAAAATTATAAAGAAAAAGAAGATTTCATCCTTTGTCTTGAAAACATTGTTGTCGAACACGATGATATTCCTTTCTCGCCCGAATAGTCTAAAAAGATCCGCAGAGGGTAGCCATCGAAGCTTTTAACATTTTTTCCCCACGAATGACCAGCTCGAAAGAAAAGCATATTTAAGCGTCAGGGAAGACCCCGAATAACTCCAATGGTAAGAAGCAAGTCCCGATAGTCTAGCTTTTGGGCGAAATCTGATAATAACAAATGATCAAGTGTCTCCCTCCATCTCCTCCTGAGAGAAAACATCACATTTGCTAAGACTCTTCCATCTCTTTAACATGTCCAAGGTTAAAATTAACTGGCAACTTCACAAGAAAAAAGCCCGCACTAGAGGGGACTGATAATTCGAATAAAGCGTGCGGGAAGGTGACATCCTAGAGCGAGTCAAAACCTTATAGGGCTTTAACACATAAATTAACTAATCTCATCACCCGATAGTTAACATTTACAGGATAAGTTGTTATCTGATGTTTCATCTCTCATATTTTTTTTTTTTAATAGGCAAAGGAGAACCTTGATAAAGAAAACGTGTATACGGGGAGTATACAAAAGGCCCGAAAAATCGAAGAATGTGGGCAGAAAAATTCAATTTCTCAAAATGGCTAAAATCGAAATTTCGGCAAAATCCAGAAATTTTTCTAGATCTCGGATGTGAAGCGGACTTCACTTGGATTGGAATGGTCTCCGCGGGGAAATCTAGCTCTGCGTCGATTTTAAACCGAGATTAAAGACGATCAGATTCTGGCGTTTTTCGAGCGGCGTCGAGTGGGACACGTGGAGCATTTTGAGTGGCGCACGATTATTGCCACGTGTCAGAAACTTTGTTCGATTCGACTTGAGCTCCGAGTGAGTACGAATTGACACATGTAGTGCCATTTGATAGAAAAGTCATGGTGGGTGGGTTGGTGGATAGGAAATCCTCGACCAATGAGGTGTGGACATGTGGCGATGTGAGAGACAGAGGATTTTCTTACCGATTTGGCTCGGACATGCAACCAGAGTGAAGGGAGAGTTTCAGTTTTGCAAAAATGGTGGATTTTTAGAGAGAGAATGTGCAACTTCTCTCTAGGATTCCGGGTGTTCGGACCTTCGGATCGCTTCGGGCCAAGAAGCAAAGTGGTTCTACACATCGAGGACTACACGTGAGCACCGGTTTTGGGAGTTTTTGACAAACTCCGTGAGGTAGGGGTTTTATCCTGCTTGTTTCTGCTTTGTTTAAGTGTGTTTATGATGCTTGAGTTGATTGAGGTCGTGAGTGGCCGTTTGATCGGTCCCAAAACTTGGGACCCGGTGTTGGGAGGTAATGGAGGTACCGTTTGAGCAGTTTAGTGACAGTCCGGACTGTTTGGGCAATTGGTGGTATAAATTAAGCATTAAATTGTGTTTTGGTGAGTAGGAGACCGGAAATGGATGTGGAATTTAGTTCCGCAAAGAAGAACCGAGGTTGGATGAGTGGGCTGCCCACGGACAGCCCACGTGCTCTGTTTTGGGACTGTAAAAACAGTCCCGGGTTTGTGTGAAATGGACCAAAAACGTCCATGTGTTGGGTGCTTGAAATTGATGAAATGAATGGCTTGATTTGTGTGGAAATGGATAGGTTAATGCATGAACTTCGTGTATTAACATGATGTCACAATTATATGGAATATAATTGTGTGTATAGGCCATTGGAGATGAAATTGTGATTTACTCAATTATATGGAATATAATTGTGTATAGGTCATTGGAGATGAAATTGTGATTTCTTTCGATTATATGGAATATAATTGTGTATGGAGCCATTGGAGATGAGATTGTGATTTGCTCAAGTGAGATAATTTGGGTGTTTAAGTTTGAGTCCATCAGTAATTCAGAATTACACATCAATAAATTGTGAATGTAAAATTGAGAATATATCATAAGTGATATATTTGTATAAAATGATTGAAATGGCGGCATAATGCATTTCATATGCCTTAGGGTAACCTAGAGAGGTGGGTGCGAGTGCATGACATGAAGATTTTCGAAAAAGCGAACATGATTGCGAAGAATTTGGCGGGATGATTTTACGGAGAATGAGGTTGGGAGAATGATCCGTGAATGCATTTCGGATGAGGGCGAAATTGTTTGGGAAGTTCTCAAACACATTCGCCTCGGTAGTCCACGTCTTTTCTTAGAGATACCATTGGTATATTTTGAAACAGCAGTTTTGTTTGAAAATGGTATTTTAAATCGTGGCTTAAGCGAGTGTGGGGGGAGTCGGTGAGGCTGAGGCGTAGAGCAGGCGTTTAAGCGTTGAGTAGGATCGCGTATTTCTTGAGTGTGTGTTTAGTCTCAACTTATTATATGCGCACTTAGATGGAGAATGGCGAACAAGGTGATTCGCATTTTTCTTGGGCGATAATTTCCTGGCACTTGTCGAGGAACATTTTTCAAGTCTGGGCGCCGAGAAAACGACTCTTCTTAGAGGCCAGATTTTTGAAGAAAGTAGGGTTGTGGCTTGATGTTTTTGGATAATATGTATTAGAATTATAGATTTTTAATATGTATTGTATTAAGAGTAATGTATAACTCTTGAACCATGTGAGATAGTTGGTTGGTTATTTTTGATGAGAAATGTTATAACTCATGAACTATTGGAATATAGTTGGGTATATGTTTGATGAGTGTTGATGCAGGGGCCAGTGGCCGCACTCGGTATGCGTCTCGTGATACGAGACGTATGGGTTCCGCCGAGGTTGTGGGTAGACAACGGACCGGTTGGGCGTCACTTGAGGGGAGGGGCGAGGAGTGAAAACAAACTAGCCAGCTAAAAAGGGAACTCCCCAGGCATAGTCATAGAACTTTTTGTAGAGAAGAAGCTAGCAAAGAAATGTCAGCCTTTGGAAGCAAGCGGCCAGTAAAAGGGAGCGAATGGATCTATATGGTTATTTTATTGATTGATTCATCTCTCACTACTAGTTAATAATTTTATTGATTGGATCTATATGGTTATTTTAGCAAGACATAAACTATTCAAATGATCATTCATCCAATGACTATGCACCAATGTATTTTAAAGTAAATATGAGGCAAGGAAGCTGCGAGAAAAAGTGGCTCAATTAGATATTGTCAAAGAGGAGTTAGAATGTAGGCATAGGCTACATAAATGAATGGACAGTCCAAATCCTACTGAAAGACTGACAAAATTAAAGATTGGGCTACAAATAATATGGCTAAGAATATTAATAATAGGAGAAAAAGTAACAGTTTAAGTTATCACAATGTTTGTCATTTTTTCTGCATCAGGACTTCCAAAATTCATTTCTGGTGACATTTTCTAGTTAGGGATGGCTGTTTTACATAGATTACAAAATTTCACCTTGGAAAAATTTCATCCAAAATTGACCCCAAAAATGTGTGGCCATAAAACAAAATATTAAAATTAAAGAATAAAATTATTTTCTGCTAGCCACACACTTTCACATGAGTACAAAAAAGTCATAACCATCATCCAATTCAGCAGAAACAAGTGAAAACTAATGCAGACTGAACTTACTCAAATGGAGGATCAACCTCAATAGCAAGTGTTAGATGCAAAGAGAACCCAGTTGTCTCATCAGGGTCACCACTTTCAGCAACTGTGCATGCTTCGTGAGGAAAACCTCGAGGAATATATAAAATATCACCTTCCCTCAACAAGAATTGGCTGTGTCCAGCCATTGAATTCCCAGTCTTTGCACTGTGTAAGCTGCCAAGAGGTTCATACAGATGAGGTAATGAAACAACAGGCTGAGAAGCAATTGTCCATTGCTTAGTACCAAGAAGTTGGCATACAAACACACAGTGGTCATCATAATGGCAAGGCAAACCCTGAGAATTAGGAGGTGTCAAATATAAATTGACACCTACTGATGGTTGACCAAACAGAGATGCTAACCCATCTGCAATAGCAGCAATATTCTCCAACCGGAACTCCATTCCGCGTAATGCAATTGTATAACCTTTTTTATATGCATCTTCGCATTTCAAAACATCATCAATATATAAAAAATGAGGAGCCTTGGTGCATGGCACTGAACTCTCCTGAAAGAAATGCACCTCCTCTTTCAAATGCCCCAGGGTTCTTAGAACCCTTATGTCTTGCCCATAGATTATAGGACAACCCAATTCATTCCTTACCATCTTCAGAAAATTAAGGATATTCAACTCATCAGAATCAATTGGCAAACAGGAAACCATACAACGAAGAGTCAGTAAAAATATAAGAGATCAGTTTTGGGTGGATACTGGACAATCAGACTGAAAACATCATCCTGCTCATTTAAAGCCTTTGAGCAGGTCCTTATCTTAAATGAAATACCTCCCAATGGTTTTAATATGAAATTCTCAAAACTAGATTCTCTTGTACCAAAAGATGCTTTTTGACTACATCAAATACAGGATAGGTGTTGTAAGGTGACCAGCATTAATGGAGAGCCTAAAGATGCTTTCTGCCATATCATTGTTCTAATGCTGTACTTAAAATTGTACTCATCTTGGCCAAATTTCAGTGTGTTTCGAAGAAACATTTGATTATGCACTTTTGCCCAAAGCTCTTTCAAACAGACAGAGAAAGTTTCAGACAGCTTCCTTGGCATTTTTTCTAGTCGGTCAATGTCATAGGTATTGATAGAGTTATTACTGCATCAAGTAATACCAGCAAGATCATCTTCCCTTAGCCCGATTCTCGGGCAGATATCCCACTTCCCTTGTCAAGACATATGGCGACCAATCTTTTGAAGATTCGAGGAACTGAAGGTATTTAAAACCTCTTAGGATGTTAAGAGAAGTGAATTAAAAATATATCCTTCTCCAGATAGAAACAGAACAATACTTGGTAAAAATATGTAAATGGATATATGATGGTAAACATGGTCATATAAGAAAAACAGTCGATCTAAGCAAGGTTTCCAGAAAAATCAACCACGAAAAACTTATCCTTTTATGTTCGAGAGAAAAAGAAAGTAGCATATTTGGAAAATCTCAACAATTTTATGCTATTGAGCTTCTGTCACTAAATTTACATATCTTCCTCAGAATTAATACCATATATCATATATATATGTGAATAAGGCCACTAAAAAAATTTATATTGACAAAGATAAGTAGAAAAGCCTACTACTCCACAGAAAACAAAACTAATATGCACTAAATGAAGTCTGAAAAAGCAATATACTCGTGCTAACACTGCTCTCTGCACTCAGGAAGGTAAAGTCACCAGCTAAGGCAGCCAGCTGCTTTGCTCCAAGCTTGGCTTACTGGTCCAAAGCGATTAGCTAACATTGGAACCCTAGAGAAAGAGAGCATCACAAATTTCTAGCAACATTTATATTTTTTGCGAAGCTAACTATTGAGCTTCCACAAGTTGATCTTCTTATACACTCAAGAAATAACCACAGCAAAATCTCCCTCTAACTTAGATTGGAAAGACAAAAGGTTTGGCTTGCAGTAAACCCTCCAACCAAGCTTGTAACTATACCTCACTATCAAACCCTCTCCAACCATCTTGAATTAAGTTTTTGACATGATACCACAATGATCTCTGTAAGAGGCAAACTGTCATCAACCATAGTCTTCCTACTTAATCTCTTGGGGTAGCAAACAACTATTCCAATCTAGCTATCAGGCTGAAAGAGGATAAACAATAAATACATTGAAAATAGCCTCTAATGATTTTTATATGTTCTCAGAAAGATAAAAAAACACATTAAAAAGTTTAATCTTTATATCTTTGGGTGTAAATGTAAATGTGCTTTTTGCATGTTTAATATACTAGCTAGAAAACAATATAATCCTTTGCCTTTGTTTAAAATGGTTTTTCAATTTTCATAAAACCAAATGCACACTTATTTTCTTCTTTGTTCAGGTAGTTTTGGCATAAAAAGATCATAAGATAAAAACTCAGGACAGAACTAAATATACCCCCATGTAGGTTATGTGCCTTCCAAATGGCATGACATGCTGGTTGATTGTGGAGAAAAGGTCAGTAAAGATCTTTATATATATATATATATACACGGGAGTTTTTGCACAAAATAATCATAAGATAAAAATTCAAGAACAACAGTAAAGATATCTCCACGTAGTTTATGTGCCTTCCAAACAACCCGACGTGCTGGTTGGTTGTAAAGAAAAGGTGGGGAGATGGAAGAGAAGTAGGCACGTTTATTGTGGGGGATCAAAGCAAAAAAGGTTTTCAAGGAGGAGGAGGTAGGGTGGTTTGGAATTCCTCAAGGTTTGGGAGTTTTTCAGTTAAGTCCCTTTACTCTATTTTAGAGTTCGGATACCCTATTTTATTCCTGCATGGCATTTTGGAATCTTGTGGCTGACCAATGTGGCTTTCTTTTCTTGGAAAGTCTCTTGGGGAAAATCCTTACTTTGAATCAAGTTAAGAGGAGGTTACTCATTAGCGAGATAGATGTTTCCTTTGACAAGGGAAGAAGAAATAGATAATCATTCTCCTTCACTGAGAAGGTGTAGGCCCTTTGGAAGTTGACTTTTCTCTTTTGGTGTTTTCTTGGGTCCCTTCCCATACAAGTTAGGGAGGAACTCATTAGGTGGCCCGGTTCTATTATGGGTAAAGCATATAAAAAGACTTGGTTAGTTGCCCTGTTGTGTATATTTTGACATTTTGAAATGACAGAAACTTGATAGCGTTTGATGATACATGTATATCATGTGGTCTTGGTCTAGGGTGCATACGAATTTGAGGTCTTGCTCCTTTGTTACCTTTATTTGATTTTTTATTTTTTTTTATAATCGTGGATGTCAGGTAGAACTTTGCGGCGCAGCGTCTCGACTAATCACACGAAACCCTGAAGTTGATGGTCGGGTAAAACCTCCGATAGCCTTTAAGGGACCCGGAATTAGTGGTAATTCGAGTTGCACGGCAGACAAGTAAGCTACCCATCAGGGTTAAGATTGGCTCAGCTCTTAGTATGGGCAGGTGATGTTGTTTTTATTGTTTTCCTCTCTCCCTCTTTTCTAAATTTTCTATTTTCTTGTGTATAGGTCTTGTATACTTAGGAACGCTCATTTGACATTTCCTTTTTAATAAATACACTTTTTCTTACTAATCGAAAAAATAGAGTTGGTATTCGTTCGTGCACATTTTGCTTTACTAGTTGGAACTAATAGCATTATACACTATTTTCTTTTTATTAAGGTTTAGTCTCCTGATCCATTTAGGATTATTTTCCTTCTCTCTTTAGTCTCCTGATTAGACTGTAATTAGTTTCCTTTTTACCTGCTGCTTAGAGTATAAATATGTATGTTACACCTCCTTTGATTGATTAATGAAAATCAGAGAGTTCGTTTTCTCTCAACATGGTATCAGAGCCATAGAAGAGATCATAATTTTTAGGGTTAGGGTTTTGTCGTGATCGATTCAGGCAACCATCGGTCATCATGTCCTTTGTTGGAAGTCACCTCCACCCATCGAAACTCTTGTCACGAGCTGACTTTTTCTAAGCGAGATTTTGACCGAACCTCATGTCATTGGCGACCCCACCATCGGGATAGTCTCACATATCTACTCGTCGGAAGAGACCCAGATGAAGCGTGAGCCACTTTCGGCCAGGCACACGTGTGTTCTTGGTCGATGAGAGAGCTACCACCAGCCAGGGGTGTGGGTGGCACTTAGTGATCGCGCCAGCTCTCCAGCAGGTAGTCCTCTGACGAGCTTCCACTGACCCGCGGTTCTGTCAGGAGTATATTTGCGGCTTTTGCTCTTGTGCAGCCCGGCTGTGCTTTACGGATTTTCTTGATTTTGGAGCGCGGCAGCGTACGAGTTTCGGGTGTTGTTTGCCCCTCCCAGCGATTGTATTTCGTCGCCAGATCCTAATGGTTGTGATATGGCATTTTTGGGTTTTACATGGCTGCTCGAGGATTCGATCTTTTCTCGATTTTTGGCATCTAATGTTTTGCGCTCGAAGAAATTAGTTGCATACAATGTTTTTATAGGCGAAAGCATTACGCGAGGCATTTTCATGTCTGTGAAGCGAGGCGTAGGCCTCAAAGCGTTGAGATGTAAGCTTTTTGTGATCACATAAATAATTTAATAAATATTCTACCATAATATATTAAAATAAAATAAACTTGACATAAAACTACTTCATATACAAATAAAACATAACTTAGTTAAGCATACCAAAATCTTAATACTAAAATTTGTACATTAGGAAAAGAGTTACCAAAATCTTAATAGGATACTAAAATATATTTTGAACACTAAAAAAATCTTAATTTTGAATTTTACCAAAAAATATTTAATAATTCTTACCAAAAATTTTGCCAATAAAATAAATTTCTTACCAAAAATCTTAATACTAAAATATTTACATCAAGAAACGAGTTACCAAAAATCTTAATAGAATACTAAAAAATATTTTGAACACTAAAAAAATCTTAATCTTAAATTTTACCAAAAAATATTTTATAATTTTTACCAAAAATCTTGCCTATAAAAAAAATTCTTACCAAAAATCTTAATACTAACATTTTTACATTGGGAAACAAGTTACCAAAAATCTTAGTTTTTATAAGATACTAAAAAATATTTTGAACACTAAAAAAACTTAATTTTGAATTTTACCAAAAAATATTTTATATTTCATACCAACAATCCTATTACTAAACTTTTTACCTAAGAAAACAAGTTACCAAAAATCTTACTTTTTATTTATACTAAAAAAAATAGTTTGAACACTGAAAACTCTTAATTATGAATTTTACCAAAAAGAAATATTTTATTATTCGTATCAAAAGAGAGGAAATGTGATTTATAAAAGGGTGTCAATTCCTTGCCAAAGAGGGGGAAAAAACTTTAAATTACAAAGGCCTTACCAAGAGGTGAAAATGAAAGAGGGGAAAGGAGATTCAAGAAAGAAGGGGTGCCAACGAAAAGGGGTGGAGATTCTCAACCGGTGAGATTCAGAAAAAAAAAATTATTTAGAAGTGCTGAAGGAAAGGAAATTCTTACTTGTAGAGAGTAGCGAGATGATGGAGAGCAGTGAGAGAGGTATTAAGGGTTTTTTTCCTTTCAAATTAGTTAATGTTTCAATGAGAAAGGTAGGGTTTTTCGTGCCATTTTTTAAATCATGGAATCATCTCCATATAAGGCGTCCGCATCTGATATTGAGGCGTAGAAGGCGTACACCTTTTATGCCTCTACAACGCATCAACAAAGAAGGCGTACGCCTTCTATGTGTTGAGCCTTTTGAGGGACGCCTTGGGGCAATTTTAGGGCGCCTGCGCCTGAGGCGCCACTCAAGCACGCCTTGAAAGCGCTTTTAAAACAACTAGTTTGCATACCTTGATTGCCTTTAAAGCATCAATCTGCACTGTTGTGTTTGTTGCCCCAGCCATTAATGCCTCTCACTTGCCTTTCACATTCTACGGACACGGATTTACGATTCTAGAGCCTCTGATCATCTTTCCAGTAATAAGGAAATTTTTTCTTCTCTTACCTTTACCTCTCTTTTACCCATGGTTACTTTAGCTAATGGATCTTAAACCATAGCTAAAGGAATCAGTTTGACATGCCCTCTTCTTTCCTTACCCCTTACTTTTGTCCTTTATGTTCTCGATTCTCCTTTTAATTTGATTTCCATCAGTTAGTTGACTCGTGACCTTAATTGTTTTATTACCTTTTCTAATAACTGCCATCGCGTGCGGGGCCAAGATCTGAAACCGGATATTGGCATAGGGCGTGAGTCACCGGGGCCTCTTCGTCTCGGCTCGCCCTCATCTTCCATTGCTTGCACTTCCATGGATACTCCTCTCCTTATTCACAATCCTCTTGGTCATCCGAACATTTAAAGCTTAGGGAAAATGGTTCGCCATTTTTTAGTTTGTCTCGATTGAGTGTAGTCGTATCGACTTAAGGAAGCATCTTCGTGTCCCAATTCCAGCTTACACAGATCAGCGATTGAAGTCTCCTTTTTACCTTGTCCTCACTAATGTTTTAGGTCCTTCTCGGGTTGAGTCTAGCTTAGGGTTTCGATATTTTGTTACTTTTGTAGATGATTGATACCGATGTACTTTCTTTATTTTAATGGCTTCGTCTTGAGTTATATCCCCATTTTCCGAAGTTTCATCTTTGATTCGAACTCGATTGTCACTTACATTTGTATCCTACAGTGATAATGTCAACGAATATCTTTCTGCATCATTCTCCTCATTTATGTCGGATTCTTATTGATCCTCTTGTGCTTCTCCTCTGACAAATGGAGTGGTTGGTCACGAGAACTCTTACGTTTGTTGAAAGCAGTTCGCACTCTCCTGCTCCATCTCATCAGGTTCGCAAAGTTTTAGGGGATCTTATCACCAGAAATTGCGTGTTATTTGATTAATCGTATGTAATCCTCCGTTTTACATGATCATATCCCTCATTCTACATTTTTCCTAATCTGTAACACCCTGAATTAGACCCTAGTAGTTTTATTGCAATTTTGTAGTATAAGAAAAGTAAAATTGGCATTTTCAGAAATTTAAGTACTAAAGATAAATTGGTAATTTGACAATAAGGACCCAAAGGTCATAACACAAGAAGATTATATGCTAAGTTAGAAATTGAATAATTTGATTTGCAAATAAAATGAAAATGAAGGACTAAATAGCAAAAATGGACATTTGAATCAAATGAGGATAAGACCAAACATGGTCTTAGAATACCTCAGTTTTGGCTTTGAAGGTTAGGGCTTTACAGTGGAGAAAGAAAGAAAGGAAGAAGAGAAGAAGAAGGAAGAAGGAAGAAGAAAAGAAGAAGGAAATCCAGGTTTGAAAGTTTTGAATTCATGTTTGGAACTTTGGTTTGGAACTTTTGTATGGATTTGTTGGTTAGGAAACTACCCTAACTCTTTTTTTGCCTATGTTTGGGTTAGGAAAACCCTAACTCTTCAATACATGTGTATTTTGGTTGGTTTAAGTCAGTTTTGGGGTTGGTTTTGAGTTGGTTTTGAGTTGGTTTAGTTTTAGTTGGAAGATTTCGGTGAAATGGCGAGCGGCCATTTACGCAAAAATCAGCGGTGAATGCCGTGCCGAAGTTGAATCTTAGGTACTCGATGTTGATTACAGCTGGGGAGGGTGAGTACCGTCTTGAGGTTGAGTGGGGTACTGAGAGTTGTTACGGCGAGAGGGATGTTAAGTCCGTCGCGAAAGTTAGTCGCAGATACTTAAAGAGTGATTTAAGGTCCCGGATGATGTTAAGTATCGATGCTTGAAAATTTGAAGTCACCAGGTAATCTAAGTGGTCACAGGTCGGAGAATGTTGAAATGCAGGTGCTTAAGATGAGTACAGTGCTCGAAAGTTGTTTAAGGTTAATCTTGAATCCTATGACCTGTTTTGTTACGTTCTTCCATTTATTAGAATGAAGGTCGATGCATTAATGTCTGAGTTGTGTGAAAAATGCTCTGTACCTCGCCGCCTCGGCGATCTGGTAGTTGGGCAAACATTGTTTCTTGCCCTTATTTAATAATGTAATTAAGAATGATATAACAAACTCGGTAACACATATAATTATATGTACGCTAGGTAGAATAGTGAATGAATAGGCATCTACAATCAGTGTTCGACTTATTTCTGCTAGTCTTCTGCAGCGAGCGCATTGCGTGGGCGAGCGTGCTGCGATTCGATATTGTCTGTACCTTGGTACCTATTGTCGCCGTGTGCCTCTCATTCATTATTCTGAGGTTTATGCATACGAATACTTATATCTTGTCTATCGAATAATGAACGAAGAAAGCATAAAAATCGATTTTGTTACGTGACAATGTACACATGGTCGCCTGTCTGAAAATCTACATTACGAACTCTACGGAGAAGATATAAAATTTAGATTATAAAATTATATTTATATGAAAACTCTGTTATAGAATTCTATTATATGTAAACTTTGACATATAAGAATTATGTTATATGTATCCTGTAAATGTGGACCACTCAGTAGTCGTAGTTGTTATACATTTCGTAAGTTATAAGGCTTACGCCGGGTGTTTAAATCCAGTGTAGGTAATGAAGAACATACGAAACGTCCCGCATCCGTCGAGAGCCCGACCTGACAATAGGAGCCCACTGATGTAGGTTTTGATTTTTGGTTTTTGTAATGTAAATGTAAAGTTTTTTTGTAATAATTAGATTTGTATAAGGAAATCTGAAGTAAAAGGGACTTCGTGAATATGTACGGACCGGTTTAAACCTTACTACGGTGGTATTATTATAATTTTTATTTCCTTATGGTTTAAATATGAAGCGGGTCCACCAGTATCCAGCGAGGTTAAGGAGTCCCGGTACCATGTCGCCCCTGGCTTCGCCGAGGGGCGAGGTTAGGGCGTGGCATGTCAGCTCTCTTTTGTCTTCCTTCTCGTGTCTTTGGTTGTATGTTTTTGTTCATGTTCTTGCTCACAGGCGAGACAAGGCTGCCGCCCCGGCTTGACTAGGGTGTGTCTTCTTGGGTTGTTCTCGACTTGAGGGGTTATAGATGTTATCCTAGCATCCTGGTCGGTATTTCATCTCTCTTGTGTCACTTTCTTTAGGATTCCTCTTTCTTCTCATATAGGCGTCCTCATGTTTTGGATGTCTTGCATGTCCCTCTTGTCATACCATCTCGGATTTCCTTACTCCGCTCGAAATGTCGTGACTCGACCGATTCAGTTTACTCGTCGTCCTCGTCTCAAGCCAGGCTATAACTGGCGGTCATCTTACATGCGCGTCGTCTCTGCTCCGTTCCACATTGCGATGATACACCTATTGCCATTCGGAAGGTACTCGTTTTACTTAGCAACCGCATCACCTTATAATTTTCTAAGCTATCATCATTTATCTTTACCCTCCCTTTGCACTGTTTCCACTGTTTTTGTCTTTGCAAAAGCCTTAGTGAGGCTCTCTCGTCGGTGAAAGCGATCGTGGCTAAGGAAATGGATTGCTCTTTATTCGGCCAGCGTAGAGCTTAATCGCTCTCTTCGCTCTGAAAAGTCTCTTGTTGGTTATCATTGGGTTTATACAGTGAAGGTGGGGCCTAATGGCCAAGTAGATCGGCTTAAGGCCCGTTTGGTTGCCAAGGGTTATACTCAGCAATATGGCTTGAACTATTATGATACCTTTTCTCCTGTGACCAAGATTGCCTCTGTTCGCTTGCTTCTCTTTATGGTTGCTATGCCCTCATGTAGCACCGATTGGATACTCGAGAATGTCTTGTGTGGTGATCGTCGATGAGGTATATATGGAGGCGGCTGGCACAGTTTCGTTGCTTTCGAGGGGAGTCTTGTTTGGTATCGCGAGTTAAATCTTCCTTATATGATTTAAAGCGGTTCCTCGAACTTGGTTTCCTTGGTTTTTAGCTCACGTAGTTCGGGAGTTTGGCATGATTCGAAGCCGCAATGAGCCATTGCATTTTTATCATCATACCTCTACTAGACATTGTATTTACTTGATTGTTTATGTGGATGACATTGTCATTCTGGAGTAGTGACCCGAGGATGGTATTCGAAATTGAAACCGACACCTCTTCGATACTTCGGACAAAGACTTGGGAGGCTTCGAGTATTTTCCTGGAGGCATTGGTACTTCCGGTCCCAGTGCGAAGTGATTTATTTCTCGGAGGAGTATACATGGACATGTTGGCGGGCCTTCTAGTATGTTAAAGCGTAAATCTGTATACAAGCTCACTGTGGGATCCAGGAATGTCGAGCTTATCTGGGGTCGGGGGTATCTGGCCCGAATTATCTCAGCTTGCTTGGTCGGGCATTTGTTTTCCTATGAGGGTAGTTAGTCAGTTCCTACAATCACCTTGTGATAGCCATTAGGATGTTACAGTTCGTGATACTCGAATTATGTCGAAGGAACACCCGGTCGGAGTGTTATTGTATGAGAATAGAGTCGTCAGGATTGTTAATTTCCTGCAGTGATGCGGGGCTAGGATGACATTACACGTCGGGGTGTGTGTGTTCATTGGAGGTAAGCAATATTTTGGAAGAGTAAAAAACAAGATGTAGTGCGGATCTAGCGGCGGAAAGCTAGAGGTATCGGGCTATGGCCACTGCTTGACGTGAGGCTCGTATGGTTGAGCGTCTCTCTGGAAATTTAAGTTTGGGAAGAATTAACAGGATGGAGAGCTTATATGTGATGTCAATGCCTTGCGTATTTCGTTTAACTTGATTTTAGCGGGAGGATAAGCGCGTCTTGAAGTGGATTGCCACTTTATCAAGAAGATTGCATTGAGATGCATGATTACTAGTTTTGTCGACTCTGACTGACCTGACTAGCGGATATGTATTTAAATCTCTTAGGAATCTGGGGATAAAGTATATATGTGAGCTTTTGTGCTTTTGACATATGCTCCGGCTTTAGGGAAGTGTTGGGTTTAGTCTCCTAATCCATTTAAGTTCTTTTCCTTCTCTCTTTAGTCTGCAATTAGGCTAAGCTTAGTTTAAACTTTGTACTGGCTCTTAGAGTATAAATATATATGTTACATCTCCTTTGATTAATTAATGAAAATCAGACAATTCCTTCTCTCTCAACACTTTAGTCCAAGAGAGTTTTTTTCGTGAGATCAAATGAACCCTTTTTTATTTTTTGAAAAGAAAAATAATATTATTGATTCAAATTTGTAATAGATCGATAGATCCAAGATATAAATAGTTAAATATCATCTGAGGATGAAACGATATCACGAGTTAATAGCATGTCATCGGCATAAAACTGAAATTTGATAATTAATGGCCCCAAAATATCTAGCAGCTCAGTTCATGATATGCGCGGCCAGCTAATTTGATATCTTGAAAATTGTCAAATGCATGCTTTGCCGATCTAAGTCGACCCCTTACGAGATAAAATGCCTCTCAAACCAGGCGGCGAACAGCACACGAAGATAAAGCGATGACCGTCGAATGTCGATAAAGCGGCGGTGATACAAAAAGCAAAAATAAGACCTAAATCATTGTGGAATAACCTCTTTATTAAGCAAGAAATGAAAGAAAAATATTAAGAGGGGTGATTTTAGGCCCGATAATGGCGAAAAATCACCCTCACTATTTGAGAAAATAAGGGCATTTACCTGAGGAAAAAAAAATGAGAGAAGGAATGGTAAAAGTTTTTTCCTTAGATCAAATGAACCACTATTCTTTATCACTTAGTTTTCTCAAAAGCAGGCACTGATAAATGCATTTCGAGTCTTTAGTAATAAAACTGATTTAATTGCAAACTCTGGTAGAAAGCTCTAAAGGTGATACGAAGACTTGGAACAGAGAAGTTTTCGGTTTAGTGGAAACTAATAAGAAGGACGCCCTCCGTAGGGTGACTTACTGGGATGATCTTGAGATGGAAAGGGATTTGAATCTAGAGGAAGTGGAGGAGGCGGGTTCGCGGCGGGCTAGCTTGTTTGGGCCCTCGCAGTGAGATCTCTTGGAGACAAAATCGAGAGACATGGCTTAAGGAAGGGACAGGAACACGGGGTTCTTTCATAGGACTGCGAATGCCGACAGGAGAAGAAATTTTGTTAATAGTATTCGCATCGATGGCAGAAAGTTAGTAAAGGAGGCAGAGATAAAAGATGGTTTAGTGGCGGCCTTCAGTCGTTCTCGGATCACAGGGTTGGAGTCCTTCCGCTACGAAATGGCGATCGATGAGATCGGTTCGGAGGAAGGCGATAAAAAATTTGGAGGAAAGTTTGCGGAAGAAATCTGGAAGCTATTTAGGTCTTAATAGTGATAAGGCCCTGGTCAGACGGTTTTCAGTGCTTTGGATTTTATTTGGGATTTTGTGAAGGAGAAGTCCTTGGTTTTTCGAGGAGTTTCATGATCAGGCTTGATTTGTCGAGAATACGAGATCGACTTTTTGGTGTTGATTCCCGAAGCCAGTTTGTAGAGGACGAGGATTTAAGGCGATAAGTCTTGTGGGCGGTTTATACGGTCGGCGAAGTTTTGGCTAACGAATTAAGAGGTTACACGAGGTGATTTCGAGTCTTTCGAAATGCTTTCGTAGGCCGTGGTCTGGATGCAGTGTTGATTCTGAAATGGATTAGTGGACTCTACCTTGAAGGAAGAAACGAGGGATGGTATCACGAAGCTAGATATTGAAAAAAACTACGATAGCATCGGATGGGAATTCTTGGACCGGAGTCATGGGAAGGATGGGTTTTGTTGATGGTTAAAAATTTGGATAAAATGGTGCATATCCTGACCTCGCACCCCGGTTCTCATCAACGGATCTCCAGCTGGCTTTTTTCCTAGCTCTAAGGGGTTGAGACAAGGCGACCCCCTCTCCCCCTATCTCTTTGTTATTGGTATGGAAGCTCGGTTAGCCCGATAAGCCAGACGGTTGAAGGTAATTATCTTTCTGGTAGTAGGATTATAGATGGGAGAGGGGGGGAGCTGGTTATTTCCCACCTCCTCTATGCTGATGACACGCTTATTTTCTGCTGAAATTGCTGAATCGGTCAAATATCTAATTTGGATTTTGATGTGGTTGACGTATCGGGAGGCGAAAATTAGCAAACAAAGCGAAATCATTCGATGGGTCCAGTCAGCAGACTGATACGGAGAGTTAGCTAATGAGTTGAAATTTGTAAGAATTGGATCCTTCCACACTTCTACTTGGGCACTTCCCTGGTTGGCAGGCGATAAGACTGTGGGACTCGATAGAAGAGATTTGAAAGAGGTTAGCTTCATGGAAGATTCGGTATATCTCACAGGGTGGGCGGGCGCTCATTCGTAGTACTGTCCAGTCTTCGATTTATTATCTCTCTTGCTAGAATGCCACGGAAGGTTGTCTTGAATTGGAAAGATCCCGAGCGGTTTCTGCGGGGCGGGAGCGATCGGGATCGAAAAAATTTCTTTGGTAGATGGTCCGCGGTGTGTATGGATAAGAAGCGAGGTGGCATCGGGATTAAAAGCTTCTCTTTGATGAATAAGGCGTTGCTCAGCAAGTGGAGCTAGCGGTTTGCCAACGAAAGGAACTCGCTTTGGAGGAAGGTTATTTGCAGTAAATTTGGCGAGTCTAGTGGTGGCTGGCATACCAGTGATATCAGAGGCGGTTATGGGTCCAGTTTATGGAAGGATATCAGGAAAGAATGGCCGGTTTTTCCCGGAACTTCGGTCTTTGCCACAGGGGATGGTAGAAGAATCGACTTACGGAAGGATGTATGAAGGTGCGGAGAGGAGCGTTGTGTGTTAAGTATCACCGTAACTTTTAATTTAGCCACTGAATAAGGAGGCGAGGTGGGCGACATGTGGGATAGCATGGGAGAGTGGAGGATGGTCCCGATCTTCTTAAGAGCTCTCGATGATTGGGAGATTGAAGAGATGGTAGATTTCTTCAAACTCTTCACGATCACATTCGAATAGCGGTGAAGACATTAGCCCTACTTAAAGAGTAAAAATGTGAGGAGTTTCTCGAGTTAATGTCATGTATAAAGGAGTATGACTTATCCGGCTTGTGATTTTCCCAGTTTGATCTGGAATTGATGAGTCTTGAAGTGAAAATGGGAATCTTTTCTTGGGAAAATTGCATGGGCGAAATACTCACCTTAGATAATCTTAAAGGAGGTATGGCTTTCGGTAACCAGGATGCTTTGCATTGTGAGGAGGACGAGGAGGCCAGTAGATCGAGCTTCTTGATCGGCTGCAAAAGTGGAAAATGTTGTGGGACTTGTTTACGTCGATGGTGGGGGATTAGTTGGTGTTCAGTCTCGATTATTCATACCGCACCCCAGCATGTAGTGTCGTAGGTGGGAAAGAAGCGGAAAAAAAGTCTGTTTTGGACTCTTTGGCGTGCTAGAAAGCAACGGGAAGGCGTTGGCTTAGACTACCACGGTATTGATTAAAATTAGTTTTATCTCTTAATTTATGGACTTGGGAAATTTAACCTATATGCAGCGCTAATTCAAAATCTGTTTAGATTTCACCTCACCTGGTTGGGGTGTAGGTAGGTTTTTGTTTGCCTTGTTTAGGCTTTTTCTGGTTGTCCACGTCCTGTGTACTCCTAAGTTTTTTCCTTTTATAATACTTGATTTTTAGTTATCAAAAAAAAAAAAACAAGAATAAGAAGAACAGCCCTCAAACATGCAAAGTATGCACCTAAAACAGAAAAATGACAAAAAGAAAATCCATGACCAAGAGCCTTAAAGGGTTAAAAAAAAAAGAACCTTAGCTCCTAATGCTCCAATTTATTCTCCTAAATAAGACTCTTAATTCACCAAAGTCATCTCCACATTGTAAAAATCGTACTCTTTTTTTTTCTTTCAACTAGCTTTAATTCACATGTCGGATACTTCCCTCTTTTTTAATGTCCTCTCTCCTAGCTCTTATACTATACCTTAAACCAAAAGGCTGACCTTGCATGGACCAAGATAGAGATGCTAGTTTAAGAGAATAGCACGGCCCAGAAGTCCAAAGCAACTTGGTGCCCCCCGATCCTCTCTCACATTCTTGCACCTTACACGGGAATTTCAGACACCACATAGCTTCCAACTATAAAATTTTTTACTCACCTATCAAGTGACTTCTTAAAATGAACCTAGTCAGAGAAAAACAATATTGCCATCAAAATCACCATGTTGTACCGTACTCATATTGAAGCTGTTATGGATTAGCGCTTTTAAGAGGAACAAATAACACTCTTCTACTCTCAGTCACAAAAATTTCTAAGAAAATCAACCTCTCATTTCAAAAACTACCCCACCCACCTCACATTAGCATTCATCGCAAACTTTTTGTCCACCACAAAGAGATAAGAGAACTCTTTCATAACACTAAAATATTCCCTGTCAGAAACCCAACCCCTAGCTCTAAAATCATTAACAAAAATCAAGAATCACCATTTTGTTCATAAACTGGGTTCAGATACTATCACTCTCGCATGTGGTTAATAAGACGAGGCATGCAGGCAGCAGCCATGATGATGAAATTTTCAAAAGAAAAAGAAAGAAAGGTCTATTGAAATATCACGGAAAATTACTCACATAAGATGCTCCACTGCCGAAAACTCCAGCAGCCGTTCTCTCCCAACAGACGTGGTGCTTAGATCCAACACCGCATTACAAGCAGCCAGAGAAACCATCTTATTTGAAGCTCCCACAGCCAATATCAAACCTTTCACAATACCAGCATCCAGAGCAATCTGTTCATTCATCTCAAACGAAAAAATTGAAGCCGCCCCCGCTATCTCAGCGCTCCGACTCACAATTTCATCACATCTGCCACAAAAATCCAAGGAAAATAAATCAATATTTAAGCTGAATTAAACATAGTAGAATTTTACGGAGACAGGGAGGTGTATTACTTGGACTTCAGAAGGACTGGAAGCAATGAGAGGACGGGGACCGGTAGGGTTTGGAGACGAGGCTCATCTTTGTGGGAATTTGGGGTTAGAGAGAGGTGCAGTGAGTTTAAGCATCTCTTTATTATGGCTTCAGAGAAGGGTTCGTTCGATTTACAAATCGCTGCGAGCATGAGAGCGAAGATGGTGTTGCCATCGATGCTTGAAGAACACCCTTTCCGGTTGCTCTTTGTTTTCTGTGATTTTCTCTTCTTCCTCCCTCGGTTCTCCATTAGTGAATGAAAAAGATTAACACACCTGTTTGGTTTGATGGAAAAACGGTGGGAAAGGGAATTCGGGTTGTTTGGCTGGTGGGAAAGCAGAGAATCAGAGAACCATGAGGCTGCTATTTCCCTCCACTTTTTTCAACTGGCATAGGGATTTTTGATCATTTGACCACTTCACAAAAATAAGTTAATAATTAACCGTAAAATAAAAAAAAAAAAAATAATTGAACTGTAAAAAAAAAATAATAATAAAATAATGCCATTGACTCCTAAAAATCATGGTTCTCCTCTTACGCAAATAGGGATAAGGTGAAAAAAAAAAGAAGCTACAGTATTGTCTTCGATATACCATTTTACGTCGAGAAACTTTTAGGTTTAAAGAAGGCTGTGATTTACTCCCAATGCTTCCTTAGCCCATGCGTATTTGAACACGTTACTTGGCCAACTTGACATTAACTTTGTTGTTAAATTGGTCATGTAAGCATCTGACATGGCAAAAATTTACCCTAATCCAACTTAAAAGTATAGGGACTTCTAATTTGGGGATATTTAAAAACCATTATTTCATTTTGCCAATTTCTTCCAAAAAAGCTCTTCGGTCTAAAGACAACCCTAAGGTTTCTTTTGACCTAAACGCCTCATCTCTGTAAAAAGTCAGGGATGAAAACGATATATCAACCATCCTTTTTGACCAAAAATCGTTGTGTTGTTCCTTGGAATGTTATTGTTGGAAGACAAAGGAGGGGAATTTCTTCTTCGAATCGATTTACAATTAATTTGTTCTTCCTAGGAATGTTATTGTTTTGTTTAAATGTTTCAATGGTTTTTGTTTATCAATAATGACATCGTAAATGAGTTTGAGGATGTTAATTCTATTCTCTCATTTGTGTTGTGTTGTCTCCCTACAATTGAACCTATAATGTTTTTGTTTTTGTTTATTCTTTCATTATATCGTTTGGTTTAAGTGCTCCCCTGTTTTGTGTTCTTTTCACATGGTAAGGTTATTGATTATTCAATGTTTTATTTTAATGGCAGCATGGAAGGCCGTGTGGATATTTATTTACATCATGGTGGTAAATGACATAGATCTCGTATTAAGTTATGTTGGAGGACATATACACATTATTGAGGACTTTTATGTGAATTTTCTATCCATTATCAATGTTAAAGATGTCTACGAATCAAAGTTTGGTTATAAGAATGTATAACACATTTATGTTATGGAACTTGGAATGAATATAAATGAAGGCCTTTTTTTAGTTCAGGATGACATGGGATAAGAAGGGTGTTGAGCAAGATAAATGCAGACACAAATGTGCTCGAACTTTTTGTAAACCTTGAGATTGATGCTCTTGTGTTTGCACAATATATATTGGTTATTGGTTATGAGATAGATCCTCCCATAGAAGAATCAGGGCCAATTGATAATGATGCCTAGTTCTTATGTAAATGAACTTGCAGAGGATGACGAGGTTGAAAGTAATAGTTATGAGGATGAAGTTGTTGTTAGGAGTGATGAGGATGATGATGCAGACAATGAAGAATATGAAGAAAATAGTGGGAGTGCAGATAGTGATGACAACCTTTTGATGTCTGATTATGAAAAGGTCTCTATTGAAAGAAAACATCCAGCTCATTTCAATATAGAAGACCAAATACCTTACTTTAGCTTATGAATGACATTTGCAAATGTAGCTGAAGTGAGAGAATTTATCACAAAGTATTGTATTTATAAGGAAGTAGCATTGAGGTTTGTAAAAAATGAAAGAAATATAATAAGGGTAAAGTGTTAAGACCAATGCCATTTTGTCTTATTGGTGTCAAAAGACAATTCTAACATTGGACTAGTTGTAAAAACTTTAGTTCCAGATCATAATTGTTATAGGATTTTTACTAATCATAAGGTTTCAGCTACTTTCCTAGCCTAACATTACAAACCCAAATTCTTGAAAATCATAACTTCAAAGTTAATGACATGAAAAAAATGATGAGCGAAATTAAGAATTGAATGTTAGTACTCAGCTCTGTGACGGAGGATAGTCTTAGATGCTGATATGGAGCTTTTACAAGCTGAATATTATGAGTTGGAAGCTTATATTGATGAGTTGTTGAGAAGCAATCCAAGATCCACAATGAAGGTAGAGCTGTGTAAGGATGAACTTTCAAAGGGCAATAGAGTTTTTAAGATAATTTTTCTTTGTTTAGATGCTTGTAAAAAAGGCTGGAAGATAGGTTGAAGGCCTATCATAGGCTTTGATGGATGTTTTTGAGGAACCCGAGTTCAAGGGTGAAACTTTTTAGTTGGCACAGGAAGATATGAGAATGAACAAAATTTCCCTATAGCATGAAGTTGTGTGAAAAGTGAAACAAAATTGAACTGGGTTTGGTTTATAACATCGTTGAAAGGAGAGTGGGAATTAGGAGATGAGAGTAATTTTACTTTCATATCAGATATGCAAAAAGTATGACACTAAATTATTTTTTCATTTATTTATCTTTATGTATGAAAAGTAAGTTATTTATATGTTATTTGTTGCATTTTAATAGAGGGATTAGTTAATGTTGTCAGTGATATTCTTCCTGAGGTCGAGCACAAATGGTGTGCATGCCGTGTATTTGCAAATTAGTCAAAGAGACATAGGAGAGGAGAGCTAAAATGACAATTCTAAAAGTTAGCTTGGTTTACCTTTGAAAATAAATTTGTAGACAATATGAGGTAGCTTGGAGAGGTGAGTTTAAATGTTGCAAATGATTTGATGAACTATCTACCACATATGTGGGTAAGAGCGTACTTTAATGGTAGATGTAAATCATGAGTTGTGGATAACAATATGGTGGAAAGCTTGATCTTGAATCCTAGAATTTAGATATATGCCCGATTAGAATGATACTTGAGTTTGTAAGGAAAACTATGAATAGGTTAAGTGAAAGGTCGAATTTATGAGAAAAAGTAGATCAATTCCTTTAGTCCTATCTGTAATGAAATATTTCATATCAACAAAGAGATAGCAATGGGGTGGGAAGTGTTATTCAATGGAGATACATGATATGAAATTCGAGAAGGTGATGACACATAGAGGGTATGTTTGGAAATAAACACATGTACATGTAAGGCATGAGATATTTCGGTATTCCATGCCAACCTGTTGTATGTGCTTTGGTGCATAATAAACAAGAGTCAATGGACCACATTTCCAGTATTTATCTCATTGACATGTATATGCTTAACAATTTAAGATAATGCCATTGATAGGCAAAAAGTTATACAAAATGGATGATATCTCCCGGTGAGCCTGTCAGTGGAAATAATAGAGAAGGCGAATAATAAGACGAGGAGAGAAGAAAATGAGTACGAGGGCCTCTAAGCGAGCTGACCGCAAAACTACGAAAGGGATCACAATTACATGCTCCATCTGCAAGCAACAAGGACATAACAAAGCCAGTTGATTAAAGGTTTGTTAAGCTTATCTCTTATTTTTTTGAATTGATTTTTAATTCATAATGTTCATTGTTAGATGTCTTTTGATATCTCAGAGGCAAAAAAAAGCATAGTAGTAGCATCTCACAAGATCCAGCTCAAACTCAATCAAGCCAAACAACATAGGAGGAGGAAAATGAAACTTTGATATTTTAATAAGAGCGGATCATAAAAAACTACGATGTATAACTTTTTTTTTTCTATCAGAAGCTGTTTACCCCTAATCAGCTAACAATAGTTGGTTAGGAATCTTTACCAAGCAGTTTACATGAGCTGATTGAGGAGTGAATACGCTATCAGCTCAACAGTAGGTCAATGTTATTTAATTTATTTTTTAACCATGGATGGTGTCACACCTGTTTATATTACGATTTTTCGCCTTAGTGATGTGCGATACTCGTAACTGATCCAACCTTTCGAAACTTGTCTCATGTGTATGGGACTTGCAACTTTTCTGATAATTTATTGACTGTATTTCATAAACTAGTTTACAAAACTATCAAGTTTTTACAACACTTATCTCACAATACAATAATACTCTCAATTACCAATGCACACTTTCTAACCCTTCCAACAATGGAGACACAATCTTTAAATATACTGGAAGTAACCCTTCCTAACAGTTGCCTAATTGCAAGGTTTTATTCAAACTCATGGACCTATGGGCTACAACAAAGTGGGTTAAGCCTATAAGCCCTTTGGTTTGATAAAACTACCACATGTAAGCAACATGTGCTTCCCACACTATAATAGGGTTTCCCCCCTTAGTATTTTCCACCCATCAACCATTGGTTTCAAGGTCATATTTATTCAAGCATTTCACCGAACACCTGGAGTGCTTTCCTTGCTTTAGCCATTTTCTCGATTCTGCCTTAAGACATGCAAGCCATGCCTTGCTTATTTGGTCCATGCACCACCACTAAGCCATACGACCACCATCAATTGATTGTCCAGACCATGGAATTGCGCCCATGGTCACTAGCCGATATGCACAGGCATTGAGTGCCCTCGTGCTAACACAAAAAGGAGGGTCCAACTTATGCATGTCTGATGAGTGCTCAAATTACGTGTTTTCACATACTTATTTTGAGCCATTTTTTAGTGTTTATCACAATAAATCCCTTTATTTAGCAACTTGTCAGTTCTTAGACACGAAACTAGTGAATATGTCGAGTTTATGTGTTTTGTAGGTAATTAGGTGCAATTAACAACATTTGGAGCATATGGAGATAAGCAGATCTAGAGGTGTTAGCATGCCTTAGTGTATTCGAGGAGATGGCGTAGATAAAATTGGAAACGAGGAGAGGAAACGAAAGTTTTGCAATCAACTCACATTTACCCCTGATGATTGTGAAAATCTCGCACTGCAGTATGTTCATTGATGTTTGATTTCACAGTTACATATGGTCGTCACTGTGATTTTTTTGCATTGCAATCAATCAGCCTTTGGTGGATTTCGTAGTTGCCCAAGGTCACTGTAAAAAGTTCGCAATACAACCATTATGTCTTATAAGCATCTCGACGATCAAATTATAGCAGTCGCGAATGAAATAACGAGTAAAATGGAATCTCGGCAGTCGGCATAGTCCTCGACGGGGATTCCATTTTAGTCATCAAAATGGAACCCCTGAAAATTTGGAGTTCGAATTTGCGTAGGTTTTAAGAGTCACGCAAAATTCGAAGGAAAAAAAAAAAATTGTTTATAGCGGATTGGTAAGAGCATCCTGACGCCAAAAACATACGCCAAAAATTTTGAACTCTAATGGATACAAAAATATTTTATAAATATGAACAAATAAAATATTCGTACACCCTAAATTCTCAGATTTGAGGAAGAAGAAGAAAGGAAGAAGCTCGGGTGGCATAACTTTGCAAAAAACGACTTAACTTACGTCCAAATTCACGAGTCATGCAGCCGTCTCCTTTGGCTTGGTATGCTCTTCACTCCCATCGACGGTCGTCGACCCCGTCGTGATCCTTGGATTCCCTCCTCCCCTCTCCCCGTCTCCTCGCCCCGTGTGGCCAGATCTCTTCCTCCTCCCGGTCGTGGAGGGAAGCCCTCCCCCCTCCCCCCTCCCCCGTGACACGTTTTTTAATAATGAAAAACTTGTTTTGAGTATTTGAATTGAAAAAAAAAAACTTTAAATCATGAATTTTTTGTAAATCTTTAAAATCTGAATTAAAAGCGTTTTATTTGATATGAATTAATTTATTTTATTAAGCTCTGAGAATATTTGTATTAACTTATAATTATTTTTAAAAATAATATAATAAATAAAATATTAGTAATAAATGAAAAAACATAAAATCATATTTTTTTATGAATAATTTAAAATACAAAATTTAAAATAAAATGTTTTACTTGATATAAATTAATTTATTTTATTAAGCCTTCTGAAATATTTGAATTAACTTCTCATTTTTAGTTTTTCTCTGTAAAATGGATTATCGATACGATGTTTCGTTCACTAATTTATTAATGACGTGCCAGCGTAAATGATGAAGTTGGAGACGATAATCTCGACATCTTTTGCCCATGAGAATGCAAATGAAAATGTTGTTACTTTACTTTAAGAAAAGAGCAAGGACGAAAGAATTTCACTCCCGGTAGGAAGATAATCTCCCTTGTGTCGGTGGTTCAATATGACCAAGATACGTGCTTGGGAATGAACAACAATCGGGGTCATTTTGGAAAGAATTTTGAATTACTTTGTGAGTAATGGAGGAAATCACGTAGAGCGTTCTCAAGGCTCTTTGAAAAATCGGTGTGATATTAATGCAGTGTCACGAGTCGTTGGATTTTACGATTAGTAGAAGACAACAAGAAGTGGACAAGCGAGAAAATGGAAGGAGTGAGTTCATATTTACATATATAATTACTACTTTTTAAATGTTAATTTTTTATAATAGTTAATTCATTTATAAATTTTTTAGCTTGTTGAAACGAGAATTGTACACTTCATTGGTTGGGAGAAACCATTTCGATATGAGCATTCTTGGGGGAAATATTGAGTCGGAGCGAAAGATGGACGTCGCATATCAGCCCAGCGAAAAGTCATGCAGTATGGAGTCACTGCCGTCTTCTCCATCAACCCCCTGTCAGTTTTAGGGATGAAAGCGAATTCTCCCGATCTCGATAGACCAGCTGGGCGAAGGCTTCGAAACAAGGTAAAGATAAGCGGCCTCGTGTGACTCTGAGAGGCTCCTTGGCCAGAGCAATGGCAACGGATAGAACTCGCACATCGCAGGCGAAGCTGACGGGGAGAGGCGTGGCTCGACATGCGAACGGTGCTTCAATAGTAGCTTGATTAATTATTGATTAGAAAATGAACGAACTTGAGGAAAAGCATTTAGCATTGCAAATAATGCAAACTGACACAACTAACATGGATCCAGCCACTGCAGAGTATTGGGAGAATCTCAAGTTGGAGACCATGAGAAAGAGAACTTTTAATTTGTAGTGATTGATTTACTTTATTATTTTACTTATTATTATCTTGACTTTTATAACTCATATACTAAAATTACTAGTTTATTGAATTTTGCAAATTCAAAAAATTACACATCATATCAGCAATTTATTGCCCCGTATCGTTACCGTAAATGTTGATAAGATATTTGTAATTGAGAATGACTTGCATTGCTCCTAATCGATGATGAGTTTGAATGAAGTCTACGAACTACGTTATGCATGAGATACTTGAGCCCAGTAGTTTTCACCACTTCCATCAAAATCATTATCATTGGTAGGCTCGGCCGTCCTCGATAATCGTAATATGCATTATTATCGTGCTTTCATAATATAAGCAAGTGTTTCTTCATGCAGCGTCTTTGGTCACGTCTGATTGCAACGGGCTTGAAGCACCCCCAATGCAGTTCTACATCTTTTCTTATAATTCTTTGTCTTCTTGGCGTAAGGTTGGTTATGTAGCCACTTAAGAGCCATTGCAAAAATTGTGCAACCACTCTTCGTGATTGCAAAATTGCGAAGGATGCTCAAATTGGAAATAAAATCTAAGGCAGTAAGTGGGGAGATTTATTTGATGATCATAAAGGGAAGAAGCGCACAAAGACATGATTCTTTCACCATTGATTCATTTAATATAAGGAAAGGAAGCTAGGAAAGGGGAAGGAGCGAAAGAGAGGAAGGACGACATTAAGGCGTGGAGGAGAGCCAAAAGTTAAACAAAATCTCCATATTTCTTCTTCTTATTCTAATGTCTTTTGTTTTTGCTTTGTAATAGTTTTTAGGATGTTATATTTTATTTCTTATAGGGCTACGATAGGGCCAAATCATGAATAATGGATTGGGGTTTTGATTGTTAATCTTTTGGCACAAATTCGTTTATATAGTGATTATTTAATTCAAGTCTTAATGCTTGTGGGCAACTGGCAATTGTTTGCTTGACTTTATCATTTATACTACGATTGAAAAGAGATGGGTGAATGGGACCGTTAATGGAATGACTTGTGATGATCATATGATAGAGATGTCTATGATTTGCATGTGGCTTAAGGGTTAACTGTTCATAATGAGTTATATAGATTTAGGGTTTGAGGCAAAGATGCGATAACCTAATATTGTGAATATTTTGTTGATGCTCGAGAGAGATTAATAATAAAGTAGGTTTAACTCGCCTTCAATATATGAATTTGATGTTAATTGATCCAATCAAGCTCTACCCATTATGATTGATTTAGGTGAAATCGAAAACCCTATAATTTTTTTTAATATTTGATAATTAGGTTAAATTCCGCAATCCTCACAATGAGTCATCAACGAAACAAAACTATGGTTAGATTAGGTTGGTAAACAATATATATGGTCCTCATGGGTTCGACACTCTACCTTCACTTTATTACTTGTTAACTACACGTGCATTTGCGCATAGAAAATCTCTGTGACACCCGAAGCTGGCACCTCTGTGTTAGGAAAAGGTGTGAAACTATAGACTTTAAACCTAATAAATTGAGCAGTTCTAAGACATTCCTTAAATATAACCATATAATTTAACATATATTATAGAATCACACTATCATACTCCACTAGGTGAAGTGTTCAAAGCATCGTTTACATATTATTTACAAATATTTTTCATCGTACCCAAAAGTTTATATACATTATACGGTTTAGAATAAAACATAAAAAAGAAACACTGTAGGTGAGCACCTATCATTGAGATGACCTTTGATGTTGATGTGGAATGTCCTGTTCTCTAGCCGCCTCCTTGGTACCTACACAAATAAACACTTATGCTAAGCATAAAGCTTAGTGAGGATCCTTACGCATGGATGACCACTAACCATGATCATCACTTTCTAATAGTCATGCAACTTGCTATGCATATATATATATATATATAGTCCTATAAACTTGTAAGTTACAATAATTTATAAACTTACCACGATTAAATAATCGAATTCAATATGTTAATCTCACGTGCTATGCTAACTTCATGTGCTTTATCTATTGAATTCCATATCATTTAGTCATAATATCGTATTTATTCATATGTTTTATATTTCCATTATATTTTACAATTACTTCTATGTTTATGATTCGTAATACTCATTTATCCATATCTCTCTTCATCTCTTTTACATGTCATGCACGCATTTTCAAGAAAAGTGGATACAGGAAGGACTATATGTACCAAAGGGTACTATCATTGTATGCGATAGTGATCTCTATTTGTACTGTACTATATGACCTAAACGGGGTTGTGGTAATGACCCAAACGGGGCCAACTATATCTGTATACTGCAGTAACTGTATCCCTAATAGACATGTTCATATATCCATCTACCTGGTATAAACAGACAATCAGTTTTATTACATTTTCAGTACATATCGCATATAGATGAATAACTATTTATTATGTATGCATATAAGATATTCACTATCCATTATTCTCATATTCATAAAGAGCACTTTCACATATATTTTATTATCATAGGAATGTATTATATGCTACTTTATATACCAACTATACATGTATTCTCTTTTTTTCACATGACTATAATTCATGTTTTTTATTATTCAATTTTATTTATTCCATATTATTTAGCATTAAATCATATAACTTTTAGGTCAATTTTTTTATCTCACTTAGCTAAGTTATATTGACTTATTTTCGCCTGAAACCATCTCGATAATATTTTGAGTATATAAGAGACATTTAGATGTCTCCGAAATCCTATAGGAAGATATGAAAATCCTTTCTAAAAAAGCAGGGTTCGACTTCCCTTAATTTATGGGTGCGATGAGTTGAAATCTCAACATGTTTCCTTCGTAAGCTGTTATACATGAATACATTTTCTTCAAAATTTGAATCGCTCAATTTGAATAATCAAAACTCGAATTATGACATTTAATATCAAATTGACCTATTTACTTGGTTGCCACAGTACTGAACTATGAGGCAGATTTCAAAGATCTCTTAACTCCATAATATGACACTAGTTCCTTACACTTGTTGAATCTGATTGTTAAAAGGTTTTTTCAATTGGAATCGTCGATTTGGAGTCTGTAACTCCTAGATATGTAATAAAAATAACGAGGAGGCTGCTCTGTTTCAAAACATAACCCGATGTCGGTTTTAGACCCAGGTCGGAGTCTTAAAGTCATCTTAATACTTTAGGCTCTTATTGGAAAATGTAGTCGCGTGTCGCAGGTTTTATTCTCATTTGGAATTTCTAATCGAGCACTATATATCAGATTATGGCAAATAATTCACTTAGGGTTTGAGAAATTTTGGCGTCATTCCACTAAAACCTCAGCATTTCATTATCTTTTAAAATTCGTCGATTGGGGTCCCTTTGACACGAATATGATCAAAACCAACTTTAAAACCTAACTGAACCATTAAGTAACAAAAACAAATAAGGAGAAATTAGGACAGTTTCATAACCTTAATTTTCTTGAAACCTTAAGCCCTGTTAAGTAGGTTGAAAATTTTATGTTTTATCTATTCAAACTTTTCGAAAATAAGGAAAACGCGTTTAGTTATGAGAATCAGACAAAAACAAATTTTGAAAACAAAGAAAATGAATTCACTGTTTTCAACATTTTATATATGAATTAGAAAACAGTTCTGTATTGTTTTCCTTGTTTTTGAATTAAATCGAAAACACGGGATTTGGTGGAGTGGGATAAAATGAAAACACCGGATTCTTCTTTTATTATTTTTCTTCCCCTTTCTTCTTCACTTCGACTTTCTTCTCGCTCGCCGATTCAAGCTCGCCGCCGCTCCTCTTCTCATCCTCGCCATCGGACGCTGGTATGTCTCGTTTCTTCTTGTCTCTTACCTTTTGCATCGTCCTCCTCCTCCTTTTTTTGTGTTTGCCCTAATCAAGTAATTGGATCCATGGGTGATGGGCAGAGGGAGTGAACTACATCCTTCCTTCCTTTTTTTCCCTGTATAAATTTGTCCGACCACATTCGGTTCCCACATTTCCATACCTGAAATCAACAAATCCCAAAACATGGCTTGGAGATCACATAAAAACATTGAGCAATCAAATTCTAACCTAATAAACTCAGCCATTTGCTCGAAATAATTCTTGAGCTCTAGTGATTTCGTCTAGCTTCATCGAATCCATGAAATACTTGAGGATCATGTCGAATTCATTCATCTTTCCCCGAAATTTCCGTCTCCACCCTGCGGCGGTGTTTGATACGTGAACTGTTACCTCGGGCTGACGACGGCACACTTGATTTGGTCGACGACCGCTGCTAGATGGTTTGTAGTTTTTAGATTAAAACTCTTGAATGTTTGGCATCTTTGAATATGAATGGATGATTGATCACAGAAGAAATTGAATCGATGTTCACGAGCCTAAGGCTGCTTGATTTTTTTTTCGTTCTGGGTTGGATCGAAAATTGTGAAAGATCTGAACCACATCCCTTTGTTATTTCTTCTCTCTTCCTATAAAAATTAACCTAATTTTGTATTTTAATAGCGTTTCATTGTTTTCATTAACTTCATTTTCAAGAAAATGGTTTACAAACGGATTTTCTTATTCTTTATTTTCAACAAAATTCAAGTCTGAAACATATTTTATGAAAATAGAAAGCCCAAGGTTAGAATACGTTGAAAATTTTCGTATTACGAATTTTGGATAGAGTTAAAAATTTTTCGAGTGGCTAAACGGGGCCTTATCTTCCTATATTCTCTCTCTCTCTCCTTTCTTCTTCCTTCTTCCTTTCTTCCACTTTCTTCCTCTTTATTTGCACATGGAGAGCATGGAAATGGATTGAGCAACCAATTTGGTCTCCTTCACACTACCACCCGAATGCTCTACCTCCCCAAAGACAAAATGGGAAAAAAAATGATTTATAGAGACAAATCTTTGGTCTTATCTCCACTTGTTATAAGGCCATGTTTGGCAAAAGATATTTAGCTATAATTTTCCATATTTTTGCATTTTAGTCCTCCATGGTTATTTCATTTACACATCTAATTATCAAAATTACTACAATAGCATACAATCTTCTAGCTTAATGTCCTTTGAGTCATTAAGTTGATAATTTATCACTTATCCTTTGTACTTTTTTAAAAATTTTGATTATATTATTTTTCACACTTAACTCGAAAATTTTCGAAAAACACAATATGACTTCTATTTTACTTTTTTTTTTTTTGATCCGTAAAAAGCAATTTTTATATAAATGAAAAGGCGTAAAGGCTCAAAAGTGTGAGAGAATCTGAGGAACACCGCACTCTCACACATACCTTACAGTCAAGCGAAAACCCGCTGAGAATTTCGTTGTCCTGCTGCAATGCAGCCCGCCCCCACAAGGTAAATAGAAAGGAAGATTTCATCCTATGGCGGAGGGCCTCATTTTCAAAAACAGCACATTCGCTTTCCAACCGCGGCGTCAGAAATATACACGGAAGAGCTTGCCATCAAACTCTTCCCTTTTTGCCAACAGCGCTTTGCCAATCGGGGAGAAGTTCTTGGCAGATGCGGGGAACATCGATTAGTTTATTAATTGCGAAAAGAATCCCGCAACGTGCGGCTCTCGGCGGTCGTTAGTAGGTGGTATTGTTTATCATTCTCTTCGCATAAAAACACACATTTCTTAAAGTCCCTTTCTGCCCCGGTTCGGTCAGCGTTAACCTTACCCCAGAAGCTTCCCGGGCGAAAAAACCCGATTTTGAAACAGTGGAGTTCCCGGAAATGGATCGCAGGGAAATCTAAGGAGAAAGCGTCGACTACGATCGTATGTAATGCAGCGAAGGCGAAGTGAAATAGAATCCTTTAGCGCCAAGGCGATCCTCTTGACCCGGACTTCAATCTTCTTGTTGTGAGATAAAGAAAGTATCCACTTCTTCCATCTCGGTCGTTGAAGGTCTGAGAAGGCGGGAGACATTTGCGACCACCAGCGGCCAGATCCACCGTCACGCTGCCCTCGCGTTCTTGTGGTACGAGTTAAGCGAGTGGGAAAGGCTTGGCTCGACACGGTCTCATCACGCGAAGTCCCTCGAAACCGACCTTACCATTTCCTAGGGAAAATAGCATTACGAGAAGGTAAACCATTCTTTTCTAATGTCTTTCCATAAAATTTAGTACCATAACTTGCCCACGATGTCTCACAGTATACGACCCCGAAGCCTCTCGAACTTAGTGTGATCACCATTCTCGAAGAACATCCCTCTCAATTCATGTATGACCTTCTGTAGCAGTCTTGGTTCGTAGCAGGCTCTCATCCACAACCCCCTACACTCTTCTCTGGCCAAACGCAGTTTTCCAGGTTGACCGGGTGTGGTTTACGATCAGATTCCCTCCACCGAAAGTCTCTGCGAGATGTACCGAGTCCCCAGCCTGAAGCAATCTTTGGCATTACAGCGATTGAGAGAAAGTAAATGGGAGGCTAGGCAGAAGTACTTGAATAAGTGTGAGGAGCCTCCGTACTTTGAGATATATTGTCTTTTCAGGAGGACTGACGCTTTTACAAATCTTTTCTTGATAGAGTCAGGACCCCGAGGCCCACGTGGGGGCTCCCGGAGGGAGACCCAGTACGAGTGGGGAGGGGGACGACCTGACAGCTCGGTAGCTAGCGAGTCCACATTGTCCACCACACTTTAGAGAAAAATCTCACTTTTGTTCGAGTTAATTTTCAATCTGAGAAGGCTTGAGCCACATTAACGTCATTAAGCGCGTATTTGCTATGATTTAGCTTCCTGAAAAACAATAATCATCGATATAAAGGTGGGATATAACCATCTCCGCCCCTCTATTCCCGATGCACGAAATAAAATTGCCTTCGCTGCTCGACTTTAGCGAACTGACTCGAGAACTTCCGTGCGATGAATGTAGCGATAGAGGATCAGCAATCTCGGACCTCTTGAACTCAGCGCGGGAGAGCCAGTTAAGCGTAATGAGCGAAGGCGTGAAATGCGCGATGAATCCACACATTCCATTTGGGCGAGCGAATTCTGCCGGCGTCTGCGAGAAGAAAATCCGCTTTGATGTGATCATAGCCTTTTGATATCCCAGCACATAAGCCCCTTTCTCTTTCCTTCTTAGAGCGAGTCCCGCAACCTCATTTGCTATCATGGCCTCCAAATTGCCTCCCTTACAAAGCGCGTGCGAATTTGGGAAATAATCAGCCCGTTACCGCACTAATTACGTTTTGCCAAGACTTTCGATAGAATTTTATAGAAACGCCCACTAAAGCGATTGGTCTGAATCCTTTAATTCCTCGCTGATGTACCCTTAGGCACGAGGACCCGAAAGTAGCATTAAGACTTTTAACAAGCTGCTCATTACGGAAGAAATCGTAAAAGCCCGCGCCTCCTCTTTCCTGAAATCATTTGAAAGACCGGAAAGCTGATGGAAGAAACCATCGGGCCACAGGGCTTTATCATCGTTAAGCTAGGAGGCAGTATAGGACTTCCTCCTCTGTGAACATTTCTTCTAACTTGGCCGGATTGATGCGCCCGATCAGGATTGAGGTGTAGGTGCAGGTAAAGGCGGGCACGATTGTTTGAGGGCGAGAGGAGACTTTGAAAAGCAACCCGGACCATCTTTAGCAGCGACCTCCTTAACCCGGTTTTCTCCCATTGATGCTAATGCTACGTGGATTTCCTCATACATGAGAATTTTTTCCATTCTATGAAAAAACCCTAGTGTTCACATCCCTTCTTTCGACGAATCTCTACAGATTTTACGCCTCGAGACCTCTTCCAAATCCACCCGCTCCTTAAAATCCTCCCCCCAGCCTTTTTCCTGCTTTTGCTTCTTCCCGGGAGGCGACACATTTTCCTTTTCACGTCATCCCAGAAATAAATTCTATTTAAAGCCTGTTTTTCTTTTTATCCACTCTGCAAGAAACCTCTATATTCAGCCTTGAGAATTCCTTCGGGGCCTGGCAGTAGAATAAGCGTAGGAATGCAGAAAAATGCGAGACCTGCCACCGATCTCTAGGATATCGCTAAGCGCAGCTTGGCCAGCGTATTCCAGCGGAAGGAGAAGGCGATTTAATCCCATCAGCATCCGTCATACGGGGCCGGGTGGTGGAACTAACGGTCTCGGAAGTACTTTGAGTCCGTTCTTCAAGCGATTTTCCAAATCATTGTCACCAAAAATCTATCCGGCGGGACATCAGTCGGTTATTGAGACACGCCCCTCGAGTGAAAGGACCCCTTGCGAAGGAAGATCTAGCGACTCATTAAGAACTTCATTAAACGCCTCATAGAGTGCGGCGAAGCAATCTGGATTTCGTCATTGGGGAGAGAACCATGTGAAATCTCACGATGCACCGGGGCCCCTCATGAGACCCTTCAGCTGCTTGGCCCGAGTTCTTCCCAACGGTTCCTTTTGCACCTCTTAGCAGGACCCGTAGGCCTGAGAACGTAGAAAACCATCATCACACTTTTGAACATGCGAGTCAGCGGTATACTAATTCGGCTCAGCACAAAATCGATTTTCATTGTCGAACACTAGAATACCCCTGGAACCCTCAGCCTCCTGACCCTCGATCGACGGTAGGCCCACCCTAAAGCTGCGAGCATCGTAGAAGACAAATTACGAATTTTGGTTTCTTACTGAGCAAACCCGAGTCGATCCACCCCTCTGAGCCCGGATAAAATTTATGATAATGTTTCTTTTGTTCAGATTATTTGCTCCTCTAACGTTCCACGAGAACATCTTTAACTTCATTTCAACTTTAGCAAGAAATTCCCCCTGTCTCTTCCACCTCTGATTTGACCCTTTCCATTGTAGTTTATTGCATTAGATTTCTCATTCTCTCATCTCTTTGTCATAAATTAAAACTACGCACCCATCTATCTTGAACAATGGGGTACGTGTGACTCCACAATTCCTCTTAGAAACCATAGTTTTATTTTTAAATTCACTAAAAATTTAATAAAGCCGGCCTATCTTCCCGGTGTTTAAACCTCGAACTCTAAAATTCATTAAGCCTCTGTTTTCTTTAAGCATTAATCGTGTTATTATGGTATGATTTTAGATTGTTATAATCGCAACAACAATTTCTTAGCCCATGCATCATTCCCTTGATCGAGCCAAACATTACACCATCTACAAAGTCATCACTCCCCCCATTGAAGAGCATTATGAGCCAATCCCTTCCAGTCATGACGAGACATCAAGGTAAGGTTTAGGAGACATAATGATATATATCTTTAACATTGATCGAATTACCATTATGCCCCTCGATCCTCCCTTTGCTTCCCTATGCAGGCTGCTCACACTCTTTGGTGCATCCGATCACCCACTTGCCTTCCTTCTCTAGGTGCTTTCATGGGTGTAAGGCATACCCATGAGACCCTATTTCCCAGACCAACTATCTTAAGCTTCAAAGGGGGTAACAAATGGAGCTAGCAGTCTCTTAAATATGGTTGTCAGAATAGGCTTTTCATATAATGCTATAGAGTGGCAAGTTCGTGGTTGAGTAAACCTCACAATTGTGGTTGTCAGGGCTAACTTGCGGCCAGCCTCGATTAATCTTATGAATTAACTAAAGTTAATAATTTAGATAACTTTCAATTTCCCAAAAAAGGACTTAGATAGGTGACCATTTGGTAAATTTTAAGGCCTTAGACCAACTGAGCTAACTTAAAGATTTTTTATTTTATTTTTTGACGTTTTAGGGTTTGTATTTAATTTCATATATATGGTTTCATATTTTGATTTTGTTCACTATTTTCATCACAATTCCATACATTCTAACACCATCCAACAACCTAATTTCATTGTGCAATTTTCAATGATTATTTTAAATTTGTTGGTTCAGCTATAAAAAGATCGTTCTCATATGAGAATGAGTTTTATACTATTAGATAGTGATTTTATTTATTGAGATCTGTATTTTATCGAATGAGAATTTTAATCTACTAAGCGTATGAGAGCAGAGGCATGCAGCTAGTTAGATGATAATTTTATTTGAGATATGTGTTTTACCGGATAAAATTTTTAATTCTGCTTATGTCTCGAGATAAAATCGTCGTATAGCGATGTAAAAACATTACATATGATAATTAACTTTTTATAACTGAAACCTTTAATTTTTTTTTTTAGGAAATAACAATTTGTAAATCAAACGTACCTTACCAAAAAAAAAAAAAGAAAAGGTGAGAGGGAGAAGAAACCGAAAGACAAGCGCGTACAAATTTGGAATACAGGCTGAGTAGAAGTCACCTGTAAGAGTGCTAATGCTCGGAGAGATATCCACAGGTAAAATTTTGATTTCTTTTTCTGCTCTGTAGATATATATACATAGGTTTCTCTAAGATTTTATTTTTAATTTTATAGTTTTCATATAATTTATCTTTTTTGTTTTTTTCTCGATCCGCGATGATTTATGTGCCAAGCTGTTGATGGGTTTGGAGAGACATGGATTATTTGGCTTTTGGGAAATTGATTTTGTTCCCGGGAATCTTGTTCTCGTTGGAAGTTTCGACTTCTCATCCTGAAGGAAAATAGTAGTGATGAAACTGTTTCCAATAGTTATTTTGATTTGTGATTTATCTCATGCCTTCTTCAGACTTTTCTATTTTTTTTTTTTTTCATAAGATGAGTTTTTCCTAATTTCCACTGAGTTTCTGTTTCACGAGGACTGCAATTGATTGTTTTCTAACATTCCCTTTTTGTTTAACTATGAATTTGCAGATGCAGTGTATTCTTTATTTTATTTTTTTCCTATTTTCACTATGTAATCTAGCGTAATGTTCAATGATCCGTTTTGTTTTTATTTTGTGCTAAATATACTTTGTGGTTACATTATCTGTAAGTCCTCATGTAGCTTCATAAACCCAGTTGTTTCAGTTGTATTTGTGAGTTCCACTGAGTTTCTGTTTCACGAGGACTGCAATTGATTGTTTTCCTAACATTCCCTTTTTTTGTTTAACTATGAATTTGCAAGATGCAGTGTATTCTTTATTTTATTTTTTTCCTATTTTCACTATGTAATCTAGCGTAATGTTCAATGATCCGTTTTGTTTTTATTTTGTGCTAAATATACTTTGTGGTTACATTATCTGTAAGTCCTCATGTAGCTTCATAAACCCAGTTGTTTCAGTTGTATTTGTGAGTTTGAACATCTTGACCCCTGCTCTAAGCCCTGTCTTTTTGCCCCCATGTGAACATCTAATGAACAATATCCCTTTATTCTGTTTATCAATTCTTCAAACTTATCCTCATAGATGTCAATGGAGCTTGTTTGTCGATCATATTGATACCTTATATACTCGGGTGCAAATGACTAATGGGTTCTGCCCTGGTTTGCTTATGAATTTGGGCATTGCCCAAGATGAACTACAATAGTGCATGTAATGCAGTAGGAAGTTATTTTGGTTTGTCGGTTGATATTGTTGGGTTGTGTCTGATTTGCCTGTTCAATGCTGCAGGGTCTTGTAATGGGTATCAGTAGGACTGAAATAAACTTGAGGAGGCTGCTTGCAGCTGCACCTCAGCAACAAAATCAGGCAAAGCTTATACATGTATGTTTCTTTGCATTCTTCAAATCAAATATTAATTTTCTAATGAGTTATGCATAAGAGTGGGATCTGAATATTTTGGTTGCTTTATCTTCTTTATCTCGGTTGAAATGTGTTCTACACACTGTTGTTTGAACTCAATAGTTTAATTGATAAACCCGTTTCTTTTGTTTATTAGCATCATTGATTGCATATTATGTTCGATTTTATTTGAGTGGGATTGGTTTAGTAGTTGTTTTAATTTATATGTAAATGTATGGTCATTTACCATTTTTGATTAATTACTAACGGAATTTTGCAGTATGTTGCTACTTTACGAGAACAATTAGAACAGTTGACTGAAGAGAGAACTCTAGAAGGCTTACCAAGGTCTGTCTGTTTGCTCTTTTTTTCCCTTGTACTTTTTGATACTTTGAGAAGTGAACATATGCTAACCTGCTCCTGCTTCCAACACGTACTCATCCATACACCTTTGCAATTTTTCTGTGCGTGTGCATGTGTGCTTGTATTTATGGTGTGCACCCATAAGCATTTAGATTCATGTGTTCATGTTGTTTGGGAAAGAGCTTATCAAGGTGCATGTTGTCAGTGCCACCTTTGTCTAGGGTGTCGATAGGGGTGGAGGAATTTATGCTTAACTGTGTGGGGATGGTTATGTTTGTGTCCCCATCTTTGCACTAGCATAGAGGACAATGATATTTTCTTATTTTTTGGTTCCCTAGTTGTATGATAAACTCTATTACGTAATGGTAGTACATAGACCATTTACCATTGTATGGACATTAATTTTCAAAGGATCATAATTCTTAAATTCTCACTTTGTGCTATGAAGTTAAATTGTGATTTGTAATCCTTTTTATTTCTCATGGTTGGATTGTTTGTAAGAGATAAGGGATTAATTATTGGTGTTGTATTCATGAGTTGTGAACTTGGGAATTTGAAATAATGAAGCAATGGTGAAGGCATTTTAAGAGGGGCTCAAAGATTTTGAGTTTCACCAGAATAATTGATTAGGCTGTGGATAAAAGGACTGCAATCCAATTTAGATTTGATTTGTGGTGGATAGTTTTTTTTTTTTTTTTTTTCTTTTTAAATTTTACTTTCTGTAGGCGATGCTTTAAGATTGTCTAGGTCAAACTTCAAATCCAAGTTGGTTTATAAGGAGGTTGAAATCATCATTGCTGCATCCAATTATACATCAGTTTGGCGCAATTAAGGTGCTGGCAGATGTGATCAATTTTTTACCATAACATTCTTTCTGGTTTTATAGAAAATAGAGAAGTTCTTAGCATACTTTGTTGCTCAAAGTAAGTTGAGAGCAAGTGTGCTAAGTCCCATGTCTATGCTATAATAGTACTCAAAAATTTGAATTTAGGTGGTAACTGATGAGGGAACCAAATGGCAGTCACAGAAGTTATTGAAGGTTAAGGGAATGGGCTCCAGGCTAAACTTTAATTTGGCCTCTTTGGATGATAATGGGCTAGTTGGGATATTATATAATTTAATAGGTCAACCTGAAAGTATTTTCCTAGTCAAAGTCATTGTATTGTCTTTCCAACAGTCTTTAATGTGGTCTTTTAGTCTATCTAATTTTATTATTTTCAAGTTGCATTATTATCTGTCTTGTTCCAAGCAGTTATGAGTTCCTAGAAAAGTATATATAATAGTTGCTTAGTCTCTTAGTCTTTTAAAAAGTTTATATAAACTTTTAGCCTTTTTTGTAGTAAGGCTAGAATTTTGTGGAATCTAACCTTTACCCTTTTTGGCGTTCATTGAGTGCTACACTCCTCAGTTTGAAAAAATCTTTTGAGATGGAATAATTCTTTTGTGGGAAAAGTAGGAAGAAGGCGTGGAGGTCTGCTCCCTTATGTTTGATGTGGACTTTATGGAATGAAAGGAATTAGAGAACTTTCAATGTCACAGAACATTCTGATCACGATATTAAATCTTCCTTTTTGTTCACGTTTATGAATTGGGGTAGGGTGTATATAGAGACCCTTACATTTTCTATGATTGAGTTATAGGTGGTTGCTTCTCAAGTAGTGAAAAGACCCACCACTTTCTGTATTGCAGTTTTTTGGGGGCTTTATATGTATACATGTGTGAAAGTACTGCCTTTGGTTTCTTAAGTAAGAAAGCCTTACTTTATCTATTAATAAATATTCTTTCGAACAAATGAATGAAAGAATTTCCAACTACCTCTATTTTCCCTGTGATGTAAAGAGTGTGAAGCCTAAAGCTTTCTAGGAAAGATTCCTTGAGTATTTTCAGTTATAGAAAACTTCCCTGGCATTTTGCTCTCTGTACTGCATCAATTGATTATTTCTAATGTCTTATGAGTTTTAGTGCATTGGGGCTATTCTCTAGCTCAATGGGCCATTGTTCTAAGGAGTGAGATGTCATCCTAACACAATGTCAGACAGAAGGGTTCCTTCTTACCCTCTTTCTACTTTTCATTTCCTCTCCTCCCTGCTCACCATGTTCCACAAACTATAACCTTCATATGATCTCTTCAGCATGATGCACAAGAATCCTCTATCTATTAAAGGAATCAAATAATGCATGAGAATCCTCTAGCTATTAGAGTGATCAAATAATCTTTGTGGAGTTGAAATGCAATAAATATTGCTGTTAGATGCACTAGTTTGTAAGGTTTTTTCTCTTGCTCTTTTATGTAGGTTCTCTAGGAATTCTTGGTCTCTCACCTACGTTCTGCTGTTTGTGCTCATTGCTTCTTGTGTTTGTGCCCTTTCATCTTCTTCAGTGAAATTTTTTTATTAGACTAGTGAATTTTCTCTTGGTATTTGATTAGATATTGAGTATTATGATATGGATTGCATATAGCAACTAATAGATATTAGTCTATGTGTAATAAATACTTTCCCAAGCCACTTCTTGGTGACCATCCAATGAACTCTCAAACTAGCTTATTTGGTGATTCAAATATTAATGTGGTTCTTTTTGGTACATGCTGCTAATGTGTTTTCTGTTACTGTGATATGTGTTTTCCATTTAATAACGATGCAGCTTATTCTATTTCTTTCTCATAATAATTATGCCTTTTTTTGCCTTTAAATACATAACTTTTTCTTAGAGAAAAATCATTGTGGGAACATGGAATCAAACCAAACATCCTCTTCCCCCACCTAGCCTTTACCACACTTTGCGGGCTGCGAGTTTAATGCCTTTGTTGTTCTATATCAATCCTGCTTCTGTATTTAGAATTTTTGTGAGACAAGCTTCTCCCTAAAACAAAATTTATTTCTTCTTTTCATTATGCTTTGTAGAGTTTCAAAACCGAAGGTGATGAGTATTCAGAGAAGATTAAACCATTGCTTCCAAAATAACTTCAGTCCATGGTGTGTATTTTGAGATTTTTTAGTATTTAAACATTTACAAATTTACAATCAAAATAATTTATATTTGATTGTTTTCAGTTTTGATTGAACATAGTTTGCAGTAAATTTCTAAATCTTCCTAATCAGGGAATCTGCATGAGGCATTGGGGTCATGGCAATTGTTCATTGGACATAAGGTGTCTTGTCGGTTAAGGGTCAAATCCCATTTAGTTGGATTTAGGCCATGGTCACTAAGGGCTAAACATAAAGTTTCATATTAATTGAAATTTTTTGTCATGCTATTAAGAGCAAGTGATTGAGCTGTGCCTTCCTCCAATTTGATATAGACTACCAACTGAAGATTTGCTGCATTCACGGTGTTTATGAATTACAGGAATTGCATAAATACAACAAATGGAGAAGAGTACCAAAAGTGAATGGATTTAGGGTAATCCTGAGATTAAGGGGGGAAGGCCTGAAGACCTTCACTCTCAGCATACTGTTTCCTTCTATGTATAGGCAAATAGCAACTTCTTGCTTCTTTAAGAGTATGGATTTTTGTGAGAAACAGCTCTTGCATGACCATAATAACTTTCTGTATGTGCATTTTTCTTATATATAACAATGATATAGGTGTTTATGCTGAGAAATGTAATTGTGTCTGTGGATGTGTCTGGTCCACATACATGAAAAGGCTAAAAGAGAAGCATCTTGTTCTGTAGGTTTAGGTTGTTCTTAGTAGGAAAATCAATGAAAAAATCAGGACTGGAATTGAGTTTCTATTTGTTAAGAAGCATGATACTCATATTGAACCAAAATCCTCTATTTTGGAGAGCTTTTAGGAAAGTTGGTTGTTTAACATGGTATCGGAGCTTGGTTTAGCGGGAGGTCATGGGTCCGAACTACCTCTCTACAATTTGAATATTTGTTCCCCATTTGTGTATTTGAAAATCTATAAAGAACTATGTTTTGTTTGGTTTATTTGTCTCTCCACATGCGGGAATGGGGTTACACTTGCGTTAGGGAGGGTATTAGAAGCATATTTACTCATATTGAACCCAAATCTTATAAACGAGATTTTGTAAAGTTGTTTAATTTAACATTATTATAAAAGATGATACAGTGGCTATGGTGACATAATAGTGCATACACTTGCCATTAGGCGTGATTGTTACCTGGTTTTTATTTTGAGATTGACTTAAGTCTTTGTACAAGATGTTGGAAGTAAAGACCCCGGTTTTTCCTTCCCTTGGAAATGTATATGGAGTAGTGTGGAGCCAAAGATATGTTTTTTTTGCGTGGGAAGCTTCTTGGGGGAAGATCTTAACGTTAGATTAGTTGAAAAGAAGAGGAATGACATTTGCAAATAGGTGTTTTCTTTGCAAAGAGAGGGAGGAGACCATAGATCATCTTCTTCTTCCATTGTACAGGAAACGAGAGTGCTTTGGGGAGCTTCTCTTTTCTCTTTTTTGGTGTTTCTTGGGTCATTTATTCTTTAGTGTGGGACACCACATTGGGATGAAGCGTCTTTCATTGCTAGGATTAGAGAAGAGCTTGGATAGCGGGCTGTTATGTAATTTTGGGGGTTTGGAAAACTAGAAATGACATTATTTTTAGAATGAAGCCTTCTCTTTAAAGTTAAAAGCATTTTTTGTACATCTTCTTTGATCAGAGACCAAATTGTTTTTTATGGATGGTCCCTTGACCCTTTTACACTTTATAGATTGGGTGGGCTCTAATTGATTTGGTTGGGGTCTTGTACATGTTTTTTGGGGTTTCTTGTAGAGTGAGTCATCTTTTTGTTTCTTTTGGGCCGTCCTTTTGGCTGCTGTGTATTTTCTTACTTGCAAAAAAAAATTCTCTGGATGCAGAAACTTAGCTTTTAGAGGCTGCCAATAGCTTTACATGAGAGAAATCCTTGGGGAAGAGAGGATGTAGATTTCGTTATTGTTGGATGTTAACTCTGGTTCTTACCTATTTATTTATTTGTTTGTTTGTTTGTTTTGTTGCATTTTAATAGATAGGCTGGTAAAAAGTTATTCTAGATATAGGAATCTAGCTCTTAAAAGTTCTATGATCACCTCTGTATGAGAGAAATCCTTGGGAAGAGAGGGCACAGGTTTTTTCTGACTGTAACTCACACAATAACAGGGATATATTAATCATTTATGTCAGTTTCTCTATTTAAAACCACTAGTTTTTGCTCCCAAATTAAAAATCGAAGGTTTAAGTAACATTTTTGTAGGTACAGCAGGTGAGGCGTTTGTACTAACTCCTAAGTATGAGTATTTTTAGCGAATAAATGGTGGGTACCTTGGTTGATTTACTGTTTAGGAAGGACACTAGAAAGTGTGTTGGTAGTTTTAGATCTTAAATTCTATATCAAAATATGTGATTTTTCCATAATTTTAAATGTCATAATTGTGATAACTGAATCAGTATTGTTGAAAGGCGTATTGAATTAAACCCAATCACAAAAGCAGGCTTTTAGGAGAGTTAGTCATTGTATGTTATCAATTTGGTTTGGTAGGAGGTCTGGGTTGAATTCTCTCGCTTCTGATTTAATCTGTGTTGTTGAAAGTCCACCCAATGGACTCGACTCTCCACGTGCGTGGGTATGGGCCATCAATGCTGCGTGAGGAGGTGTTGAGCATGATATTTATGACAAGCCAAAATCCTAAAAGCAGTCTTTTGGGAGGTTGAATCATTTAACACATGTATATGTCAATATCTTCTCTAATTTTCCATTTCCCATGAGTTGGCCATAAGTGTGCTTGCTTCTGTCCATTTTATTAAAGTACTAGAATTCTTAGTGCTGATTATTGCTGTCTGATATTGTTGAACCAGGAGCCACTCCACCCACTCCTCTCTCTATCTTGCTGTCTTTTCACTCTCCCCTCCTTCTATGATACTTCTGGTTTCTGAAATTTGAAGTTCTTTGATATTTTCTTACCTAAATCAACAATACAAGGTTGATATGGTGGTTTCTTGTTTCTAATAAATTCTCTTTTATTCAGCAGCTATCTAGTCCGATGTGCAACTTTCCCAAGAACCTTTTTCTAGTTCTTCTGAAAAGGAAGGCCCTTCTAAAACTGAAGAAGAGGATCGCATGCCCCATTCCCCCCATTCCCCAGGATTGCGAAGGAGATTTGTGTAAGTGAAACTCTTATTATTTTGTTTAAGAGGATAACAACCAGACCTTTCATTCTTTGATTTTTTCCCTTGTATTGTTTTCATTTTTGAAATGATTTTGTTCTCTGAACAGCCTTGCTTCAAAATTTGAAGATAGATATCATGATAATAAAAAGGCTGATGCATCAGGGCCAGTCAAGTGGAATGCTGCAGCACAGGCACCTTGAGAAACACAAGTACTTTTTAACATTCAAAACCAATTGTTCTCAATATAACTGCCTCATGGAGAAAGCAAATTAGAGTGTTAAGTGTTGATTTTAAAATCAGTAGAACTAGATGTCCAATGTTAAGTACGTGTGTGTTGATTGCCCATGTTGATTTTAGAAATACCTTGAAGATAGACTATCTCCTTGCTTTTCTGAGAATGGCAAAGTCATTCTAGAGTAGAGATCACCCACCTTTGGATCAAGATCAACTTAGAAGATTGAATCAGAGGTTCACATATTCTTTGTTTTAAAGATTATCACATAGGAGTGTGTTCATATTCTTTTTTATTAATATAAATTTCCCAATTATTTCCTTGTTCTTTGATTTTGTGAGAAAATGAAATTGGTGTTTACAAATTTAAATTGCACAACCAATGGGAGGACCTTTCCTCCTTTCATCTTTTGACTGAAGTTTCTCTATTCTTCTTTAGTGAGTCTATGGTTCATAAAAGAACCAATCCTTAATATTAAGTCACCTTGTTGTAAGACTACAAATAGCGGTAGTACTTGTGGAAATGGTACATTCGAACCAGTGCAGAAGCATTATCAATCAAGTCTACATATTCTTGATTTATGGTGCCAAATGGTTTAATACCATATCCTTGCAAGATATTATCAATCTCATGCTTGTGATTCATTAAGATACTTAGCAAGAAACTCCATGATGCAACTTGTCATTTGTGGGGAAAATGAGAGAAACCCATGCCAGAGAAAGGGAATGAGAGTTGAATCAGTCACTGGGCTAACTATAGAAATAATGTATATGGAAGATATATGCACTTGACCCAAGATCAAAGGAGTTCAGAATCTCAGTCAACCCATTACAGTTTATAAATGCTATCAAACACAGGGACTGTAAGGCAAAATGAACACCCTAGAGCCATTTGACCTGCCACCTTGAAAACCCAGGATGATCAAAATTGTACTCCTTCCATAAGCAATAGGCAATGAAGATCTCATTCATGTCCTCCTTGGCTACATCAAGAATATTGAATACCTCCATATCCCACTGAGTATGTGGTGGAGCAAGTTCTGTAATATTTTCAGAAGAATAGTGAATACCCTTTGGTTGTCGTACCTTGTTCCTTGTACTTCTCTTTGGTGGTTTCTCAAATCTTTTTGTGTCTTTATACCAAAAGTGCACTTATGAAGTCATCTTTACTAGTTTGCCTTTTGCTTATAAAAAATGTTAATGTAGGCCAAAGAAATATCAATACATGATGAATGAAATTCTCTTTTATATATACAACTCTTTATTAGGAACCCACTTAATTATAAACATCCATGAGATAATCTAGTGATGTAAGTTTAAATCCAAAAGAAGATAGAACTCTAGCCCTATGGGTATGTAGAGTGTTGTTGCTGGGCACCAACATTTACTAAAAGGAAAAGCTGTTAGTAGAACCCCTTATAGTGATCATAACTAGATAAACACGCAAAGATAGAAATATCTTGGTTTTCTTAAGTAGCTCATCATGGGGGCCAAAAGCATCTCTCATTCCAAGTATTTGTTGACAAAGGACTCTCCAATAGCTTAAAAATAGTGCCCTGCATAATTTATTGGTTATCAATACAATGATCAAGGAGTTGAAATTGAGATTCTACATTGGCTTCAACATAAGGAGAAGAGTTGAGTTGTAAGACATTGGTAATTATAGAATGACTGATGTTTGTTGTCACCACAAAAGTGGCAATTTGAGACCAGAAAGAATGTGAAAAAGAGTCCTTTCTTGGTGCTTCTAAGGTTTGAAGGACTAGTAAGTGACTTGTGGATGGGTCTTTCCCTCTACTCAAATTTATCACTTCCATCTTGAGAGTATTGTCAGCATTCTCCTTAAAGCATTTCAAGCAAATGATGAATGATTTAAGTATTTTTATATAGGGTGAAATTATGGCACTACTAATTGTAGAGTCGTCACCAATCTATGCTAAAAGAGTTAAGTAGCATCTCATCTTGAAATGCTGCCAAAATTTAAATTAAGCTAGTTTGCATTAGGACCATCTTTGATTAGTTGGATCTCAGCCTATCTAATGTGCTCGATGTGCATTGGCGTTGAAGTGACATTGTTATGCCAAATATTCATGACGAATCAACTAGGTTTCAAAGTAGCACCTCAATTTTGTTTATGCAAAATCTTGGCACCATAGCATCGAAGTCACGCGATCAATTGAATGTAGATCTGCCCTCAGTAGATTTTTGTTTAGTGCCAAAGTGGCGTCGTTTTCGTAAAGATGATGACAAACAAACTTGGGTGACAAGTTTGATACTTTCATCATGAAGGCGGGAGATATTAAGATGAAAGCCATAGGTACTCAAATTTTGAGGAACAAAGTTTGTTATCATATTCATTATTATTAAAGATATGAGATAAAATAAAGTTTTACTCTCATATTAGATTAGAATCTAGTGAAAAGAGTTTCCATTTTATCTAAAAAAATAGAAATAAAAATATTTAGGGGCGACCAAAGGACCCTGTATCCAAGAAAGACAAGAACAAAGGATATGATTCAAAAAAAATGTTATGTGGCATGTGCGCATAATTAGCATGTATACATGACAAGGAAGGAAGCATGTGTTTTGTGCACTGATTCTCTTCAACCAAATGTATGATAAAATTTTGATGGTCTAGGTTATTGTGTATATGATATAGGCAGAGTTTGCTGCTAGACTTTGTTTCAATATTCTGGTTCACCAAAATGTATGTCTATATGCGCACTCGAAAAAGACGAAATTTGAATGAACACCATTGACTTAAATGCCTTGAGGAAAAAGAGGAAGAGAAGAAAAGAAAAGAAAGGCAACACCATGAAGGGAAAGAAAGCAAGACATGAAAGTCTTCACCATAGAAAATCAAGACGACTCTCTTCACTCTACATAAAACAATTTTTTTTTGGAATACCTCTATATATAGAGATAAATAGAGGAATTCTAGTTACACAACCTTTATAAGTTGAGTTGTGTAATGATATCTTTAAGATTATCTATATATACTATGTAAACTTCAACCCGAACCTTTGACAATAATATATTCAAGTGAGTTTAGTGAAGTGGGGGTATTTGCAAACTCCAAAAAAAGCAAAAAGGTGGGCCCAAATCTTATGACAGAAGTCATTATTAGAAAACAATGAAATCTTGAATTGACATAAATTATAATTTTAAAATCAATTTATCTTCTTGCCCATAATTCTCTATGAATTGAGAAATTATATTAGAAAGAAATGGAAAAAAAAGAAGAAAAGATCTGTGGAGTTTCATGAGTGTCCTTCAGAATTGGCTAGATTCTCTAGATTGCTTCAAGTTCAGTTTGTTATTAAATTTCCGAGAATATTCTCACAGCAAGAGTTAAGATCAAGCCTTGTTAGATCAATATGACCAAATCAATCAAGAGCAGGGGCCTATTGTGTAAATCACCTCATAAATCTCCATATTCTTTGGTTTAATAGAATATTGTACCAGTGTACTCAACTGTTTTTTTTAATTAATATAAAGTTTGCTCTCTATTTTCTTGTTCTTTGATTTCATAGGAACACAAAATCTGTGTGTACTGATAGTATTTAGCTGCTATGTTTGTTTCCTTTTGTTGTGAAAAATAATATAAGAATAAAAAATTGCAATTGAGCTGTTTGGTTGCTTGGGCTTCCAGTTTTGGCCAGTTTTCCGAGGTACCCTTAGTTCTGCTCAGAAATGGGCCCAAGTCACTAGGTCGCTAATACAATTGGCACGTAAGTCCTCAGTTGATTACCACATTCAAACCTATTTTGCGACTGCTTGACTTGCGATTTGGCGAATGACTTCAGGGCTAAATCTCTGAGAAGTTTGAATGTTAGCCTATTTCTCTTTCTAAATATTCTGTTATTGTAAATTGTTATTTTTTCTCTCTGACAGGAGGCTTCAAGAAGACATGACAGATGAAATGGTTGTATTGGCAAAGCAACTCAAGCAGAGTAGTCTCTTGATGAGCCAGTCCATTCAGAAGACTGAAAAAGTGAGTTTTGCGTTTTTTATTATTATTTAATCTTGCTTTATGTCATTAATTGGTGCTGAAATCTGTCAATGCATATGAATCACAGAATCAAATGAATGTTATTTGTGCAAAACGAGAACATAGCTTTTTGAGTGAATCTCATGGTTTTCAGTTTTATTTTCCTTTTGTTTTAGCTGGAATTAAGTCAGTTTGTGATCCATTCTCTTTGGTCTTCAATAATCATTAACACAATAAAGCTTAGTCATAAATGATAGATCCAGTGTTCATTTTTTTTTGGATTTTTTTGATAACTAGTTAAGTGCATTTTTTATGTGGGTTATTTTCTCAAAACATTATTTTATAGGTTATATGAGCTTTATTCCTCTCCTAAAACTTTTGATTAATACATCAGGGACAGATTTGATTATATTCTAAAATCCTTTCTTTCTTGAAGAAGACCTATTTTATTTTATTTTATTTAAATGAGCTTTCATTAGATTTAGATAGAGTTTGTGAAGAAGCAGTAGTCTAGTGATTTCAGAAACACGAACTGTAGTTGTCAAGATATGAAACTAAGCTTGCCGTTTGATCTTTCTATGTTCCATGTTACACACAATAACGGACTTAGCAGAGTAGCATTTCCAATGTTGATTGATAGCCTATTGATGTTGTAATAGCCACTTCCATTTTATCATATTCATCATGATTCCATTTCTCAAATTTCACCCATAGACTTGACATAGAGGCTCATATTTGATCAAACTTCAAGTTGCCTATAAAGATGATTTACCGTACAATGGCCAGAGGAAATCATGTCCAGAGTTTTATTTATTTCTGAGATGAACATAATTATCTAATTTACTTGTACACCGACACAAAAATTTCATGGCCATTGGCTCTACCATCACTTTGCCATGAATCCAACTCAGCACAGCACTGCCACAAATGTGACCTAATTTACTTGTAAACAGACAAAAATTTCACGACCCTCGACTCTACCTTCACTTCTTCATGAATCCAACTCAGCACCTTTTTACCACAAATGCAACCCGTGCAATAACACCATTTGTTCGTCCCTCTTTTCCTTTTCCTTGTGCCATTTGCTACCACCGTATTCTGCATGACTAGAATGTATTTTGTTTGATAATACATCTGGTAAAAAGTTGTTGAGATGCCACATCAATACTATTTAGTTGCTCTGTGTAGTAATGATAGTAAAAAAATCACGTTGCTCTTTCTTAGATGAACATACTCCTCTAAGAAAAGAAAATAAGTTGGATAGCTATTATATTCCTTCCCCGTCATGTTTTTCTCTTGCTTAAGAATCAGTCATAGCTTAGTTAATCATGCTTTGAGTGCAGATACTTGATTCTACAGAGAAAGCGGTTGAGCATAGCTTGGCAAGTACCGGCCATGTCAATACACGAGCTATGGATATATACTCAAATAGTTTTAAGACCACATGCTTCACATGGATAATGATCTTGTGATGGCTGCGCATCTTACGTGTCGTTGTGCTTGATTCATTGTCACTTAAGGTATGTCCTTCGAAAATCCATTTCTATAACTGTTTGTCAGTAATGACTGGACTTCTTGTGTTGAACTTTTGTAGCATTACCATGAGAAAATATGATGTTGCGAAGTTAACATTTCATTTTTTTTTCCCAAAACTTGTGGTAGATAAGAAAATCATGAAGCCCGCCTATTTTACTTGTCTCCCTGCTTTGTCAATGGTGAAGAGACGATAAACACATGTTTTACTGCTATATACGCTTTCCTGGTGATATAATTGTCGCGGTTTTGCTGCTAAACATGCTTTACACCCTTCAGAGTTACTGTGATTCAATGAAAACATATGTTTCTTGGCAGGGAGGTACAAGAGAGAGGTCTCATCAAATTGTGGAATCTGGTTCATTGTTCTTCTGTCAATGGAAGACAAAAATTCAGTTAATTTTATATATGGGGGCGTTCTGTTCTGCTGCTTTGTAGAATCAAAATGCAATTGAAGAAGGCAGTGACTGATGGATTTCATTCCTTGAATCAATAACATATTCATTCAATCACCAATAAGGTACTATCTGTAGTTTGTAGAATCAGTTTTGCTTTGTAGAGGACAGGTAGGCTTTATGTGATTGAGACCCAAGACAAGACAAAGGAAAGAATTACTATGGAGTTGGATATAGTATTATAGAATAAGTTGTAATTTTGATACTAGTTGGAGCAAGACACAAGGGAATTTGAGAGCATTTAGCAAGATAATGGAGTCAAAGTATAGCAGATGGGTAGTTAGGTTGATCTAAGTCTTGGGGTTTAAAATCCGCTGGTTAGATCCCTCTTCCCCAGGTGGTTGGAGGTTTCTTTCGTAGTTAGCTTGAGAACTAATGGGCTTGGTGGTCTTGCCCTTGAAGTAAGTCAGGATAGTTATCAAAAGAAGATAATAGGCCTAAAATTATATAAACCATCTCCAAATGAAATAACTTTAATATATTTTTTTTAAATAATTTAAGAATGATTATATCTAAAGTTTTAATGGTTTTTATTTGTATCTAAAGTACTTTAAAAGTGATGATATTTTTCTACTTTTTAAATTATGAATCATATTTTGTGTTGTGTTTTAAGAAGAAATGTCTAATATTTTAAACATTGGGTTTGGCTGAAAGCATCAAACAAAGATATAGGATGCTGAATCTATCTTTATTTATTTTTATAATTAAGTAATTATATACATAAATGACATAAGTAGTCATAAGGTTTATTAATTATTAAGAGAAATTATAATTAATATTTTTCTCTGGAATCTCTACAAAGATCTCAAATTTTAAATTTTTCAAAGAACTTATAATTTATTTTTCTTATAATAAATAGAAAAATTATATAATTTTAGGTTATTTCTCTCTATTTCTCTTCATTTATATTTTCTTATTTATTTTCTTTGCTTTTCATTTATGTGTTTCATACTCAACCCTACATAAACAAGAGAGTAATGAAAAAAGTGATCCTCTTGTATTTGATAAATATTTTGAACGACATTCAAATTATTTGCGATTTAAAAATAATAATGAAAAAAAAAATAAGAAAAATGATCTTCCCTCAAATGTAATTTTATTGTTTCATGAAATGCAAAATCAGGTATAAGTTAAAATTAGTTAGAAAGTTTATTTTTTGAAAGAAAAATTTGGTTAGAAAGTTTATGTATCTTTAAATTTATATCAAACCATTAAAATAAGTTAGATGAGTTTAGGTTCACATAAAATATTAATTGTAATCTTAAAGAAATATTTTTATATAGTAGTAATAATAATAAATAAGTTAAATGAGTTTGAGAGTGATATATAAATAATTTGTGATTTTAAATATATTTTATTTTCACCTTAGCTCTTATAATAAAGGGTTTCACCCCTCCACATCTCCTAATAATAAAGATGATCTAGACCAAGAAGGAAATGGAATGAGACATGTCATAGTGGGAGACCTTTACATCTCTTAGTAATAAAGACCACTAAATCGAAAATGAAGTAGACAGGACTCGCCTGAGTAGAGTCTTGATGTATAGAGCTCTCACTAGACATGTCTCATTCCATTTCATTTTCGGTCTAGATCATCTTTATTATTAGGGGATCTTACATCTCTTAATAATAAAGAAGATCTAGACCGATAAAAAATGGAACGAGACTTGTCCTAGTGGGAGGTCTTGATATATATATATATTGATGATGTTTTTAATCAGATTGGGTTAAGGGCGTGCTGGAATGCGTTGAATTTGATCATGGTTGGGCGTTAGATCACTCTGTAATGAAAAAAAAAGAGTCCGTGATTTCCTTGATTACTCATTCGATAAAAATCGATTCTTTTCCAACATGGGAAGAGAATGTGGCTAGCAGGAATGAAGTATTAGTGCGTAAGTTTGCGTCACACTGTAGTGGGGTGTGCAGGTATTTATAGTAAAGTCTTTAAATTGGATGGTAATAAGGATTCTACTCTTGTGGATGGGGAATCTTGCTTTCATATATTTGTCAGTTAATGGGGATGTCAGAGAAGCGATTATTGAAATTACTCCTCTTTCGCTGTTGGTGGTTGATTTGATTCTGGATGTATGGAATTTCTTTTAAGTTTATCACATGTTATCGGTAGCCAGAATTGGATGGTGAGCTCCGTTTGGGTACTTGTCTTGGGCGGGGCGTTTCTGCGAGCAACATAAATCTCGCTTTTAATCATAACTTAGGCTGAGGAGTGGGGAACTGCTTACGTATTATTTTTAAATACGATCGTATATATATATATATATATATATGTATATATATGATTCCAACTTTACATAAAGCTCCAATAAGGAGATATATGTTCCATTTCTTTCTCACTTTATATAAAGCTCCAATAAGGAGACTCGAATTAGTGAAGAAAATAATGATAATTTTTATAACTAAAAAAATAATTACATAAAACATAAAAGCTTGTTTTATTTAAAAAACTACTTTAAATAATGTGATCTCTAAAATGTTATTATTGTTTTTTTTTTTCAAAAACATATATTTTGTTTTTTATTTATTTTTAAAATATTTAACAATTAAATGAGAGAAAAAAAAATTAAATTTAGCATTTTTTTTCTTCTATTTTGAAAAAAAGTTATTTTTATATTATATTTTTTATTAAAAAAAAAAGAAAATTACAGATGACATGGAATGCAAAAAGGTAAGGTATGGGTTGACTAGTATGACAACTTGCACCAAGTTACCCTTATTTGAACTTATACTCTTATATAGTGAGATTGTCGAGCCAGGGTTATTTATTTACTATTTTGAAGAATAATTTGTGATTGAGTGGTAAATGCGTTTATTATAAACGTAAAATCAACGAATTTCTTCGCTGAAATTGCATAGCATCTAGAATAGCAAAATGAATCGATTTCAAGCGCATCGTTTATTAATTATATGATGGCCCAGAATCATTATGATTCTGATTCTGTGATATATTGGTAGGCGTAGTTTGGCTGATGTCTTTCAACGATCGAATCACAGCTGCAGATTCAGTTACCTCGCGTAAGCGGTATGACAGATAATGAAAACGTCAAGTAAATGCTAGGCAAACCTGCAATATATGCCTGAGCAGCGACAAAATCTGAAAAGTAAATTAAAAATTTAGATTTTGTGGACGAATCATTTTATTAGCTTGAAAATGGTAGAAGAGATTTAAAGAAAATTAATTTCAGTAGAGAATAATAGAAAAAATCTCTCTTGTTTCATAAAATTTAGAAAGAACAAAATGTGAAGAAGGGTGATTAGGGTTTCGACCAAAGTTATTTAGAGAGTTCCAAAGATCTCTTATAGATAAATAATTATACATAATCTTTGTATAAAAATAAATCTAAGGGAACAGAGGAAGTGTGAGCCTTATTGGATTCTAAAACCATATGTCATATATTATTTGTTTGGTGTCCATGATAGTAGCAATATGTTGGTTGGTTTCGAGGTATTCTAGGCAAGTGCCCATAGGTAGCTTTGGAAAAGCTTTTTTGAGTATTTGGAGATTAGGGCTATCATAGAGTTAGTCAGTAGATGCGAGTCAAACAGGCTCGGCTGTTTAAAAAGCTTGAGCTAAATTGATTAACTTAGTTGAGGCTTTTTTTCATATGTTCCAAACTTGACTTGAAAAATAGTCGAGTTACTTGAAATCGACTCGACAAAGCTCGAATCAATTAAAAATTAGTAAATAATTATACTTGAACTCGATTTGAGTTCGACTCAATTAAGCTCGAATAAATTTTAACTTAATATGAGATCTAGGGATTTTAGGGTTATTTATATAGTAAGGATATAATGTAATTTAATAAATACTTAGATTAATTAAGTGACATTTCGAGTTGGATATTGTGATACTCAGACCGACTTCGACATGAAATTCTTCAAAACATTTCGATTAACTGGAATGATTCAAGGAATTATCACGAGTGAGGCTTGGTGAAAGCGACTTATTACACCCTTATTTGAGCCGGTAAGTTTAGGGATGTCGTTGATAGTTAGCGATTTACGTGTCACACGAAAAAATGGGGTTCGTTGTTAGCCATCAACTGAAGAGACCTGTGGACATCTTGGGCCAGATACCACACCTTTGTCCCATTTGCCGGACCCGTCATTTCTCGTCAGATGATCCCCGTGGATATCGTGTGACTGTCTCATTCGTGTCTCGTTATTCGGGATCATCTGTTTTACAAAAGCGGGTGACCGCTTCATCTTAGGAGGCTCTTCAGAAACCATCTTTAATGATGTATGGTACTCTGAGAAACAACGATGAACAATTGTCCGGGTTCTCTCTAGGCGGCGGAGACCTCACTTGTAGGATTACCCTCGAGTTCGCCAAGGTGAAGCCCACCTTTGCCTTGGTGAAGCTCACGCCATGGCCAGTGAGGCTAAAATTTAGGCGAGTACATATGAAATTTCTAAAGTTCCATTTCTAACTCACACATAATATTTACATATCAACATTCATTTACTACACAAATAAATGTTACAAAACAATTATAAGTAATTATAAAGCCACTTGTCAGGCTTCTTTTACCCTTGCGGCCCAGGATGAGGCCAGATCCACTGCGCTTGTCTCACACAGAAATGTTTATCCCTCGTAGAGATTGAGCCACGCGATAGAGTAATTCCTACTTAAGGAGGCTCACTTTTTAGATTGGAATTACACGTAATAAGTGCCGTGAAATGGATATGAGGACCTTTCATGCACCATGCGGGAGTCTTTGCAGTCTCCCATCATGCAGGAGTTTCTGGGCTCTGCCACCTGATACGATGCCCGTGTGTGATGGCAGAGTCATTGATATATTACATCTAATGATCATTGAACAAATTCATTTGTTTATAAACCAAAAGCTTTTAGGCGTTACACTCGAATAGTCATTTCATTTACACAAAACCATGTGTCTTTTGTAGACAGCAATTTTTGAAGAATCTCAGCATGAACCCCATTGTAGTAACACTTTTTGGACTTTCCTTGTGGAGTGTTTAATTTGATCAGATCCTTTCACGAGGGATGTCAGCCGCCTTCTTTGATAACAGACATGGATTTTCGTTTCATTTAACGATTACGGCGTTGATTACGTCCAGCGGTGGCCAGATCCACTCGCCCGATCACCCAGTGAGGTGATTTTAACTCCTCCTCCACACACCCGTATAATGCGATGTTTCTCGTGCATGTCTATTGCATGTCTATGTCATGCCACATATGTGATGAATGCCATATAGACAATTTATCTCCTTACATTTAACCAAGCATCATAGGCCGTTATATTACATAAATATAATTTCCAATTAAATGAGTAGCAAATGTTAATACATTGAACACATTTATGTATTCATGATCAAACCATAGCGTATTTATCACATATCAATGACAACACACTTAATTCTCAAGGCAAAATATGGCTTATCAGGTGCCCCTAGCGATAACCAGCGGCCCCTTAACACAGGCTCTCAAAAGCAGAAGCAAAACATACCTTCAACATCCGAGTTATTCCTTCAATCCCAACGGACCCTAAACACTTTTTGGGACGTATTACACGATTCACAAAACAATTTATCTGATAGGCCTAGCGGGTCACAAACAACATTTAGCGTTTTAACATAGAATAGTCCATGGGGGCAAGGATTTAGCGAACAACTAAACCACATACTTTGAGCATATCATGGACACTTCCTGGCTTAGGGCCGTAAAACCAACCACAAGCAAGGCCACAAACGGCATTTAAAGCCGGTTTTAACATAACAACAGTCCCTAAGGCAGGATTCCAACAGCTGACCCCTTAAGCCATGCTTTAGGCATGCCAGACTCTTACAAACCGAGGCCATGAAACCGGCTTCGATACGCCGCCAGCGGCTTTAAGCGGTTTCTAAATTAGCAACGGGGCCTTGGGACCTCTACACTACATTTTCCTAAAATAAGCTCACCAGGGTGAAAATAAACTAGAGTGGGAAAAATTCCTACCTGCGGAGCGTAGTAGCATGGTGGAAGCCTCCATGGCAGAAATATTTAGTTTCCAGAAATCTCCTCCTTTGGAATCTTTAGTGAAACCCTTGTTTTTTGTACCCCATGCATAGCCCAGCATCAAGTAGATGAACTTTCCTCTTGGCTCGGCAATTAAGTAGCCTTTCTTTTAGATGCCCTCTTCCCCTCCTCTCTCTCTCACGTCAAAACCAGGAAAATGGAGATCCTTTCCTTTGTCCCATAAGCCCCTCACTTATGTTTAAGTGGGTGGCTCATGTTGTGCCACGTGTCCGCGATTGGTTTGGATCAGTCTGCCGGCTTGATTTATTTAAATACCGGTTTGAAGTTGATTTATTTTAAGTGAACTTTCACTTAATTATTTTCACTTTAGGGATTGTTTTCAAAAATCCTCCATAATTCGATCCCATGTTTTGGGATAGATCATAACCATTCGACATTTATTCATCAAGCACATGATTCGCCAAAGTGCATTCATGAGTAGCCCACAACTTTAAAGGCGATCCACGGCCATCTCGAAAATCCAAAAAATTCGACCTTTCGGTCCCAGTTTTGGGACGATAAGTAACCCCTCACCGACCTCGAACCAAGCCGGCTGTGGAAAACCCTTAAAAATGGGAATAAAGCGCCGTGGGAAAATCCTACCTCTTGGGTTTGTGAAACTCACAAATCCAGGTACGTCTTAACTCTTCCGCGTAGAATGTTTTCATACCGCCCCACGAAGGCGCCGGCGGTCGGATGCATCGTATTTTAGAGAAAGTGGCTCTCTCTCTAAAATAATTTAAAAACCCGACCCGGTAGCTTTGCTCCCCGGTCTGCACTCCATTCCGATTTTTCCCTCATTTAAATGGAGAAGACAGCTGACTCATTGTCGATTAAATAAATTAATTCCCAGCTAACTGCCAGGTTTTGATATTCGACTCTATCTGGCTGTCCATTTTACATCCCATTTATCACTAAGTACCAACATAGTGCAATGAGCACTTGCTATATGTGACTTCGTCATCGAAAATTGTTTACGACACCGAAAGCAGCGATGCCTCGAAACGTGCCTTTCCATTGTCTCGAATATGCAATTTTACGTGCTAACTGGATTTTCGAACGATTCAAACGGTGAAATCAAGTTTCATAATCAGGATCTAGAATAATTCACAGTTTTTAATGAAATTACAATTCCGTGTCGAAGTACGATTTTACTTGCTATTCGAAATTGGAATTTCTCGGGTTTATTCTCCCCTCCTTAAAAATTTGATCGAAATTCGGGACAATCACAACCACTCACATGCATACAACGTGCCTCTATCATGCATGTAATAGCTTGTATTTAAATCTTAGTAAACATGTGTCCCTAAACGAAGGGATGTATGGCTTGCATCGTATTACTCGGCGGCTCCCACTGAAATTAAACTCCTCCCTCCGCGATTGTAAGCCACCAGCACTCTCACTAGCCCACCTCACGGTCTTGCGTTGTAAAAGCACGATCACGGTATCGTCAATGCTGGTCCCTCCTCGAGAAGGTCCATAAAATTGTCCTTCTGCTCTGTTCCCAATCCACCACATTGGCTGGATGCGGAATATATTCCGGGCATGGAGCATTGAAACACCTCGTGGACACCTGTCTTTAGTGTGCTTATTTAGCAAGTCTGCTGTGCCTACCCTCTGAGTCTCTTCGAAAGGTCGATGAACCTCGATAGCTTCCCATTTCATGCTTTGATACTCCCTGTAGGCATCGGCGCCGGCGTGAGTAGCCGGCCTTCGAGGCTGGGGTCGGCGTCAGTTCATCCACATGGCTCTTGCAGGCTACGGCGTGGAAGGCATTTGTGCATTATCAGCTCACCTTCTACCCAGGTGTCTCTAATCGGATTAGGACCCGTTAATGGAGTTATAACCACCTCGGTCGAAGCGATGATCTACGCTGGCCTCCCGTCTGATGCACCATCTGATGTAAATTGCGTACTCGCTGATAACTATTGTTGTAAGGCGGAGTCAGTAGAGCGATTAATCCTCTACCCTTATGACTGGGGCGCGTGCTCCGCGGGTGTCTACAACACATGTATATAATCAGCGCCGTATACCCTACACAGCCCTTACTTGGTGTGTAGAGCCTTCAGGTCACGATCAATGGCTCAATCGATGGTGCATCAGCTCGATCCATCACCATGCATGGCCTCCATTCACAGGAGCCACTTGTCATTTCAATGACACCCCGTCACAATTTCGAAGGGTTATCGAATCTTGAGTCCTCAGGCTCATCGCCAACTCTGAAGTGCAACGATCATGAGTCATCCAGTGTGTTTTCATCTTGGCTTGACATAACCTTTAGGCTTACACTTGAGCCTCTTGTTTCTGATTCAACAGCTGAGTCTTCATTGGGCGTAAGTCTAAAAACGACTCGACCCACACTCACCAGCGGGGGTAGACAAGCCAGTGCAGAGTACACCATGTAAAAAATCTCGAATGCGATATTCTGCCGTGCACGAGCAGTAATGTCATACGTGAAAATGACCCAATCCGATTTTCATGAGTAGAATCTCGAGATATCTCTCACTCATAAAGCGACCCCTATCAATTCGACTCTCACCCCATCTGGGAAAAACATCTATACATGGCTTGTCTAAAGGCGCCTTTCTAAGCCAGTTCCAGTGATGTAAATTACTTGGTATAATGGCCGACTGGTCCTGATGCCAGCGGCCAGGTGGTTTGTCGAGCTCATCCAAATATCCAAGCGACGCCATGACCACTCTGTGTACCACCACAGGTATTCGCTTCTCTTGCGTAACCACGATCTATCCACGACTTTGACCCACACTTTGGCCCTTTTTGTGATCATGTGACCAATTGCTTGTATACTTTCCCCCAATCACGAACTAGTTCCTCTGACCGTGCCCAGGGGTGGTAGGAATGGTGTATACTCTCTGTCCTACGGCCATTTGGAGGTGCATTGTCTAGTCTTGGGATCCACTGTTTGCAGGAAATCCGTCCTCATGCTCAAATCTATTTAGTCCGGAGAAACTAGTGTGAATCGAAGTCATACGCCTCTTCCAGGAAATAGGAGAAGTGATCCTCCTCTTCTTACCGACACCCGTATCAGTGTTCAAGTATCCTCATTTCTCTCTATGGTGGGAAGAATTGACCGTGGAGTCCGTGTCGTAAATGAAGTCGCCGATCACGTCAGAATAGACAACTTGACATTCTCATATCGTGTAATACCGGCTGATCGAGAAACTCGTGTCTGAATTGACATTCGGTCTCTCCCAGTATCGCTACCTCGACCTTCTGATCGTGTTGCCTCGATGCTAACACCCGTGTCCCAATCACCTCGGTAAGCCCCAAGCTTGCATACCCGAACTTGAATAAATCTATTGATGGTCTCTTAACGGTTGTAAAACAATCCTCGAAGTGATTCTCATGCCACTCGGTGGGGTGATCAATGTCATCCCCATGAGCTACGTATTGTGATCTAAATAGGGTTGGAATCACTATCTGTAGGAATCATGAATCTTTGTTGGCGCATTCGTCGATCAAAGGGCATCGCATGGCTTCAGTCACCATGCTTGGCGTCTAGCAGCCGTCTTAGGGATATCGTCTCACAAGCCTCGATTGATGGTGGCCGGTCACGAAGGTGCTCTTGGATGTGACTAAAGCGCTCTCTGCCGTCGAAATAGTCGTCCGATCCTTGGTAATGGAGTGGGTCACGGATCGTAACCTGATCATTTGTATAGGTGTTTGTGGTGATGCAGTAGGAAGGGTCTTGCCCCTCTTCTTCATGACTGACCTGAAGCGCGGTAAGTCCTGGTCCCAACCGGCCCCTTGTCGATAGCTCTTTTAAGCCGGACTCGGGTTCTGTGACTCGGCCGGTGCCCTCTGTGAGTCATAGAGATGGAGTGAAATACCGGTGTAACTACGTCACAGAGTCGTCCCTATGTGGAAGTCGGGGTGAAACATCGGAAAACATCCACATGAGCGCTACTTCTTACTACAAGTTGGCCCCACGAAAATACCACGGGGAGTTAGTCACAACGTGTAGGCGGTAATCCTCTACGCTCCCACCTGTTGATGCGACCACGTAAATTTGCTCCGACGATCCATCCTCGGGATGACCTGAACTCGACATGTCCATGAAATCCTCAGTCCGGCTGGTAGAGTCCACAAGATCTCTAACTTCATGACCTCAAACATGTCATCCTATTCGCGCCAATCACAGGGGAGAACTCGAAATCTGGCGACTCATAAAGTCTGGGAGTCGCTGCCGTTGCCTTATTTGGGCCTCATTCTCTAAGCTAAACTGCGGCCTGATCTAATCACAGTCGGCGTCGGTAACCTCATGCCTCTAACCTTCGATGCATGAGCGATGGTGAATCCACCATCAGTCTTCCCACAGCCGAATGGGAGGACGTGCATACAAGCCTCTTAGGGGTACTAGGATCTTCTGTCTACGTATGCCAACTGTGCTGCGAATTCGACATGTCTCTGACCTCGGCGAAAGTCTGGCGTCGAGCACCGTGATTTTGACCCGATTACCAGTGGGCGCCCTGCGTCCTCGCCCTCTCGCAGCCAATACATGAATGTATGAGATTTGTAAAATTTTCATTGACCTAACTAACAATGCACATGCCAGTACTAGTGAAACTTGACAACCATGGGCAAACGGATTCGTTTTCTAAATGGCGTTAACTCCTGACCAGCTCGATTCGTTTATTTGATAAGGTTCCACAGCTTTGCACATTGGATTTAGTCTGCAATCCACATAGGTCATAACCATATGCCGTGTTACCCTTTTTCCTATACCGTTTCACCATGCCATATATTTCCTACGCCTTCTGGCACAATTTCGATTTCATCGGTGATTAAATCAATCTGATGTCTAAGGCATAACACGGCCAGAGACACTAATCATACCATGACTAGTGTATCACGCAATCAATTTCGTTTAAAAATATTATTTTCAACAAAATTTTATTTTCAAAATTTTATTTTAGAAAATTTTGTACCAATTCATCAAATTGTGATTTTATTGATTTATTTGGATTATTCATTATTTTATTTTTCGAAAAAAATTTATTTCTGATGAGCAGTGTTCATTGGTGACTCAGGAAAAGCGAGTCAAGCGGATCCGAAAATGGTAAAGTGCCGCAAGTGCACTTTGCCGAAGCGGCCCGTAGCGCCAGTAGCGTGCCACGTGCCGCGCGCCCGGCGCCGAGCTGCGTACTGCCGCGTGCCACGCGCGCCAGCTGCGCCCGCTGCCATGGCGCCCGCGCCACGCCCGCGCCTACTCGCCGCGCCCGCGGCGTAAGTTCCCTCGCAGCGCGTGCGCGTGCCACTCAGTAGCGGCGCCTACTTGCTGGCCTTGCCACACGCCATACGCCCGGCGCAGCGCCGGCCAGCGCCCCGCGCTGCGCGCCAGCGCCAGCGCCCGACTCCTGCGCCCAGGCGCGGCGTGACCTCCACACTTTCGAATGGCGTGCCGTTTAGGTCCCCAATACAAATTTTTTTTCAATATTAATATGGTATTATTATTAATTTCAATTATTTCAGCCGGTATGAAAAATCACTAAAATCCTTTAAAATTCTTTTTTTTTTTTTTGTACTCTTTAATCTCGAATAAATTTATAAAAATTTATTTTATTTTTTCCATTTCTTGATCCTCATCCAGTAAATTTATAAAATTTATTTTCCTTCAATTCAATTCCAATTTTTTGTACCTTTGTGCAATTAAATTTGTTTTCTAAAATATTTCCTTATCTCATCTGTATTACTGTCACCAAGCACACATAAAAATATCAGCACATGAAACATGTCTTCTGCGCTGACCTGACGCAAGAACGACTGGCATACGATCATCGAATAATTCACAAAATCACGCCTTCTTAAAACACATCAACACACGTGCAAGTAGTGTCCCTGGTTTTGTCCGTGATTTCCACTGACAATCTCATACCTAAACTCGACATCAAACCACACCTAGTGTTGATGTTTTACATTTCAATGGCACAAGCCGATTACATATCCATAGGTTCCGTAAACCTATACTCCATATACCACCTTGTGGTGATGGATACAATTAGACTCCTAGGTATTCGTATACTGTTTCCCGATGCATTTTATGGCGCTAAAACGGGAGTGTTATTACATTGACATGAGAATACTCGTGAATGTCGGGTGTTTGACATTTTACCTAATCAGGCGAGTCTCCTTTAATCGAGAGACTCTGAAATACAAATCTTCGTAAAACCTACATCTGACATCACGATTACAAGCGGCCTCTTGGGCCCCAAAAAACCAATACTAATCACACTATATCCAACGGTTATGTCTTTTTGTATTCAGCCTCTCCATAATCTAGAGTTAATGATTACTCTTATACAGCACATATATTAAAATGAGAAGCATTAATACATGTAAACATCCATGTAAAAAGCCACATTAAACCAGCGCTTCATTACTAAGATGAGGCGTAGTCTCCTCGCCACGCTCCGATTTTTGTAAAAGGGGATCCACGGCCAGGTGAGCTAAAACTCGATGGGAGATAAATACTAAGTGGGGCACTCACCACAGAATGGGTGCAATGTTCCAATTTAAACACATTCAAGCGAATGCATGATCCTGCCTTGAATGTTACAATTAGCTTCGGATCAAGAGTCTCGGCTCTCTTTGCACTTTTCTTTAAATATTGTATGGTGTATTTTACCAGTGAGAACAATACTCCAGAATCATATATATATATCAGTTGGCATTTCAAAGCCAGTTGATATATATGTGTTTAATGGACTGCCCTCAGGTGTAGATAATCAGATTTGGATGCTCAGACCTTGATTGATATTTAAAGTTTAATGGACTACCCTCAGATCAAATTAACATTTTTTGGGCTATCCTCAAGGCGAGAGTCTTATACAGACTTATACCATGCAGCTAGCTCACCATCTACCAGGATAAGCATATGATCTTGTCGTGATGCCATTTCAATAATTCATACAACACATGCAAATATATAAACAGCAGATATCTGCGTAAATTAAAATCCGCCTTTGGCGTGTTGTGCAATTATACAACTCATATGTCGCGTCAAAATTGTTTCTGTTGGGCTGAAGTCGAACTAAATCTCTCGATGACCTGCAACGCGTTATGTTCCACATAATTGTGACCTCGTCGACAATACAAGCATGCATTGTAACATTTTAAGAATGTCCTCAACAACTCTGAACACAATTATATTTTATATAATTATGTCATTATATTAACACATTAAATTCATGTGTTAACCTATTTAATTCCACACCCAGCTCAAGCCATTCATTTCCAACAGCTGTGCCTTGTCCTTGAGTGATTCTTGTCAATTCCACCTGGCGGGTGATTTTATGATCCAAAACAACGATGCAAATTTGTCCACGGGCAGCCCATTTGTCGCTCTCCCAGTTCAATATTTTAGACAAGAATTTCTTCAATTCTATTTATAAACACAGCAAATTTAATACATAAATTTCTGTCAGTCACGCAGTTCTGGTATCACAGACGACCAATCTCTAGTCGGTCCCGTATTTGGGAGGACGATCATAACCATTCTAGGTATTTATTCATCAAGCACATGATTCAAGCAAAAAATTCTGGAATTTAAAGACTGAGCAGCATAGCTTTACGGCGATGTGTGTCTACCATCCACGAAAAATTCAACTGATCCCAGTTTTGGGGCCGTCAACAAACCCTTTCTGACCTCAATATAAAACATGGGAAAAACCCTTAAAATGAATAGCAAGTAAGAGGAATCTCTCACCGAGTTGTGGAAACTAAATCAGTGCGTAGCGCGCTCGCGTAAATGTTTTCATACCGCCCGAAAATAGCCGCGATTGGATGTCATTTTAGAGAGTAGCTCTCAAAATGGTAACCCAACCAGCAGCCTCGCTCCTGCGATTATTTTTTTTTTAGCTCCCATTTAGCGTTTTTCTTTAATTTAAATGGAAAACATTGTTCATTTAATCAATTAAAATAAATTAATTCATGCTTCTCGGGTTTGATATTCAGAACTATCTGCATTTTGTCATTCCGTCGTTTATCTTCATCACAAACTTGTAGTGCATGAACACCTAACATAATGTGACTTTAATCGTCGAAAATTGTTTTCGACACGACGATGCCTCGAAAAAGCGATCACGAACTCAGCATCTCGAATAATGCGAAATTTACGTGCTATTTGGATTTTTTGATAGTTCAACGGTGGTAGTTTCATAATCCGAGATCTGAGAATAAATTCGATTTTTAGTGGAAATTACAATTTAAGTAATCGGAAATTACGATTTTCTTGCTTATTAGAAATTAGATTTTTCTCGGGTTTCTGACAATAGAGCCACAAAAGTTAGATAGAATAGAAATACCTGCAAATTACATTTTAAGCCTTGAAGATGACATTCCCGAAGAAAATAGTATACAAAAAATTGGTTACAGTTGGAAATTCCTTGATGAAGTAAGTAGCGAAATGATCTGAGCGGAAAGTTTCAGAAGAGCCAGAAAATGGTCCTTTCTAATAGAAATTATTACAATGGAGAAGAAGTTGAAGAGCAAAATTTTAATAGATCACGAGGCAGTGTAATCATATCAGGGTGATAAGTGTGAAATGATAGGAGCTTTTGACAAGTCCATGTATCTTACAAAATTATGATGGTCAAACATTAGAATGTAATTTAGGAGTAGAAATGCACAAGATTCTGAGAATATTAGCTATTAGATTCTTCTGAATGAGAATGCAAGGAAATGGACATTATGATATTCTCTTGGGAAGTAGCTTCTAAGACGGGTTAGATAAATTATAAAGTCACAAGAAGGAATAGAAATGCATAATGAGACATTATGTGGCCACTCCACAGAAAGACAAAATGGAAGGAAATTACATTCCTACTATGAGTGACTATAATAAGTAAATTAAAAACTAAGTTATACATGTGGATTGATAGATCTGAGGATCGAGAAATAACAATATATTGAAAACTTTGCTAAAAGAATGGGAGAATACTAATATTTATGTAAAAGGTGTGATTTGGAATAAAGAAAAATTACAAAACAAAGATGTAGAAATAATGATTCAAACAAAATCGTAAAGATAGAAAAGTCTACCAATACAATAATATAGAATGTGACATTATATTAGGAAATGATTTTTAACCAGTTTTACCTCAATATACCAGCAAACAATTTATACTATTATACTAAAAACACCTTGTGATCATTGGATAAGAGTACCTAGAATACTAAAACCTTTTAAGATAAATTATGATCAAAAAGCCAGAAAATGGAAACCAGAGAAAAAATAAAAACCATCATAACCTATAAAATACTTGATTCGAATACATGTAAAAAATTGAAAGAAAATTTTGAAATGTACTTTAAAATATTGGGAAAAGACAAAATATCTTGTAGCTAGAAATGATAGATCTGATAAGGTCATTAGGGTTAGACCATTGATATATTCGAAGATGAGGAGAAAAAATCTGATTAATGAATTGTCTGATTAGATCGATAAGAAGAAGTAAAGTCACATAGTAGCCACACGCTACATGGTTAGAAAACATAGTGAAATAAAAGAGGAAAAGCAAGAATGGTAATAAATTACAAAAGTAAATAAAATACAAAATTTGATGGATACTATATCCCAAATAAAAATATTAATAAATTGTAAGAGGAAAAATTATTAATTAAAGTTTGATTGCAAATCGAGATTTTGGCGGAATAAAAATGAGTAATAGCTAGTATACCTATGTGTACAGCCTTTAGTACACCTAGAGTCGTATGGATGGATGGTAATGCCTTTTGGATTGAAAAATCTCTTTCTGCCAGTTCCCGAAGAAAAATAGATAAAATATTCTCTGATTATTCATCATTCATAATAGTTTATATTGATGACATGTTAATCTGTTCCGATAATGAAGAAGATCATGAAAAACATTTAGATATATTTATAACACTCTGTAAAGACCATGGTATAATTCTTTCGAGAAGAAAGTTGAAATCGAAAAAGAAATAGAATTTCTAGGAATGATTATAGATTCACAAGGAATAAAATTACGATCACACATATATTTGAAAAAATAAGAATTTCACTGATGAATTACGAACTAAAAATGATACAAAAATTCTTAGGATGTTTAAGCTACTCTCTGATTTATAAAGGTTAGCTAAGAAGAGACGGAATTACAAAAATTGTGCTTAAGAAAGCAAAAGCAGGATGGAATGAAAAACAACCATGACTGATTAAAGATTAAAAATATATGTTCAAATTTGCCTAAACTAAGATTTATACAATGAAAATGACAATTTGATATTACAAGCAGATGCTTGAGATAAATATTAGGCGAATTTATTTTGAAATGAACTTTTAGGAAAGCCGGTATACAAGTTGGGTACCTTTAATAATAATCAAATTAATTATGATATCAATGAAAAAGAGTTACTTGCAATAATAAAGGAATCAATAAATTTGAAATATTCTCTTATTAAAGAAACCCTTTATTATAGAAGCGGTAATACTCAAAGTTGCAGGGATTTATAAAAATAACACAGGGAAAGGAGTACAAAATTTAGAAGGTTATCTGAGTAAGCGAATTCTTGCTTAGATTATTATATTTTAAAATTGTTCATATAAAAGTGCGACACTGTAGTTTCTTGCAGACTTTTGAAGCGGGAATGTTGAATAACATGGAAGAAATGAGAGAAATTGCCAGGCATGGCGAAGGAATGAACATGATTTCGGGAAAATTACAATGATCTTGGCTGTGGTCTGAAAAATTATCAGTTACAAAAGTATCAATGATATAAGATCCAAATCATATTCCCGAAATATCCTTGAAAATGTTTGAAGGTGGGTGAAATAATAGTGAGGAACCCAGATGATGTTTCCTCGGCCTCTTAGGAACTAAAAACATCAAAAGGTAGAGCAGATATCTGAGTCCCATTGGCGAGAAAAAGCGAGGCGGCCGTGAAATCTTGATAACATAAGGACATGAGATATATCCTTTTTGGCAAAAATATCTCAAAATTACTCGAGGATATGCCTATCCTCCAAGATAAAAGCACGAATAATATGATCTTGTAAAGCCAAAAAATCTCTCAAGTGGAATACTTGATCCCTCGAAAGAGGACAAAGCTCCTCTCAAAGGAGAGAAAAGTAGATGATATCCTCTTTTTCCAGGAGGAAAAAGACAGAAAATATAAATACATCTTATTCATCTTGTCGACATGGAGAAAGTGGTGACTTTCTGAATTCATTCTCTTTCATACTAATGGTTGATGGGTGCAGGACCCGCATTGAGTCTATACCAGGATAATAATCACAAAGAAACGGACCCTCATTCATTCAAGATGCCGCGTTTGGTTTGTTGTGGGAATGTGAGTCAAATTGTGGAGAAATACTCGTGGCCACTGCCCGGAATACAGTTATGCAAAATGACGAGTCATCGAGTTTTATATAAAATTATTCCTGTAGTCAGGAGATATAATGAGACATTGGGGTGTGCCACAAGCCTATCATCTCATATGATAAATAAGCGGTGAGAATCAGATTTGAGATAAATGAGATTAAACCCCAGCAGGGATATTATAGCAGGCCGATGGGCAAAGCAAAGAGCACTAGGAATAAAAGCTGTGCTTGGTCGAATGACAGATTGAAGAAAAAGAATTGCTCAGTCCACTGCGCGACAAACAACTGGATGATAGTCTGCTCGTGATGCAGGCAGGGGCGGAGAATGATGAGATAAGATTAATGAAAGTGGATCGTGGTGCGACCCGACGAGTAATAATGAAGCAATAAAATTCATAAAAAGAATGAAAAGTGGCGGTGAAGTTGGATAAATGGCAGGAAAAGATGTAGTGACTTGACCAGTGCTTCAAAGCAGACCCAATATACGCCTTATAAATGCTCAAATAACAAGTCAAATGTAATAAAAGTGATTACGTGAAAATGCCGCCTTTATGGTATAAAGCTGTTCTTCGAGGTAATTTGGAGAAATATCAAATGAGTCACCAGAATCTCCGTCACTGACAAGGCATAAAGGAAAGTCAAAATAAGGCGGTGTGAATGATGCTTGAAATTCGAATGTGAGGCTGCGGAGAAAAGGAGAGAGAAAAATGAAAAGTGAAGGCAGACGTGGAATATCTTGGAGCACCATACACATTATCAAGAAGAAGATAAGAGAGATAAAGCGATTGGGTTCACCTGCATAAATAAGAGAACTCTGCATTGTAAAATCATGAAAGCATCCATCTCTCTTGTGTATCAAAGTTTGTATTAAGGCTAAGCTTATGAAGGGAAGCTTGTACATGTGAATGGGAGGTTATTTCAATGAAATAAAAATTCTAGAAATTTCCTCGAATGTTTTTGTATTCGATTCATACGGTGGTGTCTTTGATCTTCGACTTGTCCAGTCTGTGAGCCGGGGAGGCGTTAGGAAGAAGGATTCTTAGTGGTGAATCTGAAGAGTCTTGGATTGCTTCATCTCTTGAGTGTGGGAGATTGAGTTATTTTTATTATTTTAGAACTCTTATGCATATAAGTATTCTCTGGTTTCTCGAGGTTCATCAATTTAAGTAGTTTGTGTGTTAAAATGATTACCCTCTAATTAGTTCTTCATATATGTATTTCATCTTACAATCACGTAGTTGTGATGACTTATTTCTAGCTTCTCTTATGTCTTTTCTTCTGTTCTACAACGCCAAGTCATCCATTCTTCTCCTAAGAATTCATTTACTATGTATCCTAACAGGAGTATCTGCACCTTGAGATATACTACTTTCAAACTCTGATGGTGTATTTGTAATAACAGTAGAAACTAGAAGTACGATAATCCTTCCACCATTTAGGCATCATTGTATTCTTTACCATTGTTAGTTTTTAGTGTTATTATTATCGACATTTTCTTGTGTCATAAAATGTAATATCATTCTTGAGACCATTTATTTATTTGTTTAATATCTTTGACAATCTATATCTAGGTATACTCTGTATTTCTAATTGTTCTATTCGATTCTAAGGTTCATATTTAGGTATTCTATATTGGGTTTCAAATGTTTTGGATGTTAACTGCTTTATTTTACTTGGTCTCTACATGTCTGTGGGTTACCTCCTTTGTTTCATTCCAAATTCAATTTTTTGTATTTCTATCATTATGTCTTTGATTCCACTTGCTCATGTTGAAATCCATTCTTTTCAGTTTCTTCCTCTTTATTTGTTTCCTTCTCTTATTTTTCTTTTCTTTTCTAGTCGAGATATTGTTCTAATTTTCATCTAGGCTTCCTTTTCCAATGTTTTCTCTTTTGTGTTCTTTCAGGATGTTTTCTAAATATTGCTTGTTCTACATTTTTTCCAGTCGTTCCTTTTACATATTTTAGAAGAGATCTTTTTCCTATGCTAATAAAGTATTTTGTTGTATTTCTATGTTTGTGCTCTATTTTCTATTTTGTATTTTTCCTTGATTTTCCTAATCTTATTATCCATTGTTTTTCTGAAGCTCTAATATTCTTCCGTGTGTTTTTTAACTTCCATTTGTTTAAAGTTTCTGCTAAACCTGCAGAATTTTTAATCATTATATAATCATATTCTTTAATTTTTGTTTTTCTTTTGGATTTAAGTTTTTATTTCTCTTTGTATTAGTTTTAATAGTTTTTTGGATGTTTCTCATTTCTGCAGCTTTTTATCTTTTCTACCCACTTTTCTTGTTTACAGGATCTAGCTTAACATTTAAGGTAAATATTCATTGTAATTACTTACTGTATAGGGTATTGTGCTCTTTGTAAAGTTCTACATATGTTTTGGATCGACTTTCTGAGGAAATTAAAACTGGTTTCTAAACGTTTCTAACCATTTTATATATTTTGTGTTTTTATGTTAACCAATTTCACGTTAGTGATTCTTTACATAAGTGTCTTTTTCCTAAATGTTATCTATTGATTGTTGTACAAAACGTTTTTATTATCATTTCCTCATATTTCTATACTTGGACTTCCAAATTTTATTTAAATTACTATGGAAGTATTTCACTTAGATCTTTATACTTCTTGATTATAGGCTTCTTGAATTTCACCATTCTATCATCTACTATATTTAAATCTAAAGTGATTATCATTAAGTATATTTTGTCCTTAAATTTCGATTTTTAATTGAGTATTTCTTCTTTCATTTTCTTGAGAGTTGAATTGTATTATCGTCATTGATTCTTCTTGAGATATTTAGTTTAGGATAATGCGATTATTTTTAATATCGATTATATGTTAAGAATTGGGTTGTAATAGGTTAAAAACCTGTGTCTACATATCATTAGGATCATAGTAATCATTTTTTAGCATGTCTTATGATTCAACTTAACATCAATTAGACTTAAGTTTTATATTTATTTAATTGTTGAGGTGTATTCTATCACTAAAGCAATTCACACGTTCTTTATCTCTTTAATATTTGACTACTTTGTTTTATTATTAGTTTTACTATTTGGTTACTATTTGCATTTATTAGCCTATTTGCTTTTTACTATTTTCATTAATTTTATTCCAAATTTTCTAAAAAATACTTTTATATTAGTTATAATCTTATGGATTCTATCAAGTTATATAATCAGAATTCTTCAATATGATATTCAATATGATTTTATTGATTTATAACATTTTGTATTTACATTTTTAAATTCTTCTATATTTTTCTATTATAGGTTAAATCTATCATGCTTATATTATATGAATACTTTTATAGCTTACATTATTCCCACGTTAAACCGATTATTACATCAAATTGTTCCTAAGTCATAAATTTCAATATTATCTTGTAATTTTTTTTGGATAATTTATTCTTATTTTATTTCTTAAATGAAAATAATGTGGCCCCTCTTTATGTCTTTGAATTTTGTTATTCAATTTCTTTAAACAAAGAAATTTGACATTATCATCCTATCCATTTATACCCCATTTTTACATCTGAACCTAGGGCTCATTTTCATTATTTGTTTTGGCTCTATAGAGCTTCGGTAAGAGGTAATGTCGTGGAACACCTAAACTCTCGAAATTGATGAACTGGTAAAAGCTAGAGAATCATATCACGAGATAAAGTTAAAACTCATATTAAAAACCTCAATCTATAGTTCTGTATGGCAAATGATCCGGTAGCCTGGTATCTTCTGGCCGATGATCCCTTCTTCCACTAACAGCCTCCACAGCTCGTGGTGCAGGACGATCGATTATCAAGACACTCAACGTGCAGATAGACACACATAAAATATGGGGAAATTTTGTTTTTATTTCGTGAAATAACTCTCTATCTTACATACAGAAACCTTTACTCTGGGGAGCTTAGTACCAATCTAAACTTTTTGATACCGAGAGATGGATCTTACGATGATTTCTGATAGAGTTCAACCGGTATTTATAGAGGGTGAACCTCCTTTGTTTCGATTCTCTCTTATCTTCTTCTTATCGTTAGTTATCGGATATTAAATTATCTGTCTCTTAAATCATTTTCTCACCCTTTTTTCTTACAGGTCCTTACATCATCACCAGATTTCAAGCATAAATGCAGCCAATTGTCTTATTCCTTTGACTTCTTCTCCTCTTTTTATGAATTAGCATCATGATGGAGATTTGGGCATCTTCATTTGAGCATGGATTTTCCTTTTAGGGAGGGAGTTTGTCGCACTGAGAATTTTATTATCTCACTTAGAGATTTTTGTCTTTACCATTTTGTTATTATTAGACTTTTATCCTTTTGGAGGATGACATATCTGAGTGCCTTTTGAGGATATTTTTGCTTTGGCGAGGATATCTCATGTCCTTATGTTATCGGCATTCGCGTTGCTGGCTTTCACGATCAGGATGACATATCAAACCTACTTTTAGGTGTTTTTAGTCTCGGGCGAAACATCATCACATCCTCCTTGATAATTCCTTTCAATCTTTGAAACATTTTCAAGGATATTTTTGGGAAATATATGATTTAGATCTTATATCATTGATATCTTTTTGTAAATTGATAATTTTTTCTTCAATTGAAATAAGATCATTGTAATTTTTCGAGAAATCAACGTTAATTTCCTTCGGCCATGTCGGTGGCAATTTCTCTCATTTCTTCCATGTTGTTAACATTCACGCTCAAAGTGCGCAGAAAATTGTCGATCACCTTTATGAACAATTTAAAATTATAATAACTGAAGAGTTTGCCATCTAGATAACCTTAGCTTGTCTTTCCTTTTCACATGTTATTTTTATAAATCCCAACGAGGTATTATCAGTTCTATAATAAGGTTTCATTAATAAGAATATTTCAAATTTATTGATTCCTTTTATTATTGCAAGTAACTCTTTTCATTGATATCATAATTAATTTGATTATTATTAAGGTACCCTTGTATACCGACATATTTCTCTAAGTCTGTTTTCAAAATAATTGCCCAATATTTATCTGACATACGTTGTAATATCAAATTGTCATTTCATTGAAGCAATCTTAGTTTAGGCAAATTTGAACATATATTTTTAATCTTTTAACTATCATGGTATGTTTTCATTCCATCACATTTAGTTTTTCTTAGTTAACAATTTTTGTAATTCTGTCTTTCTTTATAGCTAAATCTTTATAAAATCGGAGGGAGTAAAGTTTAAACATCCTAAAATTTTTGTATCATTTCCTTAGTTAAGTAATTCATCGAAATCTTTTATTTTTTTCATTTATATGTGGTATAATTTTATTCCTTCCAGAATCTATAATCATTCCTAGAAATTCTATTTCTTTTTTCTTGATTTCAACTTTCTTTTCTGAAAGAATTATACCATGGTCTTTACAGAGTGTTATAAATATATCTAAATGTTTTTCATGATCTTCTTCATTATCAGAACAGATTAACATGTCATCAATATAAACTATTATGAATGATGAATAATCAGAGAATATTTTATCCATTTTTCTTTGGAAAACTTGAGGAGCATTTTTCAATCCAAAAGGCATTACTATCCGGTCATAATGACCTCTAGGTGTACTAAAGAACATAATAGGTATACTATTATCCATTTTATCTGCGAAATCTGATTTGCAATCAAACTTACGTAATAATTTTTCCTCTTGCCGTTATTAATATTCTTTTTTATTTGGGATATAGTATCCATCAAATTTTGTATTCTTATTTACTTCTTTGTAATTTATTACCATTCTTGCTTTTCCTCTTTTTATTTCACTATGTTTTCTAACCATAAAGGCAGGGCTACTATGTGGACTTTTACTTTCTCTTATCAGATTCAATTGTATTAATTCATTAATCTGTATTCTAAAGTCTTCTATATATCTTAGCAGGAATATATCGGTTGAATTACAACCACTAATGACCTTATGGGATCTATCATTTCTAACTTACAGTATATTTTTGTCTTTTCCCATATTTTAAAGGGTTATTCTTTAAAATTTTAACCAATTTTACATGTATCTTAATTTGTTATTTTATAGTTATAGATGTATTTATTTTTAAATTCTCCATTTTACGGCTTTTGATCATAATTTATCTTAAGGTTTTAGTATTCTGAATTACTCTTATCCAATGATCACAAGGTGTTTTTTAGTATAATAGTATAAATTGTTTGCTGGTATATTGAGAATTGTTGTAAAAAGTCATTTCCTAATATAATGTCACATTCTATATTATTGTATTGGTAGACTTTTCCTATCTTTACGATTTTGTTTTGAATCATTATTTCTACATTCTCCTTTTGTTTTGTAATTTTTTCTTTATCTCCAGTCACACCTTTTATGGAAATATTAGTATTCTCCCATTCTTTTAGCAAAAAGCTTTTGAATATTGTTATTTCGATCTGTATCCTATCAATGCATGTGTATAACTTAGTTTCTAAATTTTATTTATTATAAATACCATAGTAGGGAATGTAATTTCCTTCATTTTTGTCTTTCTAGAAAAATACATATGTCTTCATTATGTATTTCTATTCCTTCTTTTGTGATCTTATAATCATCTAACCTGTCTAGGAAGCTATTTCCTAAGAGAATATCATAATGTCCATTTCCTTGCATTCTGTTATCTTTGTAGCAATCTACTAGAAAGGTTATTCCTTGTAATCTTATGGGTATTTCTACCTTTAGATACGTTATAATGTTTTGACCATCATAATTTTTGTAGACATATGGACTTGTCAAAGTTATATCATTTCACACTTGCTCGGCTGGATATGATTGGTGGCTCCACATCTATTAAAATTTTGGTTTCTTGACCTGTTTTCTCAATTTGTAATAATTTCGCCTGATAGGAAAGGTAGATATCTTCTTATAGCGATAACCCGGAAACTATTACCTTGTACTATTTACGCTACTATTTCCTATCAAAGAATTTCCACACAGATCTGGGTAAATCAATTCTTTGTATACTATTTTTCTTCGGGAATGTCATCTTGAGGCTTAAAATGTAATTTGCGGGTATTTATTAATCTAACTTTTGTGGCTCTATTATTTACGCAATTTCTCTACATTCATCACTAATTTCTATAAGGAGTTGTCTTGGTAAATTCTTCCATAATTTGAGTTTGATAGGGTATATAAACCTTTATAATACATTGTCATTACATTATTTCCTTCTTTCATAAAGTCATTTCTTAAAAATTTGAAATATAAACTTAGACTATTATCAAAATCTTTGTCTCCTAAATTAATGTTATATTTTGGGTAACATGTAAACATTAATTTTGTATAGGCTAAATTGCCCTGGATACTACCTAAGTGGCTTTCATGTGTTTGTATCGGATCTTTTATCATGTAAACTTAGTGCTATTGGAGTATTTAATTTCGAGGAATAGTTTATTATTATTTGTACTCTGCTAGGTATACATACTTTATTTTGTCTCTGATCTTGTCATTTTTATCTTCTTGCGGTTTCATTTATAGTTTCTTTTAATCGATGATTAAGCAATATTTCCTTTTTAGCTGTTGATTGTTATCTTTCATCTACATTTTTTGGTATTCCATGGATTGTGTATTTCCTATGCATATATCTTTTATTTAAGTAACCAATAAACCTTCTCCGGGGCTTTTAGATCAAAGTTTAGATTAAGTTTTAAGTAATTTTCTATTATCAAAAGTCTTTTAAATTCTATGTCATTCTTGATCTTCCTTGCATGTTAATGACTTAGGTCGAAATGTCATCTTCTTCCCGCTATTATTTCTTTACTCTGCAATATCGCTACGGCCAATTGTTATCATTTTGCTATAAACAACTGCTCATTCCTTTATCAAAGCAGGATACTTCTAAATCTTCGTCTTTATTTCTCCCATAATATAAATGTTCTTTTCTCTTTTTGGCATTCATTACTGTAATGTCCCTAGTCTCGCGTTTAAACATTTGCATACACTTTTGTCTTTTGATGTTGTTCCTGCAACATTTGTCTTTTATAATTAGATTTTTTTCTTGTAATATTTCTTAAATGGTTTTTCCATTCTTTTTCTAAATTTTATATTTTGTAAATTTCTTTCTTGGTTGTTCTAATTGTTTTCTAAATTTTCTTTTTTCTAAACTCCTTACACCCCCATTTTCTGGGATGTTATATCTTATCGCGAGAATATTTTTACTTATTTTGCACCATTTACAACATATCTTTGGGTGCACTGTCGTGAATCTTTTCTTTAAAAATTCTGTTCGAGCTCACAAAGTATCAGCGTTTTATTTTTATTCTTTCGTATTAGCCTTGGAAGTAAGAACTCAATTTACTGGTAATTTTTCATAATATGTATTTGCTAATATTGTCATATTCATATTACTATCAAAGGCATCATAATACCATTTCCTAAATTCACATGTATATTCATATATGTGTTCGTCTTACAAATACATCGTTGTCATGGGTGTCGACCCGGCTTGCAAAAACACTTTATAAGTAATTTTTTTGACCCTTTAAGAAAAATAATAACGCTAACATCTCAAATATAAAATCTTAGATCCGTTATTAGCAACCATTCACCGGTTCCATGTTCTTTTAATCTCAATTTTCAAATTATTTTTCCTCCCTCTATAAAAACATAATTCCCCCTAGTTAAAATAATAGTAGCATGGGTTGGGTTGCTACATGGAGCTAATTGAAGGCCTATATCTATAACAATAAGCATCAAATGAGATGATACTTGGTAGAGACACTTTTAACCAACCACCTTTTCATATATCTGTGAGAAATTGAACAAAACATGTGACCATTTTTGCCATTATCAAGTTCATATGGCCAAATACCATAATTATCCCAATTTTATTTTTTAGTATTTAAGAAGCTATGTGAAAGTAAACTAGGCTTAACAAGTAATCAAATGGGTGGGAATTGAATGATTTATCAAAACTTTATATATATATATATATATATATATATATATTTAGAGAAAGAAATAGAGAAGGAGAGGGAAAGAGAGAGAAATGCAAACTTGTCTTGTGACACACTCTTGCTTACATCTAGTTCTCAAACTTTAATCCATTGAGGATTTCATTATATTCAGGCTCTAAATTGAGTTTCCTCCTTGTTACAATTAGATTTTCGTTCGAATTGGGTTCTTCAAAATGTCTTCAAGATATCCACACTTGAATTTTCACTCTGAAGTATAATGAAGCACTCTTTTTAGCTCAAAGATTGATTAAATACTACTCGAAATAAGCACTCTGAAGTATAATGTTCATTTTTACTTATAATTTGTAGATTTCCCTTTCAAATATGAAAATATAAACACTTAAAATCATAAAAATGTGTTTAGATATAAATTGATTACTTATTTCGAGAATTCAGCATCTTACCATCAGAAAAAAAAAATAAAAAAAACTATACTTTTTTTTTTAATTAGAATTCCAAAGTAATTTACATTAACCTTTTGGGTTGAATTGACAGAATTATTCTAATTTGAGGAAAAATACAAAAGTGAAAAATAGATTAAAATAAAATATAAGAATAAACATAAACATAAATTTAAAATCAATAATTTTGTTCATTTATTTTGTTTGAGACTCATCTCATTTATTTTTATTTAAAAAAAATCAATATTTGTCAAAAATATATGAGTCTCTAACCATTTTAATTCTATTTAATCTTCTCTTATATTTTTCTAATATGAACCCCAAAAAGATTATTTGTCTATTTTGTTAGTATTATTTAGAAATTAATAATGATTAGAAAATAATGATAATAATATGTAATAATAATAATAATACTAATATTAATAGTAGTATTAATATTAAATAATGCTAATGATTTTTTTCCCTTCCTTTTTTATAAAACAAGCAAGGAATCAAATCCCTCATAATGTTTTTTTTTTGAGGAAAAATCCCTCATAATGTTAAGACATTAATAATCTTTTTGAGATAACTTCTTTTGCAATCGAAAATAAAAGAAGTAGAATTAATCATTAATGTGAGTAATTGAATTTAGTATGATATTTTTAAAAAATAATAATAAAACATAAATATATTTCCTTTATTGTGCTTGAAGAATTTTTTTTAACAACAATCCAATTTGCCCTTTTAAATGCTATTTTACTGTTTGAAAAGCTATTTCATTATGCAATGTAGAAACATAAAATTAAAAGAAGAAATATGTTTCTTTTTTTATTTATTATTACATTTGAATTTCTTACTAAAAATAAAAACACAATAAAAATTATTAAAACTATTTTTAAGAACAGTTTTAGTACGCGTAAAGCAATTTTGGTGTTATCTGAAACTATTTTTGTTTTTTTAATTTAATGTTTTTGACAGAAAACCAAATGTGTTTCAAGCTTTAGGGGAAACGGAATTTAAATGGAAATGAGCCAAAAATGACCCGTGTGACAAGCAAGCAACCTTACTAATAAAGAGGTGATTTGATTTTATTGTTTTCCCTGTTTTCCTTATTTTATTTTTTTTGTTTTTAAAAACAAAAAACAGTTTTCGTCTTAATACTCTAATTTTTTTTTTTTTTTAAATTTCATTTTATGAGTTTGATGGAGAATATTCTCTACTCTCAAGGGTGCTGATTCGAGCAAAAACTATCCCAACAAAATTTCAACGGTGGAAATTTTGTTGGGATAGTTTCCCATTTTAGTTGGCTTCACTCAAACGACTTTCTTTCAAAATTTTTTTTTTTTTCAAAAGTTTTTAAATAAAGTTCTGACATTTTCTTGAAATCATCTGTCCCACCCTTGTTTATCATCAAAAGGTAGTTTATAAATTTTCATTTTTCAAAATTGTACTTTTTATTTATATATATAATATTAAAAATTATTTCAAAATGTTATCAATTTTAATTTTTCGTTAATTAAAAATAGAAACATTCAAAATTTCTTACCAATTTAAAAGGGAACAACACCATAGATCTCTGCCCATGAAAGAAAAAACATTGCAAATAACCGACAAACCTTCTCGAAGAAAATAAGACTAAAATTCATTATTCTGAATAATACAATTTCCATTTACATCCATCTTCTACACAACAAATACAGACAAAAAAAAAAAAAAAAAAAAGAAAAAGAAAAAGAAAAAGAAGAAAAAGAAGCAGAACAATGAACAATAATTCTAAAAATAGTAAGGAAAAAGAAATCAATTTGACCTCATCTTCTTCGAAGACGGTGGGAGAACAACAAAAATGGAGGCTAGGTCGTACGGAACCTGGAAAAATTCACGCGGAGAGAGAGCGCCGCTGGCTTTTCTCTTCGCCGCCGGCGGCTTTCTCGGAGCCGGCGGACACACCGACGGCGGCCGCAGGATTTGATCTTCCGATTTCGGCGTCAGCGCCTCCTCATCATCATCGTCGCCGTCAAATCATCAAAAATTCAGCTCCTTCAATTCCCGATTCGAAGTCTAATCGAATTCAACTCCTTCAATTCCTCGGCGATCGTATAAGATTCGAAGACGGCCTAGTCGAGATCGCCGCCACTCGTATCGGAGTGACCGGCCGGAGTTCCTCCAAATTCAAACCCATCGGAAACACAAGAGATCCGGACGGACTTAGATTACTGAAGCTATAACAACACTGAGATTACTGAAGCTTTAAATCGGAGAGGTGTGGAGATAATATATACGAGAAGGGAGGGAGGAAGCAACACAGAGATCACTGAAGTTTTAAAATCGTGGTGTTGGAGATAATATATGGGAGAAGGAAGGTAGGGAGGGTGATGATGGGAGAGAGAAGGAAGGAAGGGAGGAGGGAGATGAGGATGATGATGAGAAATAACGGAAAAGAATAAAAAAATGAGGCCTCGTAAAGGACAAATTGCATTAAAATAAGGGAAAAAGAGAGGGGTGTTTGAGAGTGAGTGTTAAAAAAAGAGGAATATATATAGCAGCCTTTTTCAACTCATGATAGTTCTACATGTGGTGTGGTGTGGTGCCACTTAGATCTACTAGTCAATTTCTCCACTACAATCATACATCCTCTCATTTTTTTAATTTAATTTTTTCTTTTTTGCTTTCTATTATTTGTAGTATTTATAGATAAATATTACAGACTCAGAACTTAAACTCATCTTTTGATGTTCTGTTTTTTAAATTTGAACCTCCATCCTTCAGTGTAGGGATATAATATTAAAGAATTGTAATTTATTCATATTTAGTTTATTATAGTAAAAACATATACTTTAAAATTGTTAGTTTCTATATAAAATGTTTAACTAAGTAAAATGAGTTTAGAAAAATATATAAATTTAGATTTATATTTTAATTTTGTTTTATCATTCATGCACTAATTGAATCCAGGATGGAGCAATATAATATAATATAAAGAAAATAAATATCAAAACCTTTTTATAATTTAATAGTTTTAATTTTCTTATATATATTTTATTTTTCTCCTCTCATTTGATTTATTTTAACTTTGATAAACCATATAATAAAAAAGGTTACATGGAGGGTTCAATGAATTTTTATTAACTAGATGCATTATAAGAGAAGTTTTTTTCTCAAAACCTTCGCCTAATTTTCTTTCAATTTTGTCAGTGTTAACCTTTTTTTTTAAGCAATGAGGGGTGATTTTTGTTTGTTGCTGCGCAGAAATCGCGATCATCACGTATTTTCATTTTTCTCAGCGCGATTTAGGTTTTTATTTGTTTTTTGGCAGTTTAAGTCGTTCGCGGCGATACGTGGTTGTCGTTTTGGTGCGACGGGTGGTTGTATCGTCTCAGTACGACGGTTTGGTTTTCGTCTTACGTGCGGCGTTTATTTGTATTTGCTGATTGATAGCGAAAATGCTCTGTGTTAGAGCCAAATTCGAATCGATAGTTGTCGATGTCGCTGCGAGGGTGGAGTCGTGGTGGTGCGTTCGATAGTAATAGCGAATATGTAAAAACTCGATTGCTCGAATGTATCTGACTTTTGAGTCTCGTTATCTTTTATGATTTTTAGTGATTTTAATTATATATTTCTATCAATGTATTGCTAGTTTGAATCATTGAAATTATTTTTCTCTTAAAAAAACCTAGATGCATTACAAAGCATTCCAACATAAGAAATTTGTAGAACATGCTTATCATGTTTAGAAAGAATATTAATTTTACAAATTGACCCATAATCATATCTAAAATTAAAAGCATTTATTTTTGAATAGTTAAAAATTATCCAATCAATATTATCCTTTTCACATGTGATCTAATGACTTCAGTGTTCTATCTACTTAAATGCATTCCATAAGAAATTTGTAGAACATGCTTATCATGTTTAGAAAGAATATCAATTTTATAAATTGGCCCATAATTATATATAAAATTAAAATAATTTATTTTTGAATAGTTAAAAATTAATCCAATCAACATTATCCTTTTCACATGTGACCTAACTACTTCACTGTTCAATCAATGTGGCCCAACCTTGATGTAATGGGAGCATCAAGAGCAAAGAGGACCCATCTCTTTTTTATTTTTTTTTATGAATTTTTGTTTTATTGTTGCCAATTTTGTACATTCCAAGTTAGCTAGGGTCATCAATGACTATTAATAATATGATCTTGACTTTATTTTCCTTCTAATTAAAGGGAATTAGCATGTGTTATAGGTAAATCCTTACAATCACTTGAATATAAGCCCATGATATACAATTAAATATATTTTTTTATTCTAACCATATCTAATTGAAAGTTCATTAATACCTTCTTATTTATTTATTATAAATAAAACAATATTTTATTTAATTACCTACTTTGAAATGGACATTTCAATAAATTATTTTTTTATGAGAATTAATATTATCTTTTTTATTACTACTGAACATGTAGGTTAGATGATTGAAGTCTCTTTTAACTTAACCAATGGTCTTTAGTTCTAGCCTTGAGAATGAATCTGTGTTATGTGATTTAACTTTACCGCTCTTCTGGTCCGTTCCGGTTCATATTGGGATTAGTTTGAGTATGGTATTATTTACGGGTGCATTTCATTTGTGTATAGATCCGCTTATGACACCTCGTGATATGACAAAAAAATATTATGTTTTTTATTTCATTAAAGTAAAAAAACTAATTCAATAAATATGCTCATTACATACAAAAGCTCTATTTATTTATTTTTTTAAAATTTTTAGAATTCAACCCAAATGAAATTGAAATATATAATATGATTTTTTATTTAGAAATATATACATTTTTATTAATATGGAAAAATTAAAAGTTGGTGCAGTGCACCCACCCATGAAGCTAGCAATTAATTAAAAACCATAGTCCTGCTTCCTGCATGTGTGTGTGTGTGTAGGGTGATAATGGAGATTTTTAGAAGATGGTTTGTTGCATGTTGTGGAGACCCATTTGGAGGAAAGTGAAGATCAAATATCACCTATTTTGTTTTGTGAGGGGTGGTGTTAGCTCATAGCTGCTGCCTCAATGATAAGATGACAAAGGTAAGGCCAACCAATATTATTCTTGTCTCACTGTGATTGATTATACACAGTTAGAGTAAGGCCAAAGCAAAGGTGGAAATAGATTATTGAAAAGGTGTTTTCTACTGTTAATTATTAACCTTGAGGAGGAGAATTCTCTGATATTCTTGACCCCTTAACCACTCTACTAGGCTATGGAGGAATCCAAGTAACTAACTCCTCAAGTTAATTTGTGATTAATTAATTAGTTTCAAACCCTACTCAATTCTCTCTCTCTCTCTCTCTCTGTCTGTCTCCCTAATCCAAGTAACCAAATCTTTAAGTTAATTTGTGCCTAGTTTCAAACCCTAATCAATTCTCTCTCTCTCTCCCTTTTTCTCTCTCTCCCCCTAATCCAAGTAACCAAGTCCTTGAGTTAATTTGTGATTAGTTTCAAACCCTACTCAATTCTCTCTCTCTCAATTCTCCTTCTCTCCCTCTCTCTCTCTCCTCTCTCAATTCTCCTTCTCTCCTTTATCCTAATCCAAGTAATAATTTGGGTTAGTTTTCAAACTCACTCAATATCTCTCTCTTTCTCCCTCTCTCACCCTCACCCAACCCTCTTTCACCCTCACCCAACCATCTTTCTCTCTCTCTCTCTCTCTTCTCTCCCTCATCCTAATCCAAGTAACCAATTCCTCAAGTTAATTTGTGGTAGTTTTCAAACTCACTCAATATCTCTCTTTCTCCCTCTCTCTACCCTCCTTCAGCCCTCTCTCACCCTCACCCAACCATCTTTCTCTCTCTCTCTCTCTCTCTCTCTCTCACCCTCACCCAACCCTCTTTCTCTCTCTCTCTCTCTCTTAATTTTTTTAGATCTACAATGTTGACACTGCACCAACCTTCACATTTCCTTGTTTTCAAGTGCAACCATCACCCAACACCTAATTTAAAAGGTTGATGTTTCCTTTCTTTTTCACTTTTCACATTTCATTGTTTACAAGTCCTACCATCATGCAACACCTGATTAAAAAGGTTGATGTTTCCTTTCCTTTTTTTCCCTTTTTCTTTTGTCACCATCTTTGTGTATGAAACCCTTGTCAATTTAATTATTATTAAAAATATTGAAAACAATATATTGACAAGTATACTAATTATAGCAAACTGGTACTTTGTTAAAATTTAAAATGTTATCCATGTACCCCAATTACAAATCATTAAATTTTTTAACTGATCACTTGACAAAAATATAAAATTAGAGATAATATAGCTTAAAATAGAAAGATTTAAATCTTGAAAAATTTAAATTTATAATTATTTGTGATTAGGGGCTGATGAGAATTGTTAGTAAGTACAAAAACCATTTGAATAGAGGTTACGGGCACTTCTCTAATTTAAGTAATTATTACTTAAAAAGACATAATTTCATACAAAGATTAATAAAATGATTATAACTTGTGACCTAAACTATTCTATTCAATTACGAATAAGTTCAATGTGAAGAATGTCCTTAACTTCTAGAATCTTCATATGTTTTTATTGTTGACATATATTTTTTTCTTACTACAAAGTGGTATAAGATTTATACTCAAACTTAGAAACAAAAAACAAAATGTACATCTGTTTTATTCATTTGATTTTTTTTTTTCTGAATTTGATATTGATTTATTACTTTACTGCTAATTAACTAAAAATTGCATGGAGTTTAGTCATATGATGTGGTGCTATGATTGTATCAATAATATTAAATCATGAAAATAGGAACTTAAGTACGATATTTAATTGACTCAAAAAAGAAAAAAAATGAAATTTGATATTTAATGAAATGGAAAGATCACAAGAGAAAGAAATTATTTTGATGTTTAACAAATTTCTACATCCTTTCAAATCAATTTATTTATTTTTATTTCCTTTTTTCATAAAAAAAAAAAACCTATATCAAACCTATGAAACTATATATATAAAAAAACTTTTGCAAAGTTATAGAAAGTTTTATGATCATTGAATTACAAATCTATCTTAATTTTATTAAAAAAAACTTAGTAATAGGTAGATTATAAGGATGGTAATGAGATGCTTTTTTCCCTTTAGTTTCTTGCCTCTCTCCATTTAACAAGATGATTTTAACAGAAGTATAAATGAGTTAGGATAAAATTTGAGAATTTTTTTTCAAAAAGAAAAAAAGAAAAAAAAAAGAGAGAAAAGATTCAAGGCCAATAGGAGTGTAGTTTTGTTTGTCCATGCTCTATTTCGATTATACATGTAATTAAATAAAAAATACTTTTTATTTCTTGTCTATAACACATAAATAAATAAATAACACATAAAATAAATAAAAACCCTAGTCGCTTGTTATTTTCTCTTATATGTTCTCTTTTCTAGCCCTTTTTTGTTACCAAGGAGCAGCGATTTTTGGTAATTAACGGTTGAAATCATTTGTCTACATTTAATTATATTATTTTATATTTCAATAAAGTGGTTTTTCCACATGGAGATGGGTTTTTAATTTGTTTTTTGTGATTTTGTTGTCGATTTGTTGTGACATATGGTTCTATCGTCTTGGTATGATAATTGGTTTTTTATAAATGCTTGTTCTTATTATTATTGATGTGTGGAGCTGATTTGGGCGATAAAACGTATTACGATCAGGCATGGAGCCAATCATCGAATCGTGATCGTCAATATGTTATAGAGTTGGATTTATATGTATTCTAGTCATTATAGGAATATCGATGTGTGAAACTGAAGCATTCATTATGTCATTCACTTTTGGTGAGTATGTACCTACAAGTTTTAATTTGATTGTGTTTTCTATTGAATGTATTATTAGTTTGAATCAATAAAATTATCCATTTTCATAATTTTTTTTTTACTTCGCATAAATAAATAATAAAATTTATTTATTTTAATATAATTATTTAAAAAAATAATTTATTCGTCGCTATGATATCGATGAAACTTTCAAATCGCTCGAAACCATGCAAACAACACTAGGTTAATAAGTATATCATCATTTCAGCCTCTGAATTAAGTAATATCAACCTTGTGGGAATCGCAAAACAAATTCTATGACATATTGTATTTATATTTTAATTTATTTATTACTGTTTGTCGAATATCCTTTGTTGTTAAATGCCATAACACTTGAAATAAATATTGCCAATAAGATGATAAAAGCAAAATGTTATATGAACTGACGGCAATCAAGCTATATTGCAATAAGACGATTGACAAAATCATGAAAAATAAAATAAAACCTAGAATCTATATAGAATAACCACTTTATTAAGAAATAAATTGATAGAAAAAGGTATAGAAGGATAATTTCATATTAGGAATAACAAAAAATTATCCCTACTTTTTAAAAAGATGATGAATGGCTAGAAAAGAAAGTTGAGATAAAAGAATGCTACATAAAGAAAAATTATGATTTTTTAATATAATTATTTTTTAAAAGTAAAAAACAAAAAAACATGAGGAAGCAAGTACAAGAAATATCTAATCCCCGTACACTAATTTTAATTTGGAATAGGGATAAGATAAAAATTTAAATAATGGGTTGGATGAAAGCGACATACCATCAACACTGATTGTCAACATAGGTGGATGCTCCCATACCTTGTATTTTTTTTAATCCATTCTTGTATTTTTTTTTATTCATTCTAACAAAATAAAATGACCTAACTTTTCCATTCTACCTTGATAATTATATCATTCTTAATATCCCGCCAAGACCAATTCAAGCAAACCTTTTTTTGAATCATTGTTCTCTCTTCTAACCTTTTTTTTTTTTGTTAATAAAGAGAGGTGATTTTTTATCATTTTTGGTTTGAAACCACTCATCTACTTTTCTTTATATCATTTTATTTTTTAATAAAGTGGTTGCCTACTGTAATATGAATTTTAATTTATTTTTTAACGTGCGATAGTTGGTTTTTCGTTATTTGTTGCGAAGTTTCTGGGTGTGTGGCGGTCGGATAATGAAGCGTGTTCGATCGAGATAGAATGACAACGTCAATTATAGTCGTGATATCTTTATCGAGCTGAGTTATAGGTATTGGGTTTGAAATTGATTCGTATCTTGTCTGAGGTTACGAGAATGGCGGCAGTCGGTTGATGAAGATTTGTTGAAATAGATGTGAAGTCCTTGGTAGGACTAGGAAGGAGTTTGGACTAAGGCAATCCTGTACTGCATGAACATGCCATACATGAGATGTTTGGACTAGAAGCTAAGCAACAGTGGGACGTATGTGAGTTTGCTAGCTTGGAGTCGAGGCTTGAGTGATAGCAGGTGGTTTGTGTTCAGATTTTGTAGTGGATAGTCAAATCACAGAAGATCTAGATGTTGTCAAACCAAAATTAGAAACTTTTTAGGAATTCTATTATGATGAGGATTCTTGATCAACAAGTTTCATATTCCGTTGTGATAACTTAAAGGAAAGAACATAAATAGAAGAAATTAGAATTGAAGTCGTGGATAACATCGATACATGTATTTAGGCGATTAAGCAGTATAAAGGCGATGGAGTTAAGCCTTGTTTGGGAGGCGAGGCAGAGAAGACAAGCGAGGTCGAGAATGTCTTTGAAGGAGTGTGAGTCTGAATCTTTCGGTTATGGTATTGAATGTTAAGAGCCTTTCACGCGCGAAGATAGTATTATTTTATTAGTCTTATATTGATGTAATATGGGTTATGGGTATCACGATCTTTGTAGAGGAATGGAGGGAGTTAAATTCTGAATTAAATAAGTGATTATGTTGAAAAGTGGCCGTTAGGAGTAACATGCCAGCATGTCTTATTTATGGCGGCGAATAAATATCATTAAAATCGCTGCGTCCCAGGCTATTTCGAGTGGACGTAGGTTGGTTGTAGAACCACATAAAGATTTAAGTGTGCACTTTATTTAGATATATTAAATCTGCTTTCTGCATACCCTTTAAGTCTTATAGGGAGTTAGGACACATTGCCTTCTGGTCAAACAAGATCACAGTTGACGTCGAGAATTTGTGACCCCGACCTTGTAACTTATAATTAGTCGATAGAGTATTACAGTCATATAGATTGCCTCATCAAACTTTGAGTTGATTTATTATCTTTAATAACGTGGATCTGGCGTCGTTGTCAGAAGAATTTAGAGGAATTTGATTTTTTGTTTATAACCAGATATATTCTTAGTTTGAATCGATAAAATTATAAATATATATATATATATATATATATATATATATTAAGGTATAAAGAAGAATTGGTTTAAGAATGAGTGAGTTATTTCTTAATGCTTGTCTTGCATCAGTAATTTAAAAACAAAAATTCACTTCTGAATATAAGATAAATGTCTCGTGATAGCTGCATCACGATGGCATTTGTTCGATCGCATAATATAACTAAATTCCCAAGTATTTTTGTCCAAAATAGTATCTTTTTATACTTATTTTTGGATTTCAAAGAAAAAATGTTGGATTGGATTCATCCATTTTAAACAGTTACCCTGAAAAGACAAATGTACAAAATCTGATTATAGACCCATGTTAGCCTTAATCTGGATCACATGGATCCCAAAATTTATATCCCCTACCATTTCCAATGAAGATTCTAACCCCTTTAAAAGATTTAAGTGTTGAATCATGGATCTAATGAGGCATAACTTTAGCTTTTCCTATCTTTAGGATTGTATTAATTCATACATTTAAAATAAAGTCAAGATCATGCCTTCCTTTAAAGCTTTAACCTCTAGAGAGGAGGTCCAAAATGGAGAATTAATTTATGTATGAAAGCATGTGATGGCAACCACTAATATGTATAATCAAACATCATCTTAAAGTGAATTTAATTATAATTTATAATAAAAATAAAAATAAATTAATTGAAACTTTCGTTGGATGCCTTTTAAGCCTTCCCCACCCTCCCCATTAATGTTAAAAAATGTTGTTGAAGCTCATATGTTTCTCTACTAAAGGAGTATATATAAAAATTATTATGGATGGTGGACCTTGGTCTCACCTTCATTGTATCATTTATGTCCCTGCCAATTCATTCCTCTTTATATTCACATAGGATCCTCTCTGTGAAATGGACTAAACGCCATAACATAATTCTCATTTCAAACTTTAAAATTAAATCTTTTAAAAACACAGAAGATATATATTAAATTGAAAGGTTCAAATATTTCATGTCCCTTTGAATGGTTGTTGTGTTCTTAATTTAAGCTATAATCATTTGAGTTTTTCTATTATCATGTAGAAAATTTCAAATAAAAAATCTCTTATGTTTGAATCTAAAATAGCAACGTAAGAAAAGTTGTAATACATTGCAAATAAATATAAGAAAAGTTGGAATCCAGAAAGTACTTAAAAAAGAAAAAAAAATTAAGTAAAATGATTTTTTTTTATGTTGATTCATTGTGGAAAATATAAAGAAGATTTAAATATAAATCAAAATTTGTTAAAATTTCACGTATATTTAAATTCTTAATCATATATAATATTAGAAAAATAAATAAAATAAGTTTGAATAAGCATACAAATTAATTTAGTAGTTTACTTATATTTTTTTTTATTTCTCTAATTTTATTTCATTTATTTTTTACTACATTTTTTTTTAGTCTTTTCGGGTCCCGACGGCTGAATTATTTTTATATTACTTCAAATTCATTTTATTTATTTATTATTTTAATGATAAAGATTAAATTATATATAAAATTAATTATAATCATATTTCTTTTATATTTTCCTGATGAAATCAAATATTTAAAAAATAATTTTTAATATTTATAAGTTAATAATTAAAATGAATCACCTAAAACCAAATAAAAAATATAAATTAACATGAAATTATCCTAAAGTTACAATATTTGAAGAGTTCAAATATCTCCATGTCAATGATTATTTGAATTTAAAACAGTAATGTAAGAAAAGCTATAACATGCACATTGTTTGAATCTCGAAAAATTCAAGGGAATGGATGAGTAAAGTAGACTGAAAGAGCAGAATAGTTGATGAATTATTCTTTTATACTAATTCAAATTCATTTTACTTATTTTTCTTTTCATAAACAAACATTAAATTATATTTATAATTCTTTTTATTATATTTGATTTTCTTTTTATATTTGCATGAAAAATCAAATATAAGAAAATTAATTTTTTAACATTTGCACATATAAGCATTATTAAACCCTAGCGCCAATTTCTCTCTTCTTTCTCGTTTTTTTTCTTTTAGCAATTTTTTCTTAAGTAAAAATGTGTGATTTTTTTTTTGGCCATTTTGGCCTTAAATCACAAATTTACATATTTATTTATCGTTTTTTCCTAATAAAGTAATTATTTCACATAGATATAAGTTTTTACTTTTTATTTTTTATTTTATGATTTTATTGGCCGATGAAATTCCACATGTGGTTGTATCATCTTTGATACGATTTATTTAACGATTTGGGGAGAAGAAACATATTTAATTTGGAGCAGACATCAAATCATTGTCACAATATATCATAGAATCGAATTATGTATTCTATTCATTATGACACAAATATGTAAAGCTAATCGATTATTTATACTATTAATTTAGATGCTATGTCATCTTCTAAAGTTTTTAAAGAATTTAATTCTAGAATGTATTCCTAGTTTGAATCAGTAAAATTATTTATCTTTTCAAAAAAAAAAGTTAATAATTTAAATGAATCATATGAAACAAAATCAAATGAATAAATTAACAATGAAATTGTCCTAAAGTTCCAATAATTTAAGGCTAAGAGAGTCAAATATCAACAACTAAATTATGAGAACAAGCCAAAAGGTTCAATGTATAGGAGTAATACAGCACCGACAGTCAAGAGTCAAATTCTAGGCCCCTATGTCCAATTTAAAGTTGGGAATTCTAGGAAATTATATTATGACTGTCACTAATTGTTTCTATTTTTCCTATAATAATTAAAATAAAAAACAAAATAATTGGATAACAGTTTTTGAGAACTAAGTATATAAGTTGATTTGATAGTTTTTGGAAGCAAAAAGAAAATAAAAAAAAGAAAAAGAAATTTTTTTTTTTTTAACATCTATTCAACTTGTGTATTATATTGAAATAATCCCTTCCATATGCTTATAGTATCATTTTATCACTTGAAATAAGCCTCAAGGGTAATAAAAAAAAGTTATTTAAAAACCCTACAAAAATTAAATAAAGTATCATATGGTTTCTCTCTCTTTCTTTTGTTAAATTGCAGTGGAAGTTTTCAATATGATCTCATTTAATCAAATTTTATTATTTATTAGGAAAATACACTGCAAACTAAATTAGATTTGATGTACATGATTTATTAATTTTAAAAAATAATTTAAACTTAAAAACTGATTTTAATTAATATTAAAAAGTTATAGGACATGAACTCGATTTAAGTAATAATACAAAGTCATGGACAAAATTAGGAAGGGCAAGTGGTATTTGTTCTACAATCAAAACATTCGATATATCCAATGATAACATGTGACTACATCCTCGATATTAATTGAGTCATCATCATTATTTATTAATTAAATTTTTAGAATGCTAACAATATAAATTTTATTTATATTTGGAATAAATTTTTTTTTCCAAAAATGACACAACCACATATTTTTTGACAAAAATTAAATTTTTATCAAAAAAAGACAGATGGTGGGTTATTCAATTTATATTAACGTATGCGCATATACAAAAATGCTAACACTGATAATAAGACTCCATAGGTATAAATTAAACGAAAGTCTATTAACATAGTTAATAGACTGTAGGTTTAATTTTTTTTTGAAAAAAAATTTCTCTTTATTGCCAGCCAGAATCGAACCCCAAACCTTTGCTATGCCCCCCGCTCAAAATGTAACATTCTAAACCACTAGGCTACCAAACAAACTTTGCTATTTTAAGCCCCCCCTAAGGTTAAATCCCATTTTGAGTATGCCCCCTTTGGGCTCAGATTCTTGGTCCGCCATTATTTAAGGGTGTATATTGACATGATGGATGATTATGGACAATGTCCAATGGTGATTGAGCATATTGCATGGTTATTTCTTTAGGGAAAATAGGGCATGTGTGTCCTAACCTCTCTCTAATTTATCAATATATTTCTCTTCTCATCAAAATCACCCTCAAATGTAACTTGAAGTTATTATTTTGAATGTATGTAATTAGATTACATAGGATTAGGTTTAGTTGGTGGAGATACAAAGGAGAAAGAAGCATAGAGGAGGAGCCAAGAAAGAAGACCTTAAAATGTAAATTTGATTTATTTTCATAGGTTGTAATAATCATGCATGTCCCTAGGTTTGACGTAGTCAATTCCATTTTGGCTCATGAAATTGATTTTAGAATGTTCATAATCATGCCATTTAGTTAGAGTAACTATCTTTATATTTTAATGAGATAAATATGAATGTATAAAGCATGCTAATGCCATGATGATACTAATTTAAAGAAACCCCTCAATAATACATTAAGGCTAACGTCTTCCATTAATATGTGTGGTGAACCGTAGAAGTTCTTCTGTAGTTGTGGTTGGTGGGTAAATTCAAGCCCTTTCTACAAGGATATGTTCTATCCATGAAAATGAGTTTTCCTAATTAGTGGGTTGGCCTTAACTACACTTGTTAGCTTGTTGGGTAAACCCAAGGTTAATGTTGTATAAGGACGTAGTTTGGCAAGTGTACATGAGATGTGCACACATCAAGAGTTGATAACCAAATGATGGTCCATACATCAACAGTTGATAACACTTGATTCAATAATTGTATACGAATGCAATTGGTATGGATTAGATACATACCTTTTGATCCAAGGTGGCTTGTTGGGTAAACCTAAGGTCATTCTTGGATATCTTCCTACTAGGAGAACTTCTACATAGGCTCTTTCGGATCAATAGTGAGATATTGATCTGCAATAAAATATTCGAGCCATAATAATTACATCATCGTCGTAATAATCATGCATTAAAGTATAATCTAACATGATCTCTTCTTACGTCTAAATTGTTATAATCAAAGCATGTCAACAAATGTGAAATGGTGATTAGTAATGGATGCCAAAAAATTGACCCATCCCAACTTTTTGGAATGGCTAAAGAATTTGAGAATAGTTCTCAAAAGGGAAAGATTAACCTATATCCTTATTGAGCCACTCCCTCAATCCTCAGCTGTTGATGCATCCGAAAGAGTTCAAAAGGCATATTGTGGCTAATTTAGTTGATAAAGGCGAGGCTGGATTCATTATCCTCACTTTGTCACGAGCTTTAAAGTAGTATAAAGCTATGGATGCATATTCCATAGTGAGACATCTAAGGGGGCTCTATAATGAGCAGATGAAAATCGAAAGGTTCAAGGTCTCCTATCTACTTTTTAGCTCCAAGATGGAGGAGGGGACATTCCCAATGCAGCATGCACTATAGATGTATGAATACATTGAGAGGTTGAATCTATTGGGTTATTAGATGGACTTTGAACTGAGTATAGACTTGATTATGGCGAGTTTACTCGATAGTTTTGCACAATTTGTGTTTGACTATAGGATGAACAACATCGTGTCTACCATACCTAAGTTGGTCAACTTGCTCAAAATGGATGAGGGAGGTGTTACTGAGAAGAAGGACAAAGAGAGTGCCTCGAAAGAGACTTGCTTCTATTGATCAAGTTGGCCATTGGAAGAGGAACTGCAAGGCCTACTTGGAGTCCAGGAAGGAGGTGGCATGTGATGTTCCATCTACTTTAGGTATTTATGTCATTGAGGTTAATATTATTTCTCATGATAACCTTTGGGTATTAGATACCAATTGTGGCTCACACATATGGTTTGATATGTAGGGCCTAAGGAATAGTAGGAAGCTCACCAAGGGAGGGTCCAACCTACGAATGGGCAATGGTGCAAGAGTTGTAGTTGTTGCTATATGGACTTATGTTTTGAACCTCCCTAATGATTTTTGTTTAAATTTGGATGATTGTTGTTATGTCCCAACATTGATGAAGAACAATTTTGAGTTTCTTATTTGAATAAGAAATCATTTTAATGGTATTCTTTTATGTTGATGGTACTTTAAGCAATGGAATTTACATATTAAATATGTCAAATCCAATTTTAAATGTTAATGACAATAAAAGGCCAAAGTAAGACAATTTGAAATCATTGGTTTTGGCATTGTCGCCTTGGCCAAATAAGAGAGAGACACATGATTGAGTTACACAAGAGTAGTAGTTTGGGATCATTTGATTATGAATCATATGACACATGTGAATCTTGTTTATTAGGCAAGATGATGAAGTTGCCCTTTAAAGGAAAGGGTGAACGTGCTAATGGGACATTAGATTGAATACATTCCGATGTTTTTGGTCTAATGTCTACACATGGCAAAGGTGGTTTCATCTACTTTATTACCTGTATCGATGATCATTCACGATATGAGTACTTGTATCTTATGAGATACAAATTTGAAGCCTTTGAAAAGTTCAAAGAATTCAGAAATGAAGTGGAAAAACAACTTGAGAGAAGTATTAAAACACTTAGATCAAATTGAGGTAGTGAATGCTTAAGCCAAGAGTTTTCAGATTATCTTGGGGATAATGGAATTTTATCCTAATGGACTCCACCTTATAGGTCACAACACAATGGTGTGACTGAGAGGATAAACCAAACCTTGTTAGACATGGTGAGGTCTATGATGGGCGTGGCAGATCTACTCAAATCGTTCTAGGGTTATGCACTTAAGACTACTATTTACATCTTAAATAGAGTCTCATCCAAGTCAGTTGAAGTTACTCCATATGAGATATGGACTAACAAGAAGCCACATCTTTCTCACATTAAAGTATGGGTTATCCCGCTTATGTAAAGTGGACTATGTTAGACAAGCTAGAAACTAAATTTTACAAGTGTCAGTTTGTAGGATATCCTAAGGAAACAAATGGATATCAATTCTACAATTATTTGGAACAAAAGGTGCTTGATTCAAAGCATGATGTGTTCATGGAGAAAGAGTTTTTTCTAGAAGACAATGGGAGCAAAGTTGAACTTAGAGAAGTTCAAGATGTTCAAACAGACGTAGATCACTTGACTGGACATGAGGTTATTATTCATAGTGGTGAAAAAATAGTTGATCCTTCTGAAGCACAAGCATTTCGTAAGATAAGTAGAACACGTAATGTTTCAGAGAGATATGAATTTCTCATCAATGAATAAAGGACGTATTGCTCATAAAAGATGATGAGCCTGCTGACTACGAAGAATCTCTGAATAGTTTGAAATCTGACAAATGGATAATAGCCATGAAGTTAGAAATGGATTCCATGTGAGTCAACCAAGTATGGACTTGGGCTGAACAACCCGAAGGGATAAAACCCATAGGGGGGAAGTGGATCTTCAAAAAGAAGATTGGCTTAGAAGGTAATGCGACATTACCTATAAGGTTGTTTTGTAGCTAGGGTTATCGTTAAAGACAAGGAATCGACTATGATGAGACTTTTAGTCTGCTAGCTATGCTTAAATCCAAAAGGATACTCCTTGCCATTACGCATTATGATTATGAGATATGACAAATGGATATGAAGACTATTTCCTTAATGGAAACATTTATGAGGATGTGCAAGATGACAATAAATTTCAAGGCTTCATATTTGGAAATAGTAAAGTATGCAAACTTAAGAGATCCATTTATGGATTGAAGCAAACATTTAGGAGTTTGGATATACTATTTGATGAGATAATCAAAGAGTTTGGTTTCTCAGAAGATCTAGACTTGTGTTTGTGTGTACAAGAAGGTTAGTGGGAGTGCAATCGTATTCCTAGTGTTATTTGTGGATGACATTTACTTATTAGGAACGAAGTCTCAATGTTACAATATGTCAATATATTGGCTATCCAGAAATATTCTCCATGAAAGACCTAAGAGAAGCAATCCCACACTGGGGATATGTGACTATAGAGATAGCTCAAGGAGGATGCTTGGTCTTTCACATTCTACATACATAACTTAGATGCTAACTCAGAAAAACTAGATGAGCCTTTAGTGGGAGTGTAGTCGTATTCCTAGTATTATATGTGGATGACATATTACTTATCAGAAATGAAGTCTCGGGCAGCTACAATATGTCAATATATCAAGTTATCCAAGAATACGCCCTCCATGAAAGACCTTGGAGAAGCAACCTAATCATTAGGAATATAGATCTATAGAGATAGCTCGGGGAGGTTGATTGGTCTTTCACATTCTACATACATAACTTAGATGCTAAAGAAGTTTAACATGGAACAATCCAAGAGAGGACAAGCATGAGTTTGATACCCTATGAGGCACTATATGGGAGACCATGTCGATCTCCAGTTTGTTGGATGGAGATGGGAGAGAGATCCTCCATAGGTCTGATTTGCAAAGGACACCCTGAGAAGGTGGACTTGATACGTAAGATCTTCTACGCCAAAGCCGATAAAACTACATCGATGCACTCCAAGTGGCGACCTCTAGAATTTGAGGTGGGGGATCAAGTATTCTTGAAGGTGATGCCTAAAAGAGGAGTGGTCAAATTTGGTAAGCGAGGAAAGCTATCACCGAGGTACATTGGGCTCTTCAAGATACTCATGAGGGTGGGTACAGTCGTGTACCAGTTGGCGTTACCGCCAAGTTTATCGGGTGTTCATGCGGTATTTCATATCTCCATGCTCCGGAAGTACACTCCAGATCCGACTTATGTAGTGATTGCGCTAAGCATGTCGATGCGGATGGAACCTTGAGGAGGGACCAGTACGTGTGACGTGGATAGTCGAGATCAAGCCAGCAAGACCGTGAGGCTAATGAAGGTATTGTGGCAGCATTCGAGGAGTGAAGAAAGCAACATCGAACGTGAGGACACGATACGCGCCACTTATCCTTCTTTTCTATTTAAGGATAGTTAGAATTATTTAGTCATTTAATAATAAAATGACTGTTGCATATGTCGATAGTGTGTATATGTGTTTGTGAATTTCGGGACGAAATTCTTTTAAGGGAGGAAGAATGTAAAACCTGAGAAAAATTGAATTTTTTTTAAAAATGGCAAAGCAGTGGTTTGTCGATACCGTACAGGTTGAAAACCAAGAATTTTTTTAGATCTCGGGTGACGAAACGAACCTCACCACTGGATTCATCTCATGAAATCTAGTTACCTAAGCGACTCCTCAAATCTAGATAGTCGAAATTTCATGTTTTTCAAAGCAATAGTTGTCGGGTGACACATGCCATGAGGATTTAGGTCATAATGACACATGTAGGACACATGGCAAGCCATGTGTCCAAATGCATGCAAATGGAGAATCCTATAAATGGGAGACGTGTTCGTAGAAGGAGGGGAGAACAGAAAAGGAAAGGAGAAGGAAAAAGGAAAGGGAGAGAAATGAAAGAAATAGAAGAAAATAAAAGAGAGAGAGAGGGAGAAAAGGAAATCGCGTGTTCTTTAGCTCACCAGCGTTCCGACGGTCGGAACTCGTCGGACCAAGAAGTAAAGTCTGTATATTCGACGAGGACCACGCTCTAAGAGATAGAGATTCTTCCTACTTTGGTTTATTTCCACCCTAAGGGGCTGTTTGTAAAATATGGGAATGTTGCCCTCGCTTTTGATCCCATGATCGCGATTTTAGGAACCGCTTTTAGGTTAGGACACAGAGGGAATTTGGACTCATATCCTTCATGTAAATTGTAGCTGCATCTGTGAACTTGATGTTAGGATTTTGAATCACCCGAATTGGACCTCTACAAATTTCGTTGTGGTCCATTCCTAGACTCCAGCCAGAGCTTAGGTTGTCTCTCAATTTGTGTCCCATTTTACTCAGTTTTCTAAGTGGCCGATTTAGTATTGATTTTGGGACATAAATTCTAGAAGGAGGTTCAAGACAATTCTATGATCGTGTGGGGTCAGATGTGTGGCCTGGATTTGGAGAGTCTTGGGGCTGGATATGGGGTTATTCAACTTCCAAAGGCAGATGCTCAGATGGCCTATAATGGATGTATGTGTGGACTACTTTGTGGGCATCTCTTATGCCACAATTGGTCTTGAGAACCAAGTTCTTTTTGATTGCTTTTGATTAACTTACTTGGTGATAGTTGTTTATTGAATGTTGATATATGAATTCTAATATATTGACATTGAGATGAAATGTTGAAAATCATATGCTTTCGATATAATTATCCATGATACATGATTTATTGTCCATATGACATTCATTACATATGAGACATATAATTGATATGCAGTGGCATAATGCATTGTATATGGACCGAGATATCAGATTCATGGTAGTTGCATGGTGTCATCAAACACCATCCTCGTTCTCGATGATCGGATCAGCACCGTTGAACGAAGTTCGCCGCTAGCCCACCGCTTGCGTAACATGAAAATCAAAAGGCTCTGATAGTAGCAAGTGTGGGATAGACACCGTGAAAGACCCCGATAGATCGTTATACATATTTCTAGCGTGAAAGCTCGTAGGCAGAAAGGCGTGCGGCTTCACGCGACCTCGAAAATTCGCTACCCAAAACACATTCTTGTTAATAAATGATCCCCGAAGTGAGTTTATTCAATAAGTTTTTTTTATTTCTAAAAACTTGATTTTGTTTCAAAGTGATCATTGGATGAAATTCATCGACGATGAATGTTATCACACATTGGCTACGCATTGTGTGATGGAAGTCTATGATGACTCGGATTTTTCATGTATTGAGTGAGTCTCATCTCATTTCATGGCATGACATGTAGTATTCCATTAGAATTGCATCATTCTATTAAAATGTTGATATATATATATATGTGTGTGTGTGTGTGTGTGTGTGTGTGTGTGTGTGTGAATGCGTCCAAGGGAATATTGCATGTGCATTTAGGGGGGTAATATCCTCTATAGGAGTCTCTCTAATGGGTGTGGCTCACCTTTTATGGCAAAACATTTCAGGTGTAGGGTATACACAGGTGGACGGCTCTCATTCAGGACCGAGAGGTTAAAGAAATGACTATGATCGTATAGTTCTTTGTAAAGATCTCAAAGAACTAGTTTTCGCATATGCCTGTGTATGTAAGGCTAGAGTTTGTGATTAAACATATGTTTTGAAAATAACATGTGTTTATCGAATGTGGCTAAACTGACTTCAGAAATGGATTGGATGTTATGGTATCGAGACACACGATATCCACATGTAATTCTGACCCTCGCTTCACAGCATGGTGTCAAGGCGTAGGTATGTGATTACCTAAGACTCGATGAATGAATCCCAATTAATGGGATTAGACAGTGTGGGTACCGAGATATTCGCTATCCACGGGTATTTCCGCGGGTTTATGGTTGGTCAACGAACCCTCGGATTTTTGGGGTGTCACACCCATGGTCTTACCTTCTTCCCAAAATCAATGGGGAGAGACCCCCTTTTATAAGGGAAGGGAGACATTTCTCCCTTGTCCAGGATTGCCTCACACAAAGGAAAAAACTTCCTAAGACTCCAAATTTTGGGGTCTACGCTTAGCCATTGAATAGAAAACACTATAAGGCGGTGGAGTAAAAAACATGCTAGTAGTCCATGTCGTTTCATGGTGGTGATCTTTGTGCCAAAACAACGAAAGATACAAAATTTATGAAAAACCATGATCCCTTAGAAGCATCAAAGTCGGTTCAAACCAAAAGGTAAGATATATACCTCACGTCAATGTAAACTGACCTCAAAGGGTGACTTTAATAGCGACCTTAAGCAAACCAAGTCCTCCGGTTCAATTCTATCAAAGATTCACATGAAGAGTGGAGTCGATAACCTCCAAAGTACAATGCTCTGGCTGAAGCCTCTATACCTAAGCCTAAATCCGAAGAGGGAAGCCAAAAAGGAGAAGATTTTATTCAAATCTCTCCAAGAATGGGTTGTTCTTCTCAAGAACACTCTCTATTCCCGAGAATACTCTTTTCTGAGAATGTGGGCTATCGATGATTTAGAGTTAGGCTTCCTCCATAAACTTCTTTATATAAGAGAACCCTTGCCTCAAATGTCAAAATGCCTGGGCTCTCTTAAGAGATGATAGGCTACATGCATCTCTCATAAGTATAGCGTGTATTCTTATGTGCCTAAGCTCCATGAACAAGCCCCAAGCCCCTTTACCTATAAGTGGGTGCTTTTGATCCCGGATTCCACTAACTCGTGAGATTGCATCTACAAATTTTCTAACTTCCTTCATATTTAGATCACATCCAAATCCGTTTTATATCAACCCTACACACTATTAAGTGTGTGACCCACTAGGTTCCCGGTTATGTTGGCCACTTGATTCAACTATTGAATCCAAGCAAGTCAGGAGCGGTATCTAGCAATACATCATGACCCCTAATCGGGACGGAGTCATTCGACCATTAACCCTTCCATAAACAAATTCCGCACTCATTCTTCACCACCCATACCCCCACTCGATTCAGAGTATGGACAATGTATAGCTCCCACTAGACTGGCTATGCCACATCTAGCTCAAGTAATATAGATCTTGTCTCTGGACTCATTACTCATCAATTATGCACCTGAAGAAACTCTTCAGGACATTTCTACTATGACTAGAGATTCCCAAGTAATGATCCCGACAAGAGGCCATAGGTATACTCTCCCTTTATTGGGAGTGACAAATCTTTTGTTGGCTACTCAATTACCTTCGAACACGTTAAGTTGTACCCGATCATCACCCTATGAGCGACCTATGGAAGGCAACAAGGAATGAAATCTAAGTACAGAATCAACATCCAATATATCCTTTAGCACCTCAAGTCTAAGGATTATCAGACGATCGCTATGATGAGACTATCATCCGTGATATAATAGATAATCCATATGATTGTCTCATGCTGTGCCCCGATGTACTTTAGCTACTCTAGCAATCATTTACATGTCAACTATAATCAACTCACGATCACAGTTTATAAGATCCACCGCTTGATCCAATAAAGGAGTATAGCATGTGCTAGTCTATCCAGATCAACAATGTCCAATCTCGTTGATCCTATGACCAGGGATAATTTAGATATTAACATAATTGCACATGATAGGAATCTTATTATCATGATCTCATCATGATTTCCTTCAAGCTATGTTACATATCATGGACTTCATTAATCCGATTAAAGATCTAAATCAATTCAACGTATGAATATCAAATTAATGAAGATGCCTGTAAGAGTAACATAAGGTGTACAATAAGTGATAAAGGTGGATCGCCTTTTAGAGCACTTAACATTGCACTAAAGCCAATCGCTTTATCTCATACCCAAAGTAGATGTGAATCATACTTCTTCTAGTGGAAGTGTGGCTTAATTACAGATCATATACATTCCGATCAGTGGGCATATCTCTATCATGATCACCAATGTTTCTCAAATCAAATGGCATCCTTTGAGTACTAGTTTGGACCTTTTATGAGACTGTGGTTCCTTTTTCTTTCGAAATGGCTCCATTGTTATCTTAATACTACAGTATTGAATCAACAATGCTGTGTGGATCAAAATTCAGTTCAAATAAACTAATACGTCCAACGCTCCTACGCCATCTAAGCAACAATGTACCATGATTTAGTGGTAGCATCAACAAATAGCCTCTTTGTTCGAACTCTTCAATCGACTACGCCACCATTCAATGTGAACACCTGGCCTGATTGAGATTTGGAGTCATTTCTATCAGATTAGTACTTGGCATCTTACAATAAGATCGCCATCACCATCAATCAGTAACCGGATAATCTGTAGTATGTATAACCTGCAGAATTCCTCTAGAGTGAAGGTCATCCGCACAACCAAAAAGTGTGCTGACTTTGTGAGCCGATTCACGATCACCCACACCATGTCATGCCCTCACGATGTCCGTGGCAAGTGAGTCACAAAATTCATCGTGACATGCTCCCACTTCCACTACACTTAACTACCGGAGTAACCTCGCCGCCCCTCTGGGCTGTTCGCCTTTACCCGTCGACATGTCGACATTGACGAACAACAAAACCCCAACTTGTCAGCGCTTCATTCCACCCAAAGAATACCGACGACGAAGATCACGGCATCTTCGTGCCAATTCGGATACAACAAAATGAGAGTAGTGGAACCTTGAGGATCTCTTCTCTCAAATCTATCGATTGGGGAACCACAACTCTTCCCCTATACTGAAGACTACCATCCATGTGAATGACCCAGCCTTCGTCACCTGTACCCGACTATACCCGGTTCCTAATGGACAATATCTACGTGTCTTGTCCCTAGGACTTAATCACCTTGCTCAGTAAGAAAGGCGTTGCCACTAAACTCCCCAAAATACCTTGAGCTTGATCACTATACTACATGCTGAACTATCTTACAGCCTCAAGCATCCTCCACTATCAGGGAAGCCAGATATTCTAATACTCCTATGACTTATATTGAGCATCAGCCACCATTTGCTTTATCGGGATGGTAATGCAAAGTGAAGTTATAGTCCTCCAAATACTCCATCAACCCGCACTGCCTCATATTGAGGTCCTGCTGGATAAAGATGTATTTCAAACTTTTATGGTCCGAAAACACCTCGAATTGCTCAACATATAGGTAGTGGCGCCATATCTTCAAGGCAAAGACAATGGCCACCAACTCCATATCATGCGTAAGGTAATTTTGCTTATGATTCTTTAATTACCGAGAACCATAAGCCACAACCCTTGTAGACTGCATCAAAACACATCCTATACTGTCCTTCGAGGCATCAAAATACATTGTGTACCTTTGTCCCCCCTTTGGAATTATCAGAATATGAGCTGAAGTATGCCTCATTTTCAATTCTTGAAATGCCCTTTCACACACGTCATTCCACTCAAACTTGACCTATTTTCGGGTCAATTTTGTCATAGGTGCAACAAGTTGGGAGAAGTCCTCAATGAACCTCCTATAATACTCTGCCAATCCCAAGAAACTACGTATCTCAAAGATCGACTCTCCGGGCCTCTCCCAACTCCATAACTCCGCTCAACCTTCCAGTCCACCGAGACACCCGGTCGACATACTATTGGCGATCCAAGAATCTTAACTCCATAAGCCAAAATTCACATTTGCTGAATTTGGCATACAACTGATGGTCTCTTAATGCCCGGAGAACAATCCTCAAATGATCCTCATGCTCCTCCTCCGACTTGGAGTAGATCAGGATGTCGTCAACGTAAACCACAACAAACCGATCTAAATAGGGTTGGAATACCTTATACATGAGATCCATGAATGCCGCTGGAGCATTTGTCAACCCGAATGGCATCACTATGAACTCGAAATGCCCATATCGCGTTCTAAATGCCGTCCTAGGGATGTCTACCTCCTTAACTCTTAACTGATGATAACCGATGTAGAGATCTATCTTCCAGTAGACCCGCTCCCCTCTTAGTTGATAAAATAAATCATCAATCCTTGGCAAAGGGTACCTATTCTTAATAGTAACCCTAATCAACTGCCGATAATCTATGTAAAGTCGAAGGGTCTTGTCCTTCTTCTTGGCAAACAAAACTGGAGGCCACCACTCTGAAGTGCCTCTCACGAATAGCCCCCCGTCCAACAATTCTGCAATTGACTTCTCGAAGGTCCCCGTAACTCAACAGTAGTCAGCTCCATGGAGCTACAGAAATAGGCGATGTACCAAGGTGTAACTTGATAACAAAGTCTACATCCTTGTATGGAGGTAATCCCAGAAGTTCCTTCGGAAAAACATCCTCATACTCGCAAACTACCCGAGGTAAACCTAACTCTTATCTCGCATTGTCCTCCAAGGTAAGGCTTGCTAGCCAACCCTGCAACTGTCCGTGTCATCTAGAATCGTACATGGTCTGGGGTAAAGCATCATGCTTATCCCCTTGAAATATAATGCAACTACCACCTGGTGTGTAGGCTATAACCCTCTTACGATAACAATCAATGACGACTCGATGTGCCGACAACCAGTCCATCCCTAGGATGACATCAAACTCTGACATGTCCATGACCCTAAGGTCCACAGTGAGTAGAATCCCTAAGAGCTCTAACTCCACGATCCCGATTATTATCCGATCAATACTCACTCAGTTCCCGGGGAGAACTCACATGCAACAACTATTCCAAGGTTCCAACCTTTAAGCCCAAATCTTTCACCTCCCTCTCAATGGCCATAGCTTTCTTGGCCATCAAGTCCATATCTTGGAGGAGAAGTCCCATAATTTTACCCCGAATGAACAATTTTGGACCATCCTCAAATTATCTCACTTTGGTCATGTCTGTGGCCACATAATCATCAACCCAACGGCTAATTCAAAGGAACTTAGCCAATGATCCGGTTAATCGTCATCGTTGTAATGTTTCAGTTCTATGAACCCCAGCTTTTGCATGTCGAGAGCGCACGCTGGAAACATTTTCCCATGAAGAGCTCACAAATTCTTTCCTATGTCATCGCTCTAGTTCCGAGCACAATCTAATCCCACCACACTAGGGATTTACTCCCACCGGAACGCGTACAGACATTCCTCTCATCACCTAACTAGTAGTGCATGTGCCAACCACTAATAGACATCTACATCCGAACTATCCCATTCGTTCTTTTCCGAACCCCTAAGGTTATGTGTGTTCTGAACCTCCTAGTGTTCCTCTTACCCATATACACTTTTTACCACATGTATATCATTCATAACATTAGCAAGACATATACATATCACCATGTATATAATTCACACACAGCGCTCTTATATACATATCACCATGTATATAATTCACACAACACAATGCATGCAATGGTCTAAACCCATCCCATAAAGTCCTAGGTAATCACATACCTATGCTCTAATACCAAGCTGTGATACCCTAAAAACCTAGGGGTCCGTTGACTAACCGTCAACCCTTAGAAAATACTTATGATAGGCGTGATATCTCTGCAGACATCTACACCGTCTTAATCCCATTAATTGGGATCCATTCATCAAGTCTTAGGTAATCACATACCTACGCCCTGACACCATGCTGTGAAGCGAGGGTCAGAATTACCTATGGATATCGTGTGTCTCGATACCACACTGTCCAATCTCATTTACCGGGATTTGTTTAGCCACATCCAATAAAATTTTATAGTTATCAAGAACTCACTGGGGTGTCACTGGGATAGCGCATATCTTCACGTTGTTCAATCCCACACTGAGATCCATTCATCGAAAGCCTGCAATCACATACCAGACTCGACATCATGTCGAGCGCGGGCCTCGAATTACCGATGAATATCATGTCTCGATATCACATTGTTCAACTAGGTTTATCGATCCGCTTTAGTCACATTCCATAAACTTTTTGGACAGTGTGTAATGTGGCTAAACGGATCCCTGTAAATGAGATTAGATGCTAGGTATCAAGACACACTAGATTCATTACAAGTACTCGACCCTCGCTTCACAAAGATGATGTCGTGGCACAGTATGTGATTACTTCAGACTGATGAATGGATCCCACTTAATGGGATTAGACAACGTGGGTATTGAGATATACGCTATCTATAGGTATTTTCACGGGTTGACGGTTGGTCAATGGACCCTCGGGTTTTTAGGGTGTCACAATGGGCCTCCCTCACCAAAGAGTAGGAGGGCCTATGTGGTCCTTAGTTGGAAATTGGGTGATTATACTTAAGCCCTACTTAGTCTCTTAAGTTTGATTTTTTTTATGAATTATGGCCTCTCCTACATTGAATGAGAGGCCCTAAGTTGTCTCAAAGATTAAAGTTTTTAATGATATCCTGGGCACCCGGAGGCGATCTCGACTGAGGCTAGCTCCTGGCCAGACGCGATTCAACCCGAAGAATTGACTGCCTACTAAGTAAGTTTTAACTTTTCTTTTTGTTAGAAATTTTGATTTATAATTTTGTGTATAATTAATTTTTTTTGTATATCTATTTAAATTTATTGTTTTATTTTCTGGGAATATATGGTTACTTTTTATTTCTTTAATTAAATTGGTTGTTGATGCTTTTTTATTGTTTAACAATTCAATTTATTTTTCTTAAACCATGCACTCATCCACCTTTAATTTATTAAAATCCCAAAATTTTAGAAATTCAAATTCTAAATCTTCAATTTCTCAAATTTAAATCCTCACTCTCAAAATTCAAGTTCTCAATTTTAAAATTCAAGTCACAATTTCTAAAATTCAAATCTCAATTTCAATTTTTCAAGTTTTCAAATTCAAAATTTCAAATTTCCAACTTCAAAATTTAAATGCCCTAATTTCAAAATTCAAGTCCCCTAATTTGTTCCTAATTCTCAAATTTCCACTTTCAAATTTCAAAATTTTAATTCAAAATCCCTTTCGAATTTCAAATTTTATTTCCAAATCTCTAATTTCAAAATTTAAATTTCAAATTTCCAATTTGCAAAACTTCAATTTCAAATTAGTTTCAAAATTTAAATCATATGATTAATTCTTATAATTCTAATAAAATAGAATAATTGGGAGTTAATTTGTATAATATATTGATAGGCTTGGGTGAGCTTGACATCCCTTTTATATTCTTTTGCTTCAAATAATGTATTGTTGGATTTGTAACTCGTTTTAATTTGATTATGAGACATTATGTATTGAAGTATTGAGTTAACATAGTTTCACTGATAGCGCTATTGAGTAGCCATTACAATACGTATTTCTCAATTTGATTTTATTTATATATCTACGGTTTATTTATTATGCGCTTGAATATGCATGCTCGTGTTAATATTGTTATGCCTTTAGATTAATAGCCAAATCCATATTTTCCTTAGTTTGTTTAGTAGATACCCAACTTTAAGGACTTAGAGGGGGCTATAGACTTCTCGATAAGTAACTTGACCCCCAAACATAGACTCGATTTTTCCTAGACATATCTTCGCTTAGGAGGAGTCATATTTAAGATTTTATTTCTTATTTTTTTTTCATTTTAAAATAAAAAAAAAATAAGAAGCGACTCCAAACTGCTTCTAAAAATGGTTTTTTCAAAATAAAAATGAGTATTGCCTTTTTAAGGGGACAAAAGAACAAAAAATGTAGGGTCTATAATAAAATCAATACAACTTGAATTACAAAAAGAAACAATGCTACTATGTTTCTAATTTAATTTATAAGGGTTTTCTTAATATTTTAAATAAATAGTTACTATTTTTTTATTCATTGATATTTATGCTTCGGTAGTGTTTTTCAAAACTATTTCAAGGCCTAAAAACATTTTAAAGTGTTTCTAAGATAAAAAAGGTGTTTTATAATATTTTGAAAAACGTTTTTGAAACTTAAAAAAAAAAAAAACTAAGAGTGTTTTTTAGAAGCAATGGAGATGTGTTTTTTTTTTACAAAACACTTGAAAAGTTTTTTGGATAGACCTAAAATACATATTTATATATCCTCAAATATCTATTTTTTCCTTAAAATACTCTATGAATTTTATTTAAAATTTTTTGGATAATATGATATACTTTCAAACAATCTAATTTTTTTGTAAATATTTTTAAAATTTTTCTATAATCATAAAAATAATTATTTTAAGTTTTATCAATATTAAATGTTTACATTTTTTTTTTTTACATATACACACTTTGCATTACATCATAATATTCTATTTCTCGCTAAATTTGTCTGTGACTCAACCTTATTCTCCTCCTCTTACGCTTGTCTCAGCCCCAAATACTCTCGAGCCAGTTTTACTTGTACTTATATATGTTTGGACTCCTACACTTGCTATTATGCATTTCCCATTAAAAATGTGAGATTCGTTTTTATTTTTTGAAAAATCATTTTAAAACCAGTTTGGAGTCACCACTTAAAAAATGTTTACATTTTTTTTACATATACACACTTTGCATTACATCATAATATTCTATTTCTCACAAATTTGTCCAGGACTTGAACCTTAGAGCCCTCCTCTCTTTATGCTTGTTTGAGCTCTTAGCCACTTGAGCTAGGTTTTACTTGCAATTTACATATGTTTGGACCCTACATTTTTTGCTATTATGCATTTCCCATAAAAATGTGAAATTTGTTTTTATTTTTTGAAAAATCATTTTAATAATCTATTGAGTTCACCACTTAATTTTGTTTTATTTGTTAGGAAAACAAAATAAGAAAGAAAAACCTTAAATGACTCATAATGAAAACAAGTTTGGAAAACCGAGTCTAGGTTCGGGGGTCAAGTTACTTATCGAGAAGGTATAGATAAGTCATAAAGACCCTCTTGCCCTGCAAAGGTCTCTATTAAACAAATTAACGAAAATATGACTTTTGACTAATCGATCAACATATACCAAAGACAAGCAATTAGAATACAACAACACACAAAACATATATAAATGAATAGACATATAAATACATAAATAAACAAGCAAAATTAGATGAGAAAAATGTGTACCTGGACGGCATATCCGAAAAGCTATCAATTGGAAACGATGTTAGTGCAATAATAAAATACAAAATACTCACAATCAATTAGAAATTTAGTCATAGATTAGATGCCAAATTATTTATTCAAAGGATGCATGGAATGTCGGGCCTCACCTAAGCCCATTCATATTTTTCACAAATTAACTCTGCGAGATTCCATTTTATTGGAATTGTAGAATCAATGATGTGATTGAAATTTTTGAAAACTGATTTAAAATTGAAAATTTGAAAATAGAAAGTTAGAAATTGAGGATTTTTAGATTGAATTTGAAAATTTCAAAATAGGGGCGACTTGAATCTTGAAATTAGAGATTTGGAAATTTGAGATTGGCGTAATTTATAATTTTGAAATTAGAAACTTGAAATTTTGAAATTGAAAATTGGGATAATTAAAATTTGAAATTAAGACATTTGAATTTTGAAATTGGGAATTTGTAGTTTTGAAATTAGAAACTTGAAATTTTGAAATTGAGAATTGGGGTTGAAATTTGAAATTAGGACACTTGAATTTTGAAATTAAGCATAAATAAATTTGAAATTGGAAACTTGAAAAATTGAAATTGGAAATTGGGGAACTTGAAATTTGAAATTAGGACACTTAGATTTTGAAATTATGAATTTGAAAATTTGAAATTGGAAATTAGGGGACTTGAATTTTAAAATCTGGGATTTGAATTTTGGAAATTGAGAATTCTGGAAAGATTTTTTTTTTTTTATTTAGAAAATTTTATTTTGGTTCAAGAATTTTGGAAAATAAATAAATAAATAAAACATAAGAGAGAAATTAGCATAGTGATGTGGTTGCTTACTCTCAAATTGAAGGTTAGAGGTTTAAGCATCGAAAGCAATTTTATTTAATTTCTTATTTACAATAGAAAAAGAGAGGACATGATCTATTTTTTTTTTTTTCAAGTGATACCAGAGTTTAATGCATGTGTGAGTGAGTGAGAAATGAGAGGAGAGGGAGCAGTAAGAAAGCAGTGTATCAAGGTACATGAGAGTGTGTAAGAGTGGCATAGTGCAGTGAGAGTGCATGAGAGTGTGTGAGAGTGAGAAATGATAGTGTGTGTGGAGCGAGGCTTCACAGGAATGAGCTGGAACCCACCTGTAGGTTAAGGTCGGAGCTTTGTTTGGGTTTAAGTGAATGTGTTGAACCAATAAACTAATGAAGGTTGGTTTTGGGCTAATTTAGGTAAACTAATGAACTAATGTGCGTAGCAAACTGAGGTGATGTGAGTGGTTGGAATCTTAGGAATCCGTTGTCGAATTCGTAAATTTTGGCCTAAAAGTGGCTCGAAATACTAAATGAGGTTGAAAATGGCTAAAAACACAAGTTATGGCCTCAAAACATAAATCAAGAAGAAAAACAAAGCTACTAGACCCAAATAAAATGGAATATGCACAAAATGTATATAAAAAACTATGAAAACAATAAATAATAAAGGATATGACAAAAACTTACCTTCTTTCCCCACTTCTTCACTTCCAAGCTTTAAAGTCTCATTTTTCTTCTCTTCCTTACATACTTTTCTTTCTTCATTTCCAAGACGCTCCCTCTCTACTTCTTTCTCTCTCTCTCTCTTTTCTATTTTGGGGTGGACAACCTTCTCCAAGAAAGGCATATTCTCGACTTATAAATTCTTAAACAAATCTACTAAGATCTCATCTTCACCCTCCACTTGGCCACCTCCCTAGCCTACACTCTCGCTTCCAAAAACACTCTAAGGCTAAAAGGAAAAGACAAGAAGGCCCTCAAATGGGCTCAACATGCACTTCTTCGATAGGAGTTCAGCATGGACACGATAAAATGTGAAATGAAGTGGAATGATGAACAATGAGTGAAATGAAGTGAACTCTGTTGAAGAACAAGGAGACCCTCCCCCCGATCATCAAAAGCAAAGGCTAGAGGAGGCTAGACACCCTAAGAGCAAATAACAAAAGGGCAAGACATCCTGTAGGCCAATATAGTCATGATATAGATCCAAGCTCCCTTCAAGAAGGTCTTCTCAAAGGTGAAACCCGCATTGAAATCTAAAGCAAGTGGAAGTCAGCTTGCCCATTGGTGCTAGAATGGTCATGTGCATTAAGATAACGATTAACACTCGTCATGTTGACAAAAAATCGTGAAACCAATAAGGGAATGAGTTATGAAGGCAAATGGTACGCTGATGAGAACTTGAGAATATTAAGGTGTAGACTCAAGAATAAATTCAGATCTAGTAGGTAAAGTAAGACATTAAAGAGTTTATGCGATCAAGGTAGGCAATGCTAGCGACCATGAATACTGGCAGCAATAGCTCTACAAGGCATGGGTAGGGAGAAGGAGCCTGAAACCATAACGACAAGGATGCTCAAAACATCACTGGGAAATGAACAACAATGAATGCCTAGGTGTAACTACAACATATGGAGATGAAATCGGGTGGTTTGAACTAAAGACAGCATGATATGACATAAAACTCCGCATAAGCCGATCCAAGATGAACAAGAACAAACACGAAGTTTGAATGTTCGACCAGAGAAGACGAACAAACCATAATGGTGAAAATGATGGTGACTTAAATCAACGCTTGATCCATGAAGAAGTCTAAACTACCGATCTACAAAAGATGAAATCTAAAAGTTTGAATTGCGATGCTAGCAACTGTGATATAGACGAAGTCTAAACACCCTAATCCAAAAAAGCAAAGGTGAAGTTTGAACACCTGATCCAAATAAAGACGAGCAAATACGAAGTCTAAACTACAATGTAGAAAATGTGATGTAGACGAAATCTGAACGTTTGATCCATATGAAGGCGAAGTCTAAACGACTGATCTACAAAAGATGAAATCTAAAAGTTTGAATTGCGATGCTAGCAACTGTGATATAAACGAAGTCTGAACACCTTAATCCAAAAAAGTAAAGGTGAAGTCTGAACACCTGATCCAAATAAAGATGAGCAAATACGAAGTCTAAATGCTTAAAATCCAAAAAGCAAAGAAAGTAAAGGCAAAGTCTAAACCTTTGAAGTCCAAAATAAAAACAAAGATGTGCAAAGTCCGAACACCTAAAATTCAAAATAAAGAAAGCAAAGATCTAAGTTTGAACGCCTAAAATCCAAATTGAAGAAAGCAAAGGCTTAAGCTCCAAACGCATGTGTCCAAAATGAAGACATCAAAGGTAAAGTCTCGAATGCCCAAATCCAAAATGAAGACACCAGCGCTGAACACCTGAAATCCAAAATGGAGGCAGAGGCTAAGTCTAATTCTTGAACTAGGGAATGAAGATTGCAATCCAAGAAAGCCGAACGCTCAAACTACAAATGAAGATTGTTGAAGGCGGCTCAACACCAAATCCAAAAACAAGACCTGAAAGGCCAAGTTTGAACACCTAAAATCAAAACAAGACTGCAAGGCGGTTTTGAAACCAATCCAAATGTAGTCAAACAAAGCACTACAACGCTCAATCTAAATGAAGACATTAGCGCAAGCCTGACGCTGGAAACTAAAACTAAGATGGTGGGGCAGAAGTTCAACATCAGAATCCAAATTAGCATAATAAAGGCGGTAAAGTGTGAACTCAGAATCTAAAATGAAGACAACAGCGGTTTGAGCCGTCAACCAAAATGAAGACAATGAAGGCGGTCAACGCTTGAACTAATGAAGAAGGCAAAGGTTAGTCCGGAATTTAATCCAAAATGAAGATAATAAAAAATGAAGTTCGAATCACTGTTATGAAAATAAAAGATATCAAAGCTTCCAAATCTGAACGCTGATTTAAAATGAGGAGGAAGCCGAAGTCCGAACACTTTGAATCGGCTGAGGGCATAAATATGTCCAATGTGCCATGTCTCCCTAAACAATCACATGAAATCCTCATTCAGTACAAATTGATATCAAATGTCGAAAAATATGACTTGTGTATCTAAAGAACATCAAGTATCAATGTAAGGGTGATCCCCAATCAAATAGGGACCGCTAAATGACTCATCACTTCCGGGGCGCGGCAAAAGGGCGGGCGGCGGCAGCAAACTAGTCCATCAATATAGTGCAATGATGTCTTCATACGCTGTTTGAACATCAGCATAAAGTGGATATTATAGAGAAGTGGCTCAGCGTAATCAGCCCTTGCACTTTTTTACGACATATGTTGTTTAATATGGAAAGGATTCTTCACACTTGATATTCAGCGCGTTGAATTGATATAGGATCTTGAACTAAGAACAGAACCATGATACATACATAGCATGAATAGAATTGTGATGAGGACTGCTTACAGCTGGGATTCAATAAATGTGTGATTATGTTAGGTATTCAAATTATCCCAGTCAGCAGGATTTAATGAGGACTGAAATTGTTAACTGGACAACTAGCACATATCATACCTTCTTGATCGATCTTATAAACTCAGACCAAGAGTTAATTAGAGCTGACATAAGGGATGTTTGTTGGTAGAGAAGCTAAGTTCATCGAGATTCCAGTGAGATAATCAAGGTGGATTATCTGCATCGAGTGTGGAGTATAAACTCATCATAACAACAGATGGCATCCCAGACTCGAGGTGCTCACAGACATTCCTTGGAATGCTGATTCCCCAGCGTTTGACTCATCCATTGTTACCTTCCAGGTCGCTCATGCGGTGATCGGGTAGCCTGGTAGACCAAAGGCACCCGAGTAGCCAAAAAGGATCGGCAATCTCAATGTGAGGGAGAGAGGCGCTACCTATGGCCTTCTTGTTCGATCTGCCACCATGAACTTGCAGCCAGAAATATGAAGAATGGCCCTTCAAAGCATAATCATTTATAATGGAGTCCGTGGACAAGATCTGAACATCGCCTGGCTAGATGTGGCGCTTGTAAGTCTAGTGGGGAGCTTCGCACTCTATCCATGCTCAACCTAGTGGGGTAATAGATTGGGGAGAGAGTGACTAATTGCGCGAGAATTGTTCAGAAGGGTTTCGTCAAACCACGCACTCTCCCGGTCACCTGGGGTCATGATGTTGCTAGATACCGTTTGATGACTTGTTTTTGATTCAAGAAGAACTGTTGCACAACATAACTAGAAACCTAATATAAAACGGTGATTTTGGATATGATCCAAATATGGAGGGAGATCAACTTAAGAATGGAATGTCACTGATTAGTGGAATCTTGGTCAGCCAGTCTCTACCAAGAGAGAGTGCAGGGGCTTTTATGTTCATATGGGCTTTAAGGCTCACGGGGAATACGCCATAATGCATAGGATGCGTAGGTCTACTATCTCTAAAGGAGGAACGCTTTATGTCTTTTCATGAGCTTAGAGTTTAAAAAGACCTTTGCGGAAACCCCAAGAATATCAAACCATTTTTGCCACCTCTCTAAAGAGTGTTCAAGAGAGTTGAGGGTGTTATTCAAGAACTCCCTGGGCATATCAGGCTTTGGCTTCCCCTGATTCAGGACTCCACAGCTAGGACTTTATGAAGACCGTGGCCTGGATAAGAGATTCGCCCACTCGGTGGATATCATAGATGCTGTCCTGTGATCTGTCTGGTCATCTCATGTCTCTGACTAGTGATCAGTTTTGAAACCAACAGCGGTAATCTCAGACTTCCTCCCTGCGGGTTTTGAATTGGATTTTGATGCTCCAAGGATCCCTGGAGTTTTTGTTGAAATTTTGTTTCCGTATCGCTGGCGATAAGATGCCACGATAAAAAACCCAAACAGCATATATGAAGGATCATAATCAACACTATACTCTAAAGTAAAACCATCCACATCATCAGAGATAATACTGAGTATGTCATCGCGAAGGTCACTAATGAGAATTCACAAAATATGGCATCCAAAATGAGCACCCCGCCATCGATTTAAAAGTCCAACAATTATAAATATATGGGGAATCTGACTTGAAATCTCAGACACAAAAGATATAGAGTGTCCCAGTAACCTTGTAATGCATGAAAAACCTCGTAAACAACCACAACCTGATGGCTCCAGAACAGAACATCATCCACAACAAAACCATCTACAAGATCTCCAGTGGTTCATATAACTTCAACAAATAAATATGCTTTCAGGATGACATATGCCTTAAATGCAGAATAGGCCCATCCTCTCGATGGAAGCTTTCTGCATGCCACAAACCAACCACTTCCAAATGCTCCTTGTTAAATTCAAGAGGGCGCCCCAGTAAATGGATGCAAGACTTAGACCGGATGATGATCTAATGGTTTGGGGTGTTAGTGATGGGCTTAGGGCAGCTTATAAGTAGGCTTAAACTTTAAAAGTAAGGATAAGTCCTGCTCTAAAGGTTATATGGTTTATTTGAGGTTTATTTATGATTGAAATTAAGGTTTAGAATGAAGGATTTAGGTTTGGAAAGATTTAATTTGATTTGATATAAAACAACTTTTGCTTTGAGCTAATTTATGCTTTAGGGTTTTACAGGATTAGGGCTATGCACGACCTTAATAAGTTTAATGTTATTTGTTTGAAATAGGTTTCTAGGTAACAAAGATTTGAAATGTTTTAGAAGTATGAAACTGGGATTTGAAAGTCTTAAGTATATTGAAAATCTAATAAGAAAGGTAGAAAGAGAAGATGATGCTGAGATGAAGAGAGGTGAATGTAATGTGACAGACATACTTTACTTCATAACCCAAGGAACCACTAGAGATAAAAATATGGACTCTTCATTCACAAGAGAAGCCACCTATGATTAGAAAACAAGAGATATACTTTTACTAGAACCTGAAAATTAGTAATTTTCAAGAAAAAATGGCAAATAATAATAATAATAATAATTACCAAATATCAGATTCATGGAAGTTTACCCTAAATCTCTGATGATTAAAACGGATCGTTGGATTCTGCCTCGAAATCAAATGACCTAGAAAAGTTTCGCAAATTTTGGAGACAATCTAATATTTTTATGATTTTCTCGGGTGATAAGGTGCAACAGATCAATGGACGTAGATTTTCATAAAATCCTGGGTCGAAATGACTTGAACTGGTTCATTTAAAATAAATTTCAACCGAAAGAAATAAATCGCTTTTGAAACAAAACTAACCCGTGATGATGGACACATGGCACAATGTGAGCCATGTATCCAAACTTAAGGAAAAAAAAAAGAAATGGATTAATAAGGAGAAAAGTCAAAGAGGGCCAGATTTTTCGTGAGAAAACGAAAAGGAGAAGAGAGGTGAGGAGCAGGCTTAAGTTTATCTCAAGATTGATGATAACTGATTTGTAGGTTTTCACTGACCAAAAGGCAAAATCGTCCACCTACCTAGAGCACGCGTGGGTACCAAATCTTAGCCACTAAACCCCACGATAGGTAGAGAATTCTTCCTACTTTGAATATTTCAGCTCAAAGGTTATTTAATGGCTTAGGTTTTTTTGAGGCCGTGAGAGGTCAGAATTTGGCATTCAAAAATCTTGGACCCGAGTATATGAATCCTTTTTAGAATTTTTGGGGACTGTTTTCAAACAAGATGGGCTAAATTTTCAAGACCGCTAAAAGTCCGAGCTAATTTTGGATCAAGTTGGGCAATTCCTGACAGAATTTAAACTGCTTTTGGTAGTCTCCATCGGGTTGAGGTTTGCTTGATCCAGATTGATGTTTTCTGTTTTGTTGTGGTTTGGTATCGTTAGATTTGTCGATGAAGTAACCAAATTCATGCTCACGGCCTTGAAGGGACCAAGAGGTGGCCCGTTTGAGGCTGGGTTCAAGATTCAGTAATTTTGTGTGTATTATTAGAAAAAATAAATAATATATTGTTGTAAAAATCATGTTAATATGCTTGCGTGGATACACATGAATTAGACAAATGAAATTATATTGTATGAAATATAATTATCCTAATTTATAAACAAAGTGTATGTAGCTTTAATGCTGCATTGAGTTTTATTGTGTGCGAAGATAATATAAGAAATGACATTTATTGTATTTCATATGCACCGTGTCATCGCTGTCAGTCGTGTGTGCACAGATTGGGCCATTCACCATCTGTGATCGTGTGGTGAGTTCTGAATGGGACAACATTCAAAATCGAGACTCCACAAATAGGTAAAACAACAATAATAATAATAAATCATGTGTTCGGTATAAGATGGGGCGATTCCCCGTGATGAAACCAAATTTATTTATAATGACATATGGATCCAACCATTAAAGTTCGCGAAAGTGCGTGTATACGTTGTAATCAAGCGTAGACCCCGGAAATCGCGAATCCAAATGTCAAATATATGGATCGATAAAGAAAACTAAGTGAATATCGGAGGTTGTTCACGGGCTTAAGTCATTATTGAAGTCACCAATGACTCTACGTTTTTTACACTTGGCGCGTTGTAGGGTGTGAGGGAGTCGCCGACTGGTCAGGCAGCATGAGATCGCCTGATCTCATGATGACACTGAAGATTTATATAGATTGGGATTATTTATATGGAATATGACCGCATGTTTTACGCACGCCATCAGATGCATTTGGGCAGGAGCCTCAGAGGGAGACATTTTCTATTACATCGTCACCCCGTCATGTGACTCTCTTTCGCATGTGGTACAGTGAGATTGACGTGCCCGACGAGTCGCGGATTACGGCTGAGGTCGCATGTGTGGCCTTGATATTTCTTTGTAGTATATTAAGATAAAAGAACTATAACTGTCTTTCTCGGAACACTTCATGCAAGGCCTGGTACGTCATGCAGGTCGACTGACTTCGCTTGAGCACGGCTCGGCAAATGATTTATACATTTAGTTCTGTAAAATGAATGGTCCCAGAAGGCATGTATATTGGGATATGGACAGATGGACTCAGGTCAATACATTTACTGAGACCGATGGGTTAAGTAGATTATGCATCATATATATCAGAGTATTGGTAGAGCTCCTCGAACAAAGGAGACTTTGCTCTAATTTTTTTTGAAAATATGATCCCGACAATGGGACACAATAATGTGGTATCAATAAATCCACAAGAATTCGTGGGTTGATGGTTGTAAACTAGACTCGACCTGGGGCGCCACATTGCCACCCAAGTGAATCCACTCTTAGAGATAAGAAGCAAATGCAACCCACATTCAAGAGAATTCACCCAAGAGGAGAGAACAAAAAGAGAATCCTTACAAAAAGAAAACTTGAAAATATTATTAAATTCTAAATTGATTATTAAAAGACTACATTGTGGGTATATATAGTTCCATACTTTCTAAAACTAACAAAGAAACTTCTACTTTGACTTGGAAACAGAAAAGACTTTCTAATTTAAATAAAACAACTTCTACTAGGAAACAACTTAAATTAAATAGCAACCATACTGACTGAGAACAATCTTCTGTACAAAACAACTCCAAATCAAAATATCACAACAAGACTCAAAGAATTGGATTTAGAAACATATTTGGTGTCTCAATTGTTTCATAACCTCTCAATTTGAATTTCCATAATTAAAATCGACCAATGTATGTTGTAGAAATCCCCGCATACTTCATGGTTAAAAGGTCATTTCAAGTCTTTACCATGATAAGGCCTCAAACTCGACAAATGTAGACAAGATATTGTAGTCATCAGGGCAATTCCAATCTTATAAGCATCCTCCTCAAATCTTCTTAATAATCTTGGAGACCATCTACCCTTGTACGCAACTCTGAACACACTCGTGATCAAAAAATTTCTTTCTCCATTTGTAAATCAACCATCATCAAAGGTCAAATACCAAACCTTTGATAAAACCTTCATTGTTTGTTTTCATCAAGCCTGCTCTTTGGCCCTATGTTGAATCTTACTTCCTCATGAGAATAAAAAAAGTTGTCGTAAAGTTTGGCAATCAAAACATATTCTCCAAGATCCATCTTTTCTTATATCCAACATGAATTTGGAACCACATAAGAACTTTCACTCTTCTCAATGCTTTCTCCTTTGTCAAGCAAATCATCAACTTGTGTTTTAAGCTCTTCATGCTCCTTAGGGCTCATTATAGAGGCTAGCTTATTAGGAAAACCAAACCTGGTATGAGGTCTATTTGAGGTTGAATATATCTCATAGATAGCAAACCACGTGGTATTTCCTCAAGTAAAACATCAACAAATTTCTTTAGAACTGGTTTCACTTCTTGATGGATTCCTTTTCCACTTTCGGCATCCTCAACAACAACCAAAGGCATTGCATTTGAACCATCTTCGATTTCCAAATCAGATTTTGACAATAGTGAACTCTTCTCATCTTCTTGGACATGGTTAGATTCAACTATTGCTTCAATATCTTCTTAATTGGTAAGTAATTCACCTTTGTTAGGACATTCAAAATCATATGGCCCAACTCAACACTTAAAACACTTCTTTTAGAGCTGATTCTTGATGTGGTTTATAATTTATTATGTAATTTTGAGATTCAGGTAGTTTTAGTACTATAGGATTTTAGGGTTGAACCATGGTAAACCCTTCTTTAGCCACACCCTAACCTAGTGAACTCTAGTTTGTTTAGAGCCTCAAACTTCAAAGTAAGTGCTTCGTCCCATTTCACAGGTGTGTCGTAATTCTATTCTAGCGAGGAATTATAATGTTGTTCAGTATCGAATACGCTGAATCCATGTCATTCCCACAAAGAGTGTCTAATTTACTTCAATTAACAGGAGCTATTCCTCCAATAAGGGTATGATTTAAAAAGAGAATTGTAAGGTTGTGTCAAGTTAACCTAATATGATTGCTTGAATGTTTTAAAATAGAAAAAGACAATTGTTTATTTTAGGTTCCACTCACTCTGATTATGTTCCACTCTTATTTTATAAACTCATCTAGAACCATTGATAAACTGTCTTTGATGGAGGATTATCTTAAATGCTCTTTGGAAAATAAAGATGATCGAGTAATACTAAACACTTGTTCTCAATTAATAATACGAACCCTTAGCTTCATTCATGATTTAGCTACTAACGCAAAATGAGATATCTCGTTAACACGCGTTGTCAAGAGCCTGATGTTCAACAAGGATTTGGTATAACCGTAACCTTCCTCAGACAAGTGATTGGGTATTACACAAATCTACGAAGATCAAAGAGTGAATCATTGGTGGACTATAATCAGGTGAGTTTCCTCGTGATTCCTTCCCAAAGAGAGGTTTAGAACCCATAAACTTATAAGAACAATTATAATTAACGAGTCATTAATCAGTTATAAAAAATAAGTATCTTTGAACCTTAATTCACTTGTAAACTATTGAGAAGGATGAATAAGAGATAGGATTTAAAGCAAGATAAGATTTAGTGCTGAAAGATTACAAACGCTTGAATCTAAACTCCAACAGAAAAGAAATCTTAAATCGATTCATGTTCTAACTCAAAAATGGAGAAATCCTCTTCTCCTTTCTCAAAACCTAAACCCTAGAAGTCAAAAACCGCCATTTGTGTCCTCTTGCTTTATCTCCTTCAATGTGATTTTCCCATTTTAAGTCTGGACAAGAGTGACACTCTCGCAGACGGACGAGCTCTCGACAAACTCGCACTTCCATGCATTGTACTCTACATGCTTAAGTTGTACCGCCAATTTCTTCACTAACGTTGGTTTTCAAGCAAGTCAGACGTACAATATGTCCACCGCTAATTTTTCAAGAAGCTGCACCAGATAAAGTTCAAGCCAGACGGTGAGATAAATATGTCCATCATTGTGCTTTCTTTATTGGCTTGAAGTTCCCGAGACTCTTCACACTGTTCACCCTGCACATCCATAGTGCTTCATATTGGCTTCCCGGACATACATCCTTGTGCACTTACGTTTTAAACCTGAAAGATCCCCACAAGTCTAAAACACAGAAGAAATTAGAAGTACCTATTCTTATACCAAATGTGGGTAAATTGTGACTTAGATGTGCTCAATTCTAATCGTAATTATCACCAAATGTGTATTCATCACACCTCAACTCAGATCTGGCTAGTCCCTAGCAAGATTTAGATCGGAGCTACCCACCAGGTAATATGAATCTCAACAAGGCTCGTATAGTCAAGCTTCATAAGAATCTCAAAACAGTAATTATGGAGTAAAAATATTGCAATTCACTTTTAGTATGCACTCAAAGATGACTCATTTAAACCAACCACATTCTTACACAATGAATACTGTAACAAATGGCTACGTAATCAAGGTTATTCTAAATAAAGGATTATAGACTTTAAGATATGTAAAGTGTAGTCATGCAAGGAAGGAATCAGAAGTGATCGATGGTAAGGCAATCATATAACATAGAACACGTAACCATCATGCATAATGTCAAAAGGAACAGCAAACATAAGTAGAATCAAAGAGGTCTTAAAAGTTTGTAATGACCGTGGGCTAAACGAAGGAAAAGGTAAAAGATTTCAAACGGTGGTTTGCATAATACGGCTAAGGTCTACATCTGATCGCTAACACCAACTCGGGGCCTAGCCTAACACAACTATGCAACGTCGTCCTCATCCTCATCAGAAGAGAATGCGTCTCGTCTCACATTGGCTATCTAATTTTCCAATCTCCTCTAAACTGAGAAGTAGCATCCACACGCTGGCTTCTAAAAATGTGGCCTCAAGCCTCGAGAGAGATCGCCGATCCAACTCCAAGCCATTTCCTAAGAATGCACTTCTGAACCACTTCTGATCCGCCGTCTGCATCCTTCTTCAAAGGATGAAACATGGTGCTTCGGCCGTGGGATGAAGTGGCTCGTGGAGGCAGAGGCATCAAGGCATCGAGGCTGGTGGTCTAGTGATACGTCGCTTCGTCAATTTATTTACGCCAGATCCGTCACCAGTACCACCCTTTTTCTTTATAACTGCCTCTCATCCCCGCTTCTTTCTATACAGACAATGCTGCGAAGGAAACGGACATAAGCCATTGGCACGCCACACGTAAGAACTCCTCATCGCTAAGCATCTATATGACTAATGCATAGTCAATCAGCCTCCCACATAACTCGATACAACAATCAATCGCTTTTGCTGGGACTTTTCATTGCTCCTTCGCCAAATTTGATCAGGAATGATCTGTTCATCGAGCATATTCGTCGAGCTTTGGTGAACCCAATTCTTTTTTCATAAATCCACTACGGGCATGTATATGACATAGCCTCGTGAACAATCGGGCGTCGAATCAAGAATAGCCCCGAGTGGATATGGCCGTCCAAACGCTGTATGCACATAGTGTAAGGTACAAAGTACGAGTCGAGTGACACGGTTCCCATCACCGGGTTCAATACTTCGCTTCAACTACCGATTTTCCTTCAAGTTGATGTAGAACTCCCGAAACTACTGAAGGGCAATCACATCCCCAAGCCAAAGACCGGCGCATATTCTGCTCCTGGATATCCTCATGGATGAGAATATAAAAACGTTTCCAAATTAACACCTCTCGGCAGCGGGAAACCCCTATTTGCCATCGGGACGTCCATTTTTCGCGGTTTCTCGAATCCTCAAGAACATAGCCTCGTATTTCTTCATCATCACTATCGCATATTCCTCACTTTCCAAGAGATGCAATTCGCTTTCCCTTCCCTTTCAATTTACCGAGGCACCGATTCGCCACGTGCCTTGTCTATTGTGAGAAACTGGATGCCTTTCCTCTCCGATATTCTAGAACGTGCCATGAAATGGGGCAATGATAGAAATAACCCACCCAGATGGCCTGTGATATAAACTCATCATATCCCAAAAACTGGCTCTCGAAATGTTAATCGGGTCGGCCTCAGGCACATCGGGATAACACTTCGCGCCTATATTGACAAAGATGGAATTCAACCAAAGAATCACAGTAATAACATCAACCAAATCCAACCAAACAACCATGTATAGCCGAGAGAAGATCAACAATGCTAGAGTCGGGAGGGCTACTAATTTCGAACACCGATCGCAGACAAAACAATCCGAACCTGACATCGTAAACCTCGCAGCTTCGGGGAATGCTTGTGAGAGGAAGGAAACCGGGCCAGTGGCTCAACTCTCAGGGTATGGCAAAAACATATGGAAATGAAAAGGCGCCAACTTTTGTCGAAAACCCTTTCATTCACTCACCTATTGTGACTTATAAATTTCCAAAACTGATTTTTCTCTTTTTCTTTTTTTTTTTTTGAATATATATATATAGAGAGAAAGAGAGTATATATATATATATATATATATATATATATATATATATATATATATATATATATATATATATATATATATTTTTTTTTTTTTCATTTTTAGAAATGTAAAGGGTGCCACTATATATCTCGACCTTTTCAACTCCGCCATCCTGTAGTTTTTCTGCATGTTCACTTTTCTCTTTGCTCACTCCCACAATCGACGCATTCGTAGACTTAGTAATTCATTCTCGGGGATACTTCACCCTCCATAAGATCCACTGCTCCATAAATCCGATTCATATTCAATAAACTCACAACTTAAAGCTCAAAATGGTGCAAGGATGACACTACAAATCCATCAAAGATGCAAAGAAATAATGGCTCCTAATCATTTTCCAATTATGCAAGGTGTTCCGAAAGACTATGATGGCCGAAAATTAACATGACCAGCTAAATTGATGCACAATTGAAGCAAATACAGCAAGATCGAGAAATTTCGGGCCATAAGTCCGGGTGGTTCAGGTGAGTGAAGGTGGTGGTAGAAATGTAAGGAGGCAATCCACAAGAACACAGTTTAACTTCTGTGGTATGTTTGTTAAGATGTAATGGTAATAAGATGATGTAGAGAGGAATGAAAAACACGTCGGTATGTACATTGTAGGTGAAACATAATACTCAAAAGAATAAATGAAAATTTTGATCCATCAGAATATAAATGCAGCGCGATAGTGACACAATTCAATCGTTATACACCTACCCCTTTATTATCGTAAAAATAAGCATCATTCCCAATGTTTCGGGAACTAAGCGGTACTGGCCAATGTAGGCCTGGAGGCATCAAGGTAAACAAGAGCCTCAATATATTTATTTTAAATGAGCTTAAAAGCAAATGAAATAAAGTTAAACAGAAGCAAAGACAATAAAAAAATAGAAAGCAAAAAACAAAGAATAAAATCAAAACCAGTATACAACAAGTTGAGAATGAGGTTACTGAAGGAGTTTGCAGAGCCGGGTCTACCAAGTCCACAAAGATGCTCGGGGTGAGGAGAGGAAATGCTCAAGAACAGTTCAGCATTGACCATTCAATTCTAAGAGTTCCTATTGTCCGATTTTCATTTTCCATTTGGCCCAGATGATAAAATCCACCTTAACGATGAATGGGCCACCACGGAGCGGAGCTTTCCGAAAAGAGAGATGCAACGGAGTCAGATAGCAAGATTGGACATTGGGTTCACAAAGTTTTTCCCGCAATAGATTTGGTTGCGGAATAGTTTCGAGCTGGCCTTGTAAATTCTGGGAGTTTGATACGTACTTTCTCCAGCTTCTTCAAGTTCATTTTTAGCCGCATAGCGTCACGACCGCTTGAGTCAGATCACAAATTAAAAATAATAGCCAGTTAAAGTCCCGTGTTCCATTCTCATCGAAAATGGCAAGCCTCTACACAACTAACCTATATGGGACATACCAAGAACATGAAGGAAAAAGATTAGAGGGCCCAAAGAGCATCAGAAGATTGAGACCAATCTTTGCTATTCGGCAAACTGCTTTTTCCAAAATATGTTTCGAGTCTCCCTATTAGCTAGCTCCCAGCCTTGATCATCATCCTCCATGGGTGGTGTCGTTGATATTACTGGTAGACCCACATATTTTTTGGGCAGATTACAAGACCATTAAAAGTGGAGTCCACCACTAACGTTACTGACAAATGAGTTCAAAACGAAAAAATATATGTTCCTTTATAATTAAAACAACCTTGTGGTCATTGGTTCTTTGAATCACCATTTCAAACCGCAATTCAGACACGCGAATCAAATGTATAATAAAATGTAGAGATAATCACAAGAAGGGGGAAGGGCCCATAGTCTGGTACCTAACAAACAAAATTTCAATAATAGAATCGTAAAAGAATGCGTTTGCTTTGTAATCTCTCCAGTTAGCAAATTTATACGTTTTATGTGAAAACAAGCTAGTCTTAGAATAAGTGTACAGAAACTCAAATTGCAAAATCTGTCATGTTTTTGGCAGAGAAATGTCTCTAAGGGTGTCAGAGTGTGGCAAAAGTTAAAAACTCAATCTGCATCATCAAGAAAATACTTTCATTATTGATTCGATAAAGATTTAAATGGAGTAAGGACTCACAAAATAGTATTTAATATCCGCAAAATTTTCTTTATTGAAGCCCATCGAAATGGAATCCGCTGCCATTAGGTAGTTCATAATGTCAGCACATACCACGGGTATTTGAACAAGAGCAAAGAGTTGCTCATCCGAAAATTATCACCATGCGGGCGCATGAGTTGGAATCGAACTAATCGAGATAACACACCACGCTCAACCCTTTATCTTTGATTAAGTCACTCGAGCAAACTAACGAAGTTAACCTGTCAGATCCCCGCCGAGAGTGGCGCACTAAAGTCGCGCATGATCCGTAGGGAGCGGTTGTGGGAGCCAACAATATATGACCAAATTTTCGAAAGAAGACAATGAAATTAAAACTCCTTTCCGTGGTCAGGTCAGTCTGCGGCAGTCTAGTGTCTGCATCGCAGGTGCAAATGACAAAAAGCCTTTTGTCTTCCCTCTGTCCTCATACCCTATGGCATAATCACTAGCATCACACACAGAGATCTCAAATGGGAAAACCCAATTAGAGACCTGACACTGGGTGGTGATACACATGTTTTCGAGCTGAGGAAAGCAGTTGTCACAAGCTTCAGGGACCATGTGAAAGGACATCTTTAAAGAAGTTAAAGTGGTACATAAGGGCCACACATAGCACTAAAATCTTTATAAACCTCTATAAACCCAGCATGGCCCAAGAATGACCTTATGCCTTAACACACCCAGGAGTAAAGAGGGTTTGGAAATCACTAACTTTGGCCTTATCATCCCTCGATTCCATCTTTCGACACAATGTGTTTCCAAGATAATTCCTCAGGTTACCATGAAATGATACTTTTCCCAATTTAACACAAGATTTTTTCTCCTTTGACACCTCCATCCTTATGTAAGTTCTCTAAAGGCAAATTTCCTCAACCAGTCACCAAAAACTCGAGAAATCATCCATAAGATTTCCAATATGATTTCTATCGATAAATACCGAAGATTCCTATCATGCAATGTTGAAAGTCTGGGTGCATTGCAGAGTCCAAAGGGCATTTTCCTAAAGTGTACTGGCAAAAATTAAAAGGGTAAGAATCAGTTTTTTCGATCTTCCAAAGCTATCTCAATTTGATTATACCCATCAAAATTAATAGAATTCATGTCTCAGAATCCTCTCTAACATCCGATCTCAAACTAAGAGGAAAAATGCGGCTTCTTTCCTGGGATCTGGTGATTAAGTTTCCTATAATCTATGCACACCATCCTAGGTAGCTAATTTATATAGGAATAAGCCCATATTTCATTAATATACTCACCGTGACTCATACTTTTAGAACCACCTGGGTCGACTAACCCACTGGCGCATCTCCACAGATAAATGACCTCACATCCAAGAGTCTTAAAGACTTCCTTCCAACCACTTCTTCATTATCATCACTGCCTTCTGTGCCTGTCATAGAAGGTTTAATACAACAACATCCTCTTCTAAGGACTCTATAAAAAGGGATCGTTAACTGAATTCCTCCTTAAGATCCACTATCCGCCCAAAAATTCCTGTGGGTTTTCAATACTCGGGTGTTGAGTTTCTTGAGTCAAGTTCAAGGATAGATATGATTAATGAAAAGGGTCCCTCCTCCCCCAGGAAGTGATTCGAGGGTAAAGGGGTAAAGTTTTAGCCTGGTTTTAGGTGGCATTTCCCGCAGGGTACGCTCCACTCGTGGTAATGGCTCACCAGCCCACCCATTAACTTCCAATACCTCAAGATGCTCACTACAAAGTGTAAAAACTCGACTCAAAGTGGTGACACCTCTCATCCCAACTCATCACTTAAGATGCCCTAAGAGGGTCATCATGTGGAACTATTATCCGGGCGTTTTCTGCATCTGTTAATCAACCATGTCGACTTACACACATCTTCTTCTACATCCCCATTCCCTTTATAACATTGAAGATGTTCAAATTAGCAGCCGCGTCATAAATGATATGTCATTAGTCACTTACAATGTATAATAATGGCATTAGCAATGTTAAGAATGGTCGCACTAAGAATTCATCGAAACTGAGTTCCGTTTACCACTGTGTCAGGTGTCAAGCACAACAAAACTACGGGAAATAGAACTCATCTCACTCTCATCAATACATCCTTTACTATCCTCTAGGAATTGATACCATACAAACAGCCACCTGAGTGATATTGGTTGGCTCTAATTCCTAACCCAGGTCCATATACCAGGAAAATGACACACTTCGCTCTCAACCACTAAAGCTTGTCCCAACTTTCTGACCCCTAACACAGTAGAAATGTTATTTCCCGGTCTTGTATGAGTGTTGTTTCGAATTAGTGAGGTAGATTGCCTACCATGAAGGCCTCCTTGTCGACACCTAATTTCCTTTACTGTGCACAAATCCTTTAGAAATTTAGCATGATGGATTTGGCTAATTATCCAACAAGGGAAATTAATTCACTCATTGAACAACTCATAAATTTCAGCATGGTTATTCACTTTCTTTCAGCGTCGTCGATGAGGTATGGACGGAGGATTTGAGTAGCTTTATCTTCCTCTGTCTGCACTAGTCATCAACATTTGTCCTAAAATACAAGGCTTGTCTCGATGCCTCCTCCTCGCCCACCACTCGAATTTCTTGTGGTGTGTTCTTGACAGAGTGGTTTTGTCAACTACCTTCCCACTCAAGAGTAGTAATAGCCTTACAGCAGCAAAAGTATCCTCACTTGACCTGACACTACACTATTTTGCCCTGTGGATTTTTGAATGTTGATGAAGTTTTTCTTTATTAAGGTTACCATGGACGCAGGTTAACTTATGATTCCTCCAGATTCTACATCATTCCCAGAGAGTAGCCTCTGAAACCTGTGGTTTGTGTGGATTGTTGGTTTGAAATGTGAACTCGTGCTATTGAAGTGTCCTAGATTTCTCTCTTATGAGGTTGGTAAGGTCAGAGCTTTGATTCTCAAGGTTCTATGATGCACTGATTTAGAGTTTCCCCAAATCCTCGGGGCCTGATTCGAAATGGGAGTGGAATTGAATTTGGAAAACCTTGGTTTTGGGTAATGAGGACCTTGTTGTTTGGCAAGTTATTTGGGCCCTCCTTCATTCCTCTTCCTAACCAAAATTAGTGCTTAGCTCCATCCTGATTATATGTCAAAATATGGAGAATTCTGAAAGGCTCTTTCAAACAGGTATCGTTCGCCGTAGCTCGGACTGGTAACTACTTGAGGGAAGGTTTGGGCAGCTGATGGTTGAGGCGTAGGATCATCGTGATATAATGCATGGCCTTCCACTCTAGGTCCAGTACGTAGGTATTCAGGCACACAGCTAGTTACTTCAGGCACCTTTTCATCTCTATGGCTCCAGCTTCCTTGTTAAACTGGCAATTTTGCTGCAATCCATCAGCTCTTCTCTAAGATGTGATTCCACTCCATTGATGCTACACTTTAGTGGGTCTATGAGGTGTTAGTCTCCCAAGTTCAGCATTCTCTCGCTATAGTGTCAAAGAGTTGGATTGCTTCCCTAGCACTCTATAGAATTCACCCTGACACATTATCTGACAAATGCTTATTATTCAGATAATCCTTTGAGATGAAAGTATACATATTTGTTCACATCCAACCATGTGTGAGGGATAGCATGGAGGAGATCCTACATCTTTCCCATACCAAAGAAACTGCTCACTGTAGCTTTTCAGAAAAGCTCCGAATTGTCTGGATGAGACATTAGTAATGCAGGCGGAAGAAAATTTGTCAGAGGAACTCATTTCGTGATATTTTCCCATGTGTGATCGAATTAGCGCCGCTGAATGAAACCAAATTTTGCACTTTCTCCAAAGCAAAAGGAAATAAACTAGACATTATGTGTGAGGGGTGAGCCGCAGAGAGAAAGAAATGCACCGCAAAACATCTTCAAAATCTCTCAGACGAATAAGGGTCTCGATTCAACCCTTGATAAGGGCGTAAGACTCGATCATTTCGACTTCATTAGAAAATCTCGATGGCCTCTTCAGGAAGACATTTAACGCAAAGAATCAGTCAGAATTTTCGAGGCCAGATTTCTGGGGGATAGAGTCTTTTCCACATTAAAGGACAGAGACCTCTATATTGATTTTGTTGGAAGTTAACATTCCCTCCTACTACCGTGCTAATGAGGCTTCTACCCCATGTTGTATGTTCATTTTAGTCCTGAAGTTAATGAACTTTCGAAAGATGTTCATAAACAGAGGTCATGATTATCAGTGGTGATCCATTTAAGGTATAATGTTATCTTTTGAGACAATCGATCTATTATGATTTCTTAGAATTTCTAGAGGTAATTATTCTTAATAGACGCGCTTGCCTGCAGTGAGCTCTCAACCGATATGTAACAGCACTCATCCGTCCAAAGAAATACCACCAAGATTTTTCATCAAAAACAAAACAAATAAAAGAAAATGGAGAACGCACTGGATTTGCAACAATTTGCAAATTACCTCTAGCCTCTTCTTCGATCAACTTAGATTAGGTCGCCATATACTCCCCCGCAACGGGCGCCAAAACAAGCTTCGTCTACCTGTGCTTCGAATCTCTCTATCTTCCTGCCAGTGACCACAGCTGTTCAAGATCTGTGTAATATCGCTGAACTAACAAAAATATCCCACGTGGAGGTCTAATTTTTATCGACCAAATAGAGCCTATTCTCCAACATGGGCATGATTTAAAAGAGAATTGTAAGGCTGTGTCGAAGCAGAACTGAATGGAATGATTGGTTTGAATGTTTTAAATGTAGACAATTGCTTTTCGGATTTAGGGTTCCACTCACTCCCGATTATGGTCACTTTATTTTATAAAACTCATCTAGGAACCATTGATAAATCCGTCTGGCTGAGGGATTTGTGATTCTTTAAATGCTCTTTTGGAAATAAAGATGATCGTATAATACTAAACACTTGTCTTCAATTACGCAACCCTTAGCTTGCATTCATGATCAAGCACAACTGGTACTAATGATATCTCTGCTAAGACGTTGTCAAGAATACGCCACTAAGGATTTACAACTCTTCATGACAAGTGACACACACAATCCATTGAAGATCAAAAGAGGAATTGAGGACTATACTCTAACTGGGGTGAGTTTCCCAGGATTCTTGCAAGCAGAGGGCAGTTTAGAACCCATAAACTTATAAAAACAATTATAATTAACGAATATTAATCCATATAAAAAGATCTTTGGAACCTGTATCCCACTTCAAAATCGAGAAGGATGAATAAGAGATATTAGGATTTAAAGCAAGATGCAGACACAAAGATTACAAACACTAATCTAAAAACTCAATAGAAAAGAAATCTAAACTGATCATACAGTTAAGTTCATCAAAATGAGAGAAACTTTCTCCTTTCAAAAACTAACCCTAGAAGGTCAAAAAACGCCATATTATTTGTGTCCTCTTGCTTTTAGGTATCCCCTTCAATGTGATTTTCTCCCATTTTTTGTCTGCGGACAAAGAGTGCCCTCGTGACGGATCTGTCGAAGTTTCTCGGACAAATCC
>JAEQBH010002210.1:0-220905 GCA_016808115.1 Tetrastigma voinierianum | reverse complement strand
AAAAAAAACCAATATTTTCCCTATTTGATAAATGTGCTATGCTTTCTAAATATAATTCTCAACATAATATTGTAAGAAAGTGAGGGAGAATATAATTGGTTCTCACTTTTTTATTATGACAAAACACAAAGAAAACTAAAATAATGTTCTTTATATTTTTAAAAATTGTTTTCAAGAACAATTTTTCAAAACGAGAGTCAAAGAGACCCTTAAACTTATGTTTTACAAAAACAATCTATTTTCTTTTTAAAAAAATTATAGACAAAATCAACTCTTAAGAAACTATTTCGTTTAGTTAGGGTGAAAGACGATCTCTTTATTATTCTTTTTATAAAGTTTAAAATTCTAAAAATTATTTCTCTAATATTTGACCATATGCATCATCCTCCTTTTTGCTCCATTTTCCCCCATGTCCCCTTCTGATGAAAGTTAAGTAGTTTTCTTTTAGGTTTTATTTTTAAAATAATACTTTTTAAAAAAAACTCCTCTTGTCCCCAATAAATTTTAAAATAAGACAAAACGATATGTACTAGTTAAGAAATATAATTGGTGATTATGATTTTATTTTAGGATTAAAACATAGTTGTTGATAGCGATTTAAAAGCGTGGTTGCTTGATTATGGTTTTAATCTTGAAGTTAAAATCGTAATAAGTCGATTACCGATTTTAAATAATAGTTTGAACATTATTTTAAAACCTATGAAATTCATATATATATATATATATATATATATATATATATATATATATATAATATATATATATATATTAAAATATATTATTTTGGGAGAAAGCTCTTTCATTTTGGGCCAACCAAACAGACCCTGTGCACGATGTCTATATTCATCTCTTTAAATAATTCTCGTCTCATTAAAACCCCTTCTGAATTGCCAATAAATTAATGGAAATATTTCCAAACCTTATATTTCTAATAAATCAAATTCATTAGATATATAAAATCATAATTTTAATAAATTAAGTACAAAATTTTGCTACAGGATCAATTAGAAACCATTTAATTTTTAAATAAAGGTTATTTTAATTTTTAATTTTTTGAAAACAAAATGTTTCTCAAGATCTTATTTAAATAATAGAAATTGCTTCAACAAATAAATAAAGGAATTATTTGCATAAAATGGTATGCTTGCCATGAGAAGATTTATTTTTGAATATTTTCTAATCTTATAAGTAAGACATAAAATAAAATAAAATAAAAAATTTAAAAATTTAAAAAACAACAAGTAAAATATTTCAAGTGTCATAAATAATGTTATATCGGAAAAAGGAAAGAAAGGATAATAGACTAATAGGTGTACGTTGTTATAAAAATATAAAAAATAGAAACAAAATCTCCATATTTCAAACAAACAGAATCTTACAATTCCTTTTTCTACTCAAGTTTGACTTCACTTCTCTCTATAAAAATCCATGCGATCTCTTTTCATTCTCTATTCTCAAATTGCTTTCTATTGATTTCTTTTTTCTTTCTGGCTTTCTGCTACGATGATGGTGAGACTGTTTGGAGTGGACATTCCGAACCCTAATGTAAAACTGGAAGAAACTAAGAGGACGAAGAAGAGAAAGACGACCAGGCTATTTGGACAAGGGTGTTCGGCAAGGAAGGCATCAAAGAAGGCAAGCTCGTCGCCGCCGTTATCTCCGGCGCCGTTACCGTTTCCACTAGCGCAGATGATTCATAACATGGAAGGGAAGGACCTGCTATTTGTCATCAGAAAGATATTGGAACGGTCAGACACTGCTATCGACCAGAACAGGTTTTTCGTCCCAAAGAGTGAGGTGCTGTGGGGGTTGCTTTCTGAGGCGGAGAAGACGGCGGTGAAAGGCGGCGGAGGGCTGGGAGTGGTGGTGGTGGATCCGAGGGGTGGAAAGTACGATATGAAGTTGAAATACTGGAAGAGTTTGAATATGATAGTGCTGAATTCATCAGGGTGGCGGGAGTTTATCAAAGATAACAAGCTGGAGGCAGAGGTTGACTGTGCAGAAGTATGGTGTTTCAGAGCGGAATCAAAACTATGTTTAGCCTTCAATGTCAAAGAACATTCTTCCAGTAATTAATATCTGAAGAAGTACGTGTAAAAGGCATATTTGATTTGTTCTTTGATGTTGAGTCTGATGATCTAAGGTGTTTTCACGTTCATGCCAAAATTTCAATATTTTCTCTTAATTTTTTCCTTAATAAACATGCCCTCTATTTATTTTTTTCACTTACAAAAATCTCACTCCTATAATTTTGTGGATCCTAACATAAACTAAACTTTTTTTAAAACCAACTGTAATAGCAATCATTAACAGTATTATAACTTGATTTGAAAAAAAAAAAATAGAATTAAAAGAAATTTTCACTAGTATATCAATAAAGGTAATAAAGATTGTAAGAGATGGAATGCTGTATAAGAATGTAAGAGTGAAGTAGAAAAAGGAAACAAATTTTGTATTACATTGCAATGAAAGTCTCTCTCTCTCTTTCTCTCTCTCTCTATATATATATAGTCTCTCTCTCTCTCTCTATATATATATATAAATAAGAATACAAGCTTCTTTCATCCATATTTGTCAGTGTTGTTTATTATGCTTAGACTGGTACACTTTCATTTAATTTGTTTAACTACTCAAGTTCTTATAGAGTGATGATGTATTGTGTAACATTAAAGTAAAAATTTTTTTTGGAAAATATATAAATAACTTTCTAACTTCTTACTTTAAAATTAGCTATTTTTAACTTCCTTAAATCCATCTTTACAAATTTCAGAACAAATAAATCAACAATCCATTTATATCTCATTTGGCTTTGTAATTCCTTTCAAATATTATAATTTGTGTGGGTTATGTGTGCTGCAGTGGAGACTCGAACCAGAGACCCTCCTTCCCTATGCTTGTGGGTTAACTAGCATTTGAGTTAGATCTCATTGGTAATAAATCGATAATCTAAGTCCCTTGATATGATCACATTTAGCATATAATGGTTTAAAGTGTTAAATTATTTCCTATTATTGATAGGATTCTTTTTTCGTTAACATTCTATATTTTGTTTATTTTTTTTGATCATTCTAATAAGCCTATACCTATATAAAAGCCTTTGTGATGTAATTTTAATTAATTCATTGAAATAAACCCAATAGTTTTTCTTTTGTTCCCAATTAGAGTTTTCTAATTTTAACATAATATCAAACCTGCGTCTCATGAGAAAAAATTTAATCCCTCAAACATAGCTTTCAATAATCAAACGTTAAGTATGTTTCAGAGTTTTAAGTAATATATAAATATAACAATTGGTTAAAAAAACCATTACATTCGTTCTCAACAACAGTTTTTTACCTTTATAAATGAAACAAAAAACCATGAACATGTTTTGCGCTCATTACTTAATTCAATTAATTTTATTTATCTATTGAAGATGACTAGAAATAATTATATTAACGATTGAAAATAAAACACCACTACAAAAATTATACGCATCCCAAAGAAATTAATAAAATAAGTGTCCTTTTAAAATAAGAAAAGGGTGCTTACCTGGAATATTAAGAAAAGAAGCCTAAACACCATAGAATCCCATTTACATTGATCAGATCATCACCTATAGGCTATAGTATAGATGGAATAATTTCAATGATCCCCCCTAACGTTTTAAATAAATAAATTAAATCCCACGAATGTGAAAACTCTTCAGATACATTACATTTTTTTTTTTAATTTTGAAGAGATGAAATAATAAGAACAGGGAAAATTTGCTATGAAATCTCAAATCAATGAAAGCTAGATGCATTGGAGGAGATAGATGCAGCAGCTCTTTACAAGACCTTAATACTTCACCATTAAGAATCTCATTAGCTGCATCTCCAAAATTATTTCCCCCAATGCAGGAAAAAAAAAAAAACCCATAACATAACATCAGATAACTTATTCGATTATGCTAATGGTAGAAACAATAGTCAATAATCTGTTTGAAAAGAAAATGTTCAGTTCAATCAAGAAAATGCATTTCAAACATGTAAATTCAAAGTGTTCAAGAATGATCTGGAGATGCGCCCGACAGTACTACATTTAACAAACTGAAATTTAAACAACTGAGCATAACATAAAGAGTCATATATAAAAGCTGCAACTACAAAACTCATAAGGGAGCCAGCCATCAACGCAACCTCCTGGCCTCCCTCTCAGACTCGAGAAGGGTAAGAACGTCTCCTTCTCTGACGGGTCCCTTCACATTCCTCATGATAAACCGATTCTGATCATCCAAAAACTTGACTCTCACCTGAGTTACCTGACCCCTTGATCCGGTTCGACCCATAACTTTCACCACCACTGCATGCTTCACCCCAGATTCCATTTTCCTCTGCTAGGCAGGCAGACAAAGTCATTGGTTATAAATTTATCAATAATACTAGGCAGGCGGCAGTCACTTTTAAATAATTGTTTTACCTCTCAAGCCCCCCCAAATAAAAGCAAACAAACTAGGCCAGAGAAATGAACAAGAGTCTCTCAAGCTAAGATTTAAATCATCCATTTGAATACAAGGAATATGCTAAAAGACAAATCAAACCTTTTTTTACCCTTCAGTTTAAGATGATGATCTTTAATATGCGTAGATTTCATTCTAATCTTGGTTCATATTTTCCATTACAGCCAGAAAAGGAAACCAATTACTACTGTAATAGGATTTTTGTTCTTCTTCGTACTTTCCCCAAGACAGGAAAGGATTAATTTTCAACAAACAATCAAGTTACCAAATATAAAATGCTGCGAAACAAGAAATACAATTATCTACAACAATCACACAGGAATTGAGTGCAATTCAGAAAAGGGCACTCAATTTTCCTAATAGGATTTTTCTTCTTCCTTGTAGCTTCCCTAAAATAGGAATAGAGCACAGACCAAAGAAAACTTTCAACTGACAATTAAGTTACCAGGATTAGAAGATTAAGTCCTTTTTTTTTAATATTCCATAGTTTCAAGTTAGTAAATTGTCCCTACTTAGGACTCAAACCTAGGATTGATTAATACTTTAAACGCTGTAAAAACAACAAATACAATTACAGAGAAACCAACTACAATCATACATGAATTTGCAATGCGTGCGTTTATTTTATTTCATTAATCATCATTTATATTCTTAAACTTTTCCTCAGATCTTATAAATCTGTGTTACAGAGAATGAGAATCCCATTCATCAATTTATTGGTTTAACATTAACAATATGGAATAGGTTGGTGTTCGAGAATGAGGTTCCCTCTGCCCAAAGAATTAAAGCTAACTTTGTATCCAATTTGTGAACATGGGCTAATATGTATAGTAATGTTAATGCACATTCTGTTCTAGACTTCCTCACTTGGATGGGGAGTCGGTAGGGGGTTTGGGGTTTTTTTTTTTTTTGGATATTTTTGTTTTGGCTCCCTTTTGTTCACGACCCATGTACATTTGGATTCTTTTGTCCTCTCTATAAATTTTGCTTTTTATTGATAAAAAAAAAACACATTAACAGTATGGAAAGTGAATGACAATTTACCAAAACCCACTTTCTTAGGGTTTGTAATTCACCTCCTATTTTGTTTTCAAATTCAGCCTACCTAACTCAGCATTAATCCTTCTCACTCTCACAAATGAAAATTTTTAACAAACTGTGATTCAAAGATTACAATTGCAAAACAGATATTAAAAAATGACATAAAGGCGGCTCAAAATAATTGAACAATAACTCATAAATAAAGCATGATATTCAATTTGCATAGCATCTATGACAAAACATCCAAACACTACACACAGAAATGTTGTTCTTCCCAGTTTCATATCACAGTTCATAGAACCAAAGAGAAAATTTTAATCCATGTAGTATTTTATAGGCAAAGAGGGGAAAAATGTTAATGAGCCAAATCAGTGAATCAGAAGCAAATAGCAGAACACCCCCCACCGAGAATCCAAGAGAATAGAGGGACTGAGGGAGAAACTGACCTGTTGAAGAGATGACGACGAATAAGATCAACAGTAGCTTCTAAAGGAGAAACCCCAAAGTTTTGCTTATATAGGCAAACCATGTGACTGAAATTACTCCTTAAACCTTCCTCAACAAATGTTGAAGAACTTGCGGGGTACCCTTTCAATGAGCTCAGTCATTTTAAAATTCCTCTTGAAGATTTTTGATTTCTTATGTGAACATCGTTTGAAAATTGAACAAAAAATAAATGCGGAGATAAAAGTAAAAAATTAGAAACCCCAAAAAAAGTTATAATATTTGAATTTATTTATGTATTATATGTAGATTAAATAACTTAAAATACATAGAATTTATATTTTAAATTCAAGTAGTTTAATTTTAACCTTTTAAAACATTTATTTAAATACATAAAGATTTAATTTTAAAATAAATTTATGTATTTTAAATTATTTAATCTTTACATATAATACATAAATAAATTAATGAGCCAAGCTTCTTTTGGGTTTCTAATTTTTACTTTTTTCTACACATTTATTTTCTATTCAATTTTCAAACGATGTTCACATAAGAAATCAAAATACTTCAAGAGAAATTTAAAAATGACTGAGGGTATTTTCATTGAAAGAACTCCCCAAAAAGAAAAAAGACTAAAGGGTACCTTGTAAGTTCCTTTTGTTGAGGATGGGTAGAGGAGTAATTTCGGTCGCGCAATTACTACTATAAGCTGATTAATTTCTCCTTCATCGATCAATCTTATTGGTCACTCTCGTGAATCTTCTCTTCAACAGGTCGGTCCTCTCAGTCCATCTGTTCTCTTCGATTCTCATTGGGGGAAATGTTGCTGCTATTTTGCTCTGATTGTTGGCTAAAGCATTACCCACTTACTCCTATAAATACTGCATGGATTAAGAACTACTGATTCTATGAGCTTTGTATTGATATATAGGCTTATTTTTGGATGATCAGAATAGGTTTAGCATAAGGAATGTGAGAGGGACCAGTCAGAGAAGTAGACATTCTTATCCCCTCAGAAACATGAGAGGGAAGCCCAGAAGAAGGTTACGTGATGAAGTTATATTTGTTCCCCCACATGTATTTTGGTGAAATAAGCTTGCCCAGGTTTTTGGTACCATCTTATGTATTACTCTTTTATTTTGTTCTCAGTTGTTGTGTTCTAATGTTTTAAATTTATGGGTTTTAAGTTTAAATATAGTGTGAGAAGATTCAGATCATTCTGGAACACTGAATTTACATGTTTAGCTACAGCCACTGCCGATTAACTAATTCCTGGCACAAAACAGATTATTGACTATTGTTTTTACCATTAGCATAATCAAAGGTATCTATCTGATGTAATGGTTATTTTTGGTTTGGGGTCATATTTTGGAGATGAATCTATTAAGTTCTGTGGTGAGTATGGTGTTTTTTAAGGAAGTACCGCATCTGCAATTATGGGAATTAAACATGATTGCTTTTGTTCTTTTTACCTCCAACTTGCCAAAATCAGAACTTCATTTGAATTTGAGCACCCTGGAAGTTTTAGCAAACTGCATCTAGCTTTCATTGGTTTGAGATTTCACAGCATATTTTCCTTGTTCTTCTTATTTCATATCTTCAAAATTAAAAACAAGTAACTACATCTTTATTCTTCTCTTCTGTAATACAAGGACTAAAACAATCAAACTCCTCAAGATTTATCCTAGGATTTCCTTAGTTTAGCATCAAACCAAATTCCCTTTTGAGTCTCTAATTTTCCAGATTTTACTCTTTCTTCTTTTATTAAGAGCTAAACTAAGGAAAGGGAAATAAGACAAAATCAAGATCAAGATTGGTGGAATGTGGTACACAGAGGAAAGGGAAATAAGACAAGGAGTGGTGGAAGCTTTTAAAAAAATGCTCGCAGACCAAGGGGAGGGGAGAGTGAGTCCAATGGGATTGGAGTTGTCGAGAGGATTGATGAGTCAGAAGCCTCTAGACTTAAAGCCCCTTTTTCAGAGGAAGGGATCAAAACCACTCTCTTCGAGTTGAGGGGAGACAAAGCTCCAGGCCCAAATGGGTTTACAGTAGTGTTCTGGCACGAGAATTGACATATAATAAAAGGGGAAATAATGAATATGTTCAAAGACTTCCACAACACAGGAAGATTTGTCAAGAGTTTGAACACTACCTTTGTTGTGTTGATTCCAAAGAAAGGAGAAGCAGCGGACCTAAAAGACTTCAGGCCTATTAGTCTTGTAGGTAGCATCTATAAATGGATTGCCAAAGTCTTGGAAAATAGGCTGAAGCAGGTAGTGCGAAAGGGTTGTTAATGTTGCCCATAATGCTCTTGTGGAAGGGAGATAGATCTTGGATGCTTCCTTGATGGCTAATGAAATAGTGGACTGCTTGTTGAAAAAAAGGGGAAAAATGGTTCTTTGCAAGCTGGACATAGATAAGGCTTATGATAATGGGAGCTGGAACTTCTTAATTCAGATTATGCAAAGAATGGAGAAAAATGGTTAGGTTGGATATACTGGTGTATCTCAACAACCACCTTCTCCATCCTGATTAATGGTAGCCCCTGTGGTTTTTTTCACAGGTCCAAGGGTTTGAGACAAGGAGATCCCTTATCCCCCTATCTGTTTGTGAATGGTATGGAGGCCTTTTCGTCCTTAGTTAATAAAGTAGCTCTAGGTGGCTTTTTATTAAGGCACAGAGTCAAGGGGAGGGGAAGGGGAGAGATGCTGATTTAACATCTACTCTTCACAGATGACACCTTGGTTTTTTGTGGTGACTCAAGGGATTAGATGGTGCATTTGAAATGGATTCTTTTACTGTTTGAGGTTCTTTCTGCATATAAATATGGATAAGAGCATAATCCCTATGGGTGATGTGGAGAGCCCTAAAGTTTTGGCTCAAGAACTATGGTGTAATGTTAACTTACTGCCAACAACTTATCTTGGTCTCCCTCTTGGTGCAAGGCACAAATCTCTAGCAGTTTGGGACAATATGGAGGAAAAATTATGTAGAAGATTGTCTTTATGGAAAAGACACTACATCTCAAAAGGAGGAAGAATTACACTTATATGTAGCACATTGGTCAGCACACCCTTGTATATAATGTCTATTTTTAGAATACCGAAGGCTGTTAGCAAGAGACTTAAGAAAATTCAAAGGGATTTCCTTTAGGGAGGTGGAAGTCAGGAAAGGAGAACTCATACAATGAATTGGGATACAGTCTGTCTGAATAAGGACAAGGGAGGGTTAGGAGTTTGTAGGCTTTTAAATCTAAATAGGGCTCTATTGGGCAAATGGATTTGGAGGTTTACAACTGAAAAAGAAGCTCCTTGGAGACATTTTATTACATTGAAATATGGGACTGAAGCTGGAGGTTGGTTCACCAAGGGGATTAGAGGAAGTCATGGGGTTAGCATCTGAAAAGAAATTCACAAGGAAGCTGCACATATAAAGCTTAACAGCAGTTTGGTAGTCGGCAATGGGGGTAGAGTGAGGTTTTGGGAGGACAGTTGGTGAAGTGAAATCCCTTTGTGTGACTTGTTTCCCAGATTTTACTCTATGGCTGGATCGAGAGAGACAAAAGCCATGGAGGTCTGGGAGAATTCTGAGCATGGAGGAGGGTGGAATTTTAATTTCAAGAGGTTGTTTAATGATTGGGAAATGGAAAATGTTGAGAGCTTGATCGGAAGAGTTAGGGGCAAAAAAATTAACCCTATAGAGGAGGATAAAATGGTATGGAAAGCTACTAAAGATGGATCATATACTGTGAGGTACAATTTGGATGTATTTGAAGGGGGAAAAGGGGCTGAACCTTTCCAAAAAGAATGGTTTGGAACCAGTTAGTTCCTACAAAAGTAGGATTTTTTGTATAGGAAGCTTGGTGGGGCAAGGTTTTGGCTTTGGATAAGCTAAAGAGAAGAGGATTCTCCCTCGCTAATAGATGCTACCTTTGTGGGGAAGAGGAGGAGAATATAGACCATCTCCTGATACACTGCCACAAAATAAGGACTTTGTGATCCTCTTTGTTGACAGCCTTGGATATAGCATGGGTGACACCTTTGATGACTAAAGATGTTATAATTAGCTCGAAAAAGATTCCCTCAAAGAGAGATGATCACAAGATTTCGAGGGCTAATCTTTGTTGCTAGTTTTGGGTAATATGAAAGGAGAGAAACAAAGTGGTTTTCGAAGATGAACAATTCTCACTAAGCAGGCTGAATTTTTTTTTTGTATATTCCTTGTGTTCTTGGGCAAGATTGGTCTTTTGTGACGATTATTTGATAATTAGAAAGCTAGTGCATCTGGCTAGGCCTTAAGAGCAGGGTTGGTGCTTTTGCTTCTTTTGTATAGGCTTGGGGTCTTGTTGTATACTTCATGTATACTCTTTTTAGGGTTGTATTAGTCATCCCTCTTAATGAATTCCCTTTTGCTAATAAAAAAAAAATGTTTTGAAATAACGATTGTTCTTATCCCTTAATTGGGTCCAGGCTTGCCTTGATTTTTGAGCCCATTTGATCTCATCTAATTTTTGTAATTGACTAAGCTTTTGAGATAAATCAACATTCTTCTTTTGAAGGTAAGCGTTATGAGGGTTTGCCATTAAAATACCCTGAGCGATATCAATCTCTATTTCCAATTGCTTTATATTTTCTTCCAAATTCCCTACTTCAAGTTTATTCCAATCTTTCACTTTTTGCTTGAAGTACAGTTTTTACTAGCCCAAAAGTGTGGCCCAGCCTAATCAGAAGTCAGGTATACTTTCCAGGATATCATCTTGTGACACTCAAATCCGGTGTCCAGATAACAATTTGTCAACCCGCGGAATATTCGTAGTCGCCTTTCTGTATATTTTTCTTACAATATACAAATTTTTATAATATTTTACAAGAGTTTGATGTACAACTCTTTTACATGCCAAAATATATTAAAACTAGATTGTTTTAATATATTTTACAAAAATACTTCTCAAGGCCACAACCTAACCTTCTTTGTACTCACGGCTTTGAAGGAGTGCCCTCTTCTCGTGTACCTAAAAAGGTGGTTCCACGATGGGGTGAGCAAAGCCCAGTAGATATATCTCCTACCAAGGCTACTTCCCGCTAAATTTTGACGATATTATCAATACATACAATCACACACATTCAAAGTACCTATATACATTTATTACTTTGAATGTCTACGTATCATGAATCACGATATGCCTCGTGACTCGAATCCTGATCATATTTAACTCTTAGCGGCACCTTGCATATGCTAAGTGTAAAAAATCGTCATCGGCGTCCCGCCCTTGACCATTTTTCCAAAACAAAAGCTTTTTGTTTTGTAATTCTAAACACATTGGATACCCCCAATGCCTACTTATTCCTTTTAAGTGCGTGTTGCCAATTTGTGGGCCACGATTTCGGGTTCTTCTGGCGAGAAACCGCACGCCTATCTAACATTTTTTACGAGCTTTCACTGACGGTTTCATGTCTAAACCATATACTAGGTTTTCACTTGAGAGGTGTGTCACATCTCTACTTGCATTACCCCATTTACCTGGGTACTTTTCATGCCATGTGAGTGAGCTCAATTTAGACGTTGTCTATTTTCTTGAGCTCATCATGAACACGAACCGCAGTCAGCCTTGACCATGCACTCAAACCCCACTCGACGTGATGTCCTGTGTATAAATCCAACGCAAATGTCATTTCATGTCATTTATGTCCACATGTACGCTACGTGTCACATGCAACATATCTATTACACTACATGTCAAGTGCCATGGATAAATTATATTCAATACATATAATTATTTCGAATTTTTATCACGCTATATACGCATCATTTCACACATTCAGCATGTTATTCAATTTACAGCAATAACACACATTAGCCATTCCCGACCATAAATTTGACCATGCTTGGCTATGGAAATAATTTGGACTTAGTCCAAAAAGTCCAACTTTTGTAAATACCACCAGCATAAAACACGCGATTCCTTGCCTCGAGATACATCTGTGACAGCCCCAAGCATTTCAAATATAGTTGATTAATCGAATGAGTTTGGGCGAAGGCGATTATGGCCAGTCAAAATTGATCTGACCGATTCGCAGGGTGCGGAAATTTGGGCACACCCGTTTTTCCATTACGCAGGATTTTTGGTCGAACCTGCGATGTCGATCTCGGATAGTCTCGAAACCTGTGAAACCGGTCTTTGACCGTCACATAACAACAACCAAACCACACACATCTTAAATTCGCCCTGAAATGGGGCGAAACCGTTAGGCCATTATGCGGCCCATAGGCGTAAAATAACCAGAGTAGGAGGAAACCTACCTCTCGTAGCGCAGTTCTAAGTCCTTTGTCGTCTGGTTCTGCTCCCTACGCGACGTTGGTTCCGGTTTCCTTCCTCCTTTCCTTTCTCTTTTCTTCTTCTCTTTTTTTTTTTTTTTACTTTTCCTCTCTTGTTCTGGATTTCCCTCTCTCTCCTTGGCCTTCTCTCCTTTTGATTTCCACGCACCTCCTCTCTCACTTTTTCTGTTTTGGCTTTTTTCCTTTCTTCTTATCTCCCCTTTCTCTTCATTATATATATATATATATATATATATATATATATATATATATATATATATATATTTGAATCGATGGGGAGTGAGTCACCCCACCTGCCTCCCATTTATGCAGCCTGCCTCATGGCAGGCCAAGTGCCCTACCACTTGGTGCCACGTGGACACTCGTACCCCGATTCTGTAATTTTTTTCAAATAACGTGAAATTCCGATAGTCTTGGAATTCAAGGAAATTCGACTGCGGTACTAGATTTCGTGAAATGATTCCAATGATGAAATCCGTTTCGTCATTCGAGATCTAGAAAAATCAGAAGACTTTGCTCACAGGACTATTAAATGGAAATTGGATTGTACTTATTATGAAAATATATAATTTTTTTATAATTTTATTATATATTTCGGGTATAAATTGAGCCAACTTGGGTATTTTCCAAGAATTGTTAAATGAATGTTGATTAAATTATTATAGTACAAAAAAGCTAGAATCTGAAATATTAAATCTTTAAAATGAGAAATTAATTGAGCACGGGAAATAAGCTAAGTGAAAAGGAAGCGAAAAATTGAAGTGTGAAATAAGGACCTAAGAGTCATAAGTTAGAAAGAATAAATGGCTAAGTGTGATTAATGAGAATTTAAATGCAAATAGAGACAAATAGTGGGCAAGCTAGCAATTAGGAGAACTTAAACCCCAAAATGGATTTTTAAACAAGGCCAAACAAGACCTTATATGACATGGGATATTTAAGACCAAAAGTGGTCTTGGAAGCTCATTACAGGCAAGAAAACGGTTTGAGAGAGAGCTAGGGCTTGCAAAATGAGAAGGTTGTGATTCTTGCTCCATTAAATTAAGAGTTTAAGAGATCAAGTTGAAGAAGAATGCTTGACATTGAAAGAAATTTAAGATAAGAAAAACCAAACCCTAACCCCCTTTCTACTTGTGTTTGGATTTAATAAAACCCCAAATGTGGTATAAAAGTGTTATTGGATTGTTTTAGTTTAGTTTGAAATTGTTTTGCATTGTTTAGATTGGTTTGGAGTGTTTGTAAAAAAGGAAAATATTAGGTTTTAGAAGGAAATGCTGTCAAAATTTTATTAAGACCCCTGTTCTTGTTTTGGCTATAGATTAAGTTATAATCATCCAAAATGAAGTGATTATTGGTAAAGAACCATAAGAAGATAAGTCTACAAATGTATAGAAGGGACCGTGAGCAAATTGTAGCTAAAGTCCCTAAATCTGAACTAAGGTGAAGCCTAAAGTGGCTATTTGATTATACCCTCTCGTTTTGGAGTATTTATTTTAGTGTTTTTTGGCCAATAAGTTGGTTATTCATTCAAGATTAAGTGATTAAAAATTAAGTTCAAAATGAAAGGGAATAATTGCAGAAGGAAGTGTATACAGAGTGTAACCCCAGTGCCCGAAATTTAGTAAGCGTATTAACGCTAAGAAGCGGTTTAATTACTAGCGCAAATTGGAGTAGTCTGGATGTAAAATCTGATAACTTGAGTTTTGGTGATCCAGGTGGATGATTAAGGTTGAAGCAGCCTGCTTAATAACTGCAAATGTGTAGAAGAGGCAATTACCAATTTATGGAGTTAAGGCGGCTGAAATTAGGAATAACGTTAAAGCCGAGTGAATTTGGCATCTTGACCAGGTTGGCAGTAAAATGCCGTGGCGAGTTTGGGTGATCGAATGAGATGATTGGGTCCCTGCAAAAATAAAGCTCTAGTCTTCCAAAATTTTCTTAAAGCGTAGAGTAAATTATGGCTCATGTGTCCCGGAAAATTTTGCAAGTGAAGAGGTATCGGGTAAGCATGGCTTCGATAAAAAACTCTTAGAATAACCTACTAATATGTGATTGTCGTTATATTTGAATAGAAATTTGAAGAAGGAGGAAAGCGCATTGAAGTCGAGATTAGAAGATCGAAATCAAGCGATGATTTTGGTTTATTATCTTTGCGATACCGGTTAAAGAGATTTGAGCTATTATTATTCATCATAAAGCTATATTGAATTAATTTTAATTGATTTGAAGAAGAAATTGATTATGAAATATTTACAAATGAAAATTACATGAGTATTGAAAGTGAGCGAATTTATACAAATGTACATATTATATTTAATATGTTGCTATAAAGATTTAAACCTGTAATTGAATGTTAGCAGTTTGGATTCGTATGAAGGATATATTGGTATCTGCGATAGAGGTGAAACTCTTGATCACTACGAGCGATTATGTCGATGTCGCTGGGTCAATGACCAACGGGATCGTATCGGTAGTGTTCACTAATTGATTTTTTTATAACCGGTTAAGAAACTCGGCGGGGCCGGAATGCTTGTGTTATAAAAGCCAGTTTTATGCGACTGTAGCCCAGCGGGGCGTGTGGAGGGCCAAGATATCACATGTATATGAAAATAGTTAATTGTTATGGGTAGAGTAGAATTGAATTGATTTGGATTGTGACAAATTGGAATTTAAAAGTATGATTGCGAATTGAAATGAAAAGAGTATTGTGAAATGCATGATTTGATTTAAACTGAATCGAGTATAGGAGAAGATAAAACAAACCAAAATCGTCGCTTTGATTCCGATCTTCGGAATCTCGACTTCAATGCGGGCTTTCCTCCTCGTCAACCTCTATTCAAATACAATGGCAATCACATATTGATAGGTTATTCTAAGAGTTTTTGTGCGTCGGGGTTGTATACCCGGAAATCTTACTTTCATTGTAAATTTTAAGGACATTGAAGTATGAATTTGCTCATTAGCCTTGAAAAATTTAGGCTATGAGTCATTTTTAGTAGGTGGAATGTTGAACTTTGGATGTGGCTGAGGATTCACGAAACATTTAATGTCAAGCGGTCGATATCAAAACTAAAAACCAGTTATCTAGCGTGTCCAATTTAAGTGGCACGGCTCCATAAATTGGTAATGGTTTCTTCTACGCGTTTGAAGGTGGTATGGTTAGGTTTCTTCTTATTTGAATCTAGTGTTAATTTGGATTCATGAAATTGAGTTACCGCATTTACATCAGAATTTTTCGGTTGCAAAGCGAGAATCAGATTTGTTCATTACAATGTCTCCCTACTTTGACAAATTCAAAGGCTAGGATTCTGATTTGCATCTGCAGCTTCCTTGAGTAAATTATTCGCCAGAAATACATTTTTACGAGAATTTTGTCGCTCCAGTTGGATGAAGTGAAACTGAAACATGGCGAAAACACTATAATAATACCCAAAGCGGTATAACTTAGTGAGCTCTGCAGGGCTCTTTAATAAATATTTAGGGTAGCCAAATTCTGATTTAAAATATGATCATGTACATTTGTAGACTTATTTCTTATGGTTATTCTGGAATTGGAATCAGCTTCGTTTGGATGATTATAGCTTAATCATAAGCCGGCGAACAGGAGTCTTGACAAAATTTGTGACATTTTCTTTGAAAACGAAACATTTTCACTTTTACAAACTAACTCCTCAAGGCCCCTTCCCAAACAATGTGAAAACAATCTAGTGAACTAAAATCATCAAGAACACTTTATACCACATTTGGGTTTTATTAAAACCAATTAAAGTAAAAATGGGTTGGGTTTGGTTTTCTTACCTTAATCCCTTTTAATCATGATACAGCTTTCTTCTTGACTTGATCTCTTGCAGCTCTTGCTTTTAATAGACCCGAATCTAGCAATACTCATTTGCAAGCCCTGGCTCCTCTTTATCTCTCTCTATTAGTTTTGCTCAAAATGAAACATTTTATCAAAATGAGCTTCGAAGACCATTTTGGTCTTAAATATCTCTCCACATAAAAACTTTGTTGGCCTTCTTTAAAAATCCATTTTTGGGTTTAAGTTCTTCTAATTACTGGCTGCCATACTCTATTGCATTTAAATTCTCATTAATCACCTTAGTCATTTATTAGCACCAAGCTTATAGTATGGGTTTAACATTTATGATTTCGATTTTGCCTGTAGGTTTATTTCACGAGATTCGATTAATTTCTCATTTGTACAACCTTGCATTTGGCTTTTGTATATAATATTAATGACATTCATTTAACAATTCCAGAAATACATAAATTAACTCATTTATACGAAATATATAATAATTATAAAAAAAATTTAGGGAATTATTTTGGGCGTTATATCTCACACTTAAAAAATTACGTCGCCGAAATTAACGCTTGAGTCAAAGCGAGTTGCATTTATATCATCCTGGCTGCAGCGTCGTTTCTTCACTTTCCCAAGTGGCTTCTAACCGGTCTTATTGTTTCTCCCTGACACTTTGACTAACAAAATCTTCTTACATTTATGGTCTTCAAGCCTTTGAGCAAGATCTCCATTGCTTTCTTGCCAAATTGAGAGAAGGAAAGTGAGGTGTCGACTCAATTGTCATAGAAGAGATTACATGTGACGAGTCTGATCTATACCTCCTCGGCATTGAGACATGGAAAACATTATGGATCTTTTCAAGTCGGGAGGTAATGCAATCATGCCCTTTGGACCCACTTTTTGATCAGCAGCGGGGCCACGATAAATTTGAGAACCGAGCGTCCGCACTAAAATCTGCACCCTTAACCCGGCGATGCTCAAAAAACTACTTACCGTCGATCTTATATGAGACGTATCGTATTATGATTTGTCTATCGGTGGCGCGCCAATATTTAACAATCATTTCATACTGTTGGAGTCTCTTGAATCAAGTAGAGGCCCGATCACTTTCTTTTCGCTCGATTAGTCCAATACAAGCGATTGTTACGCATTTCTTCCTTATAAAGCCTCGTAAAGGCGTCGATTCCAATACCAGTTGGAAAAATGTTGGTATAACTAAATTCAACTAAGATATTGTCTATCCACATTCACTCATAGTTGATCACCACGACTCATAACATAGCATCTTCCACGAGAATGCAGATCCACTCTTCCCGATTGTCCATGTCCGTCTACGTGGGCGGAGCGTCTTGAAGTTCAATCGAGTGCCTAAAGCCTCTTGCAATTTTCCCAAATCCACCAGTAAACACCGGATCCTTGATGAATAATAGATATTGGAATCCCATGCAGCGAGAACATTTCCTTGATGGCGACTCACGCTGCTTGTCCAGAGTGAATAGTCGAGTTCTCAGTAGGAAGTGGAGTTGACTTGGTGTCGGTCCCACTCGACCCGAGCGGAGGTCATGCTTTCTCCTGTCGATGAAGCGCTGACTACAAAATCCGTGGTAATTCGAGTCAATTTCATTTCTGGTATTACGATGGTACGCAGTAATCAGGAAGAACTTGATGCTCTTCACTGCTCCTTTGGCAAACCAAACGCGGTTACAAACTTCGATACATCTCTTTTCATTGGGACCCAGCTGAATGACATTTTTTCAAATCTTGTTTATCTTTGTCTCAGGGATGGATAGCAGATCCATTATGTGCCTCTTCAAGTATTGCTTTCCTCGAATCATTATCGCCAATTCACACAAACCCGATCTTTATAATACCAAAGAAACCCATGTATTCTCTTATCCTTTCGATTTCTTTACCATTTCAATCGACTTACTATAACAGTGAATTTTCTCATCTTTCTTTTGTGCCTCTAGCACTCGATTCAACAAACTCGGTCTCGCTATCAATTATGTCACTACTGTACCATCGACAAATGAGCATTCAACGCTCAAAGTGTTTGTATTGTCTTTCTACTCAAAGCGTCGACCACTACATTGGCCTTTCCCGGGTGATAATCAATCACACAATCATAATCTTTTATCAATTTCATCCATCTCTGTTGTCTTAAGTTAAGCTCTCGTTGCGAAGACAAATACTTAAGACTCTTATGATCGGTGTAAATGAAGCACTTTTCTCCATAAAAGTAGTGTCGTAATTTTTAGCATAAAAGCCAGTTGATAATTCACGGATCATAGTGGGGTAGTTCTTTTCATGCGGCTTATTTGTTTTTTGAAGCATGTTTATAACTAACCTCTTGCAGTTAGGACATCAAGTCCGTTTAGTGAAGCATCACTGAGATGCATCATTCCTTACATGGTCGGGATAGGCAGGGTCTCGGTTAAGAATGCTTTCAACTTATCAAAACTTCTTTGACATTCTTCACCCCATTCAAATTTCACATTTTTCTGGAGTAGTCTCGTCATTGGGAACGATCGTAGCTCCCTTTAAACAAAATCTTACGTAGTAACTTGTCGATCAGGAAACCACAGCATACGTAACATTTCCTTGGTGGTTTCCATTCGGCCTGACCGCCACATTTTAACTAGATCGCTCGGTTATTGCTTTCGATACAATGTGCGAGAAAGGATACTTCATTCAAGCCAAACTCACGCTCAGGTGGCATGACTATCTCTAACATAAAAGGTGTGTATTTGTATTTTCTGAATCTTAAATAAGAATATGCGTCTGAACCTTCAAATGGCTGATCCGTCGTTGGAAAACCACGATTCATTAGGTTCATGAAAGCGCTGGGCATTATTCAATAAAGCGGCATTCTGAGGAACTTCCCTTAATGTCCATATCGCGTTCTAAATATGCGTTTCAGCGCATCCACGCTTTAATTCTCAGCGATGATACCCGGATTGCAAGTCAATCTTGAAAAGATACTTGCACCTTTCAATTGGTCAAACAAATCATTAATTACGGATAGCGAATGTATTTATTATTCTGGAATTTGACATTGGAGTTGTTTTATAATCGATACACATGGCGAAGTGGCACCATGTCTTTCTTCTTAACAAAAGCAGAATCCCCATGGTGATGCGTCGAGCAAATCCATTTTACAACGGTTCTTACTTGGTTGCAATTTCTCAATTGACAACTCCAGCGAACCATTAGTGCGGTGTAATGGACCGGTGTGACCTGTGCAATGTCGGTAACGAGCTCAATCTCTCCCTACGTACAGGCAATCTGACAAACTCTTAGAGAAACCGTCCCGGGAAGGTCACTATGATAGGGATATGGAATACACTGGGCCATTGCCTTTAAGTATCAATCCACATAAGCTATTAAACCACATCATTTCACACTATTTTTTTAGCAATGGCTGCGAATATCACATTAGAGATGTTGGTTTAACCTCTCGCCGATGAAAGTTACTTCATCCTCATTCGACGTTTTCAAGGTCACTCTTTTCATTCTACAATCCACCATCACTTGGTGTCGGGACCAATCCATCCCCAAAATCACATCAAACTCTTTAAAGGATCATTCGATCAAATCCCATGAAACTTCATCTTCGTATTGAATGGAAGCGTCTCTATGCTTCTATTTACAATAACACTATACGGCGGAGTTCGTCACCAAGATGTCATACTTGGTTCCACTCATATTAAATTTTCACACTAGGTATGTTAGTACAAATATATGAGTGGGTTGACCCGGGGTCAATCAATGCATGTCACGTTAATATCAAGATTACCAGCTATCATCGGGCGTCGGTATCTTCCACTATCATTGCATATGCTCTAAGCCAGAAGCATGGCCATCTTGCCTACCAGTGTAGCGTCTTGTCTCGGGAACACTTCGGTGATGCAACCTCTTATTTACGCACTACGTATCGTGTTTATTCTTGATGCGGGAGTCTTTGTAAATGAACGAGCTCTTGAGCATTCTAAACTCTATACTCTTTGGATCCACAAATCAAACAAGCACTGTAAGTCTCAACATTCTCCTTTTATGATTTTCCCACAATGGGAGCAATGAGACGGCTTGTCCTCTAAACACCTCCACAGATTGCACTCTATTGTGGTCTTAGGTAGAGTGGTATTCTAGGTAACTGGTATGGGTGGCCAGAAACTGTGGTCCCTGAATCTTTTCCTTAAAAATTTGTTGTAGGCTGGGTTTGGCAGAATTTTCTTTCCACATCTTTTATCTTTTCTCTCTTACTCTTCTTTACTCTTTCCACATTCCAATGCACATATCACCAATTTTGGAAAAATCATTATGCAAAATCTGTGACATGGACAGGTCATTAAGGCCGAATCTTCAAACCTCATTTACTTTTCTTCCTCAGCTGCGAGTATCTCGAGGAAGCGTACTTGCTCCATGAAATATGAATTCTCTTTGATATTCTATAGCGCTCATCTGTCTTTATGCCAGTTATGAAACTCTCTTCCTCTGTAGCCAAATAGATGCGACCCACATAATACTTCTTGAATTCATCCAAGAAGAACTTCCATGTAATACTCTCTGGTGGTACGGTCCTGGTCATAGAAACCCACCATTGATAAGCCTCATCTTGTAGTAGGGCGGTCGCACATTCCAAACTCTCATCTGGTGTACAATGCATTTGCACTTTATACTTGTCCTTTCAGTCCTTTTCCAGCCAATTCTCTGCCATAAAGGGCTCATCCTCTTTCCGTCCCAGAAAATCTACCGGTCGGTACCTTGCCATCCTCTCAATGGCTGATCGTTGAGGGGCAATTGCAACTGGTTGTGCTGCTCTTTGTAACACATGAGCTAATTGCTGAAGGATATCAATAACACCCCCTGCAACAGGTTCCGGTTCATTCATTGGTGGAGCATGGGACGCTTGCCACCTTTCACACTAGCAGGATTGTCTTGTCGATTCCCTTGGTCATCCTCAACCTTAAAGGGATCTATATCCATGTTTCACCTATTAAGACCAACAAGATCCGCATCAGAATCACATCATCCTTTATATGCAAATGTAATGCATGTTATAAACAATTTCAAAATCATTCATAAAAATTTTCAAAATTATTTTGTAGAACCGCCTAAACCCGACTCTAATACCAAAATAAAATAGGCTCACCCCTTTAAAAACGCTTCCGCATATTTGAAAAGGATTTTATGCCAACTGAAGTGTAACGCTACGGTGTGTTTTTGATAAATGATTTTGATAAGGTGATTAAGTGACATTAGAGCAACCTGGACTCGATTCGGACCCGCCAAACGAGTCGAGCAGAGAAAGGGGTGCTACAACCGTTTTGCCCTTTTTCTAAAAAATTTAAATTTAAATTTTTCACGAGTTTTACACTCTCCTCTCCTTAAAAAAATTTCATCCCGAAATTCCCAAGGGTAATCATATACCAATACTGTCCTGTGTGTAGGTAATAACTCTCATTCGATCACAATTTATGACGACCCAGTGTGCCGTCAATCAGTCCATCCCGAGGATAACATCAACCTTGGACCTATTCATGATCCTTCGATTCACCGTGAGTAGAGGCCCATAGATCTCTAACTCTATTCCGGCCATTATCCAGTCAACCCTCACCTTTAGTTCCACAGGAGGAATTCCCAACAACGGTTTTCGGAAGTCTCAACCTCGAGCCCCGAATATCCGACAAGATGCAACAATAATGAATATGATGCATTCGAATTTAAACAATACTCTAGTCAACAAGTGCAAGAGTAAAGCATTACCTTGCATATCGACCTAATCACGCACACTGACACAGTGGTACTTGGCGTAGAACCACGCCCCTAGGTCACGAAGTCGACTGTGAACCACGTCACGACCTCGATATACTCACGGCCCCTCCCAGCGCTTTGTTTGTACTCTGAAGGTGCTTGCGTAACACTTTGCGATTGAAATAGGTTCCTCGACCCATGCAGAGATGAGAAGGAACAAAGCTGTATCGGTGCACGTCACCGTCTGGGGCTGCGGGGTCCCATACCCACTGAGATCTCGCTTTTGTGGGCAATCAGCTTCATGTGTCGGTGGTGGCCAATTAGTATATCATCGGTCCTACTGCAGTTGGCATCCGGCCTTGGCAGCGCAATAATTCGCGGCCACATGCGAATGTCCTCGTGGAACCAAAAGTCTCAGCTTCTTTCGAGCTGAAGAAAAGTGACTCTCCTTCCTTTTCTCCACTTGCTTTTGACATCCGGATGCTACGTGTCATCTATCTGCTCTACATGACCGTAAACATCCTGACCATAGAGTCCATGTCTTGTAGGAGAAATCCCACAATCTTGTCCTAGATGGACAACTTCAGACCATCCTCTTAAATTTCTTGACCTTGGCCATATCTGTGGCCACATAATCATCCCGAAGCGTCTTGTAACTCTGTGAACTTAGTACGTATTCAAGAATATTGTCATAGATCCTTATCTCAGCTCGAGAAACTCAGAGCCTTCGGCATACCTAGCCGATCTTGGGAAAAACTGCTCATAAAAAAGAAAAAGAAAGGCTCTCGAAAATCTTGCCCATGTCATGGCCTCCCGATCCACAGGTTTTCACCCGATCCACCATACTTGGGATTCACCCTCTGGCCCGAAATGTCGCCAAAGCGGTCAGGTGTCACATTGGAGGTAATCTCCATAGACTCCAAAACTCTCTCTGCCCGGGGACCAGTAATTGATACACGGGTCCCCTCCCCCTCTGAATGTAGGAGGATGATGCGCTCTAAACCTCTGGAGGTCACTCGACCCTCCGGCCTTGATGCACTAGTATGTGCAATGGTGGTAAATACGCGCCCATCGCCTCTACAAATGCACACTAACCAAAACCGGGGCGGTGGTGAGCCTCGCCGTGGACGACCACCGCACCCTCGACTTGCCATCTACACAAGTTAAGATAGCAATTTGAGATTCTCTCATTTCATTTATCACGTTCGTGGTGCATAATGTCAAACACTAATAAATAATCATTTCCTACGTAATCATGCTTATTAGGTCTTAGAGACCCCTAAAGTTACGTTTCTTGGCTTACAGTGTTAATGGCACAATTTATCGCGTTACATCATGCATATATTAAACCACAGCATCATCTCGTGGAACATATTAGAACAAAGCAATCAATGCACACAATCTTGGGTGTTCTAACATTCCACTAATCCTAGGAATTTGTATAACTAACTCTCGATACTCAACTATGACAAGCCAATATGCGAAAATATTGGTGGATACCTCCACCCGAGCTCCTAGGTAATCGTTAACCTAAGCTCTAATATTGAGCTGTGACAAGCTGGTGTCAGGACTATGCCCCTTGAGACCCTAGTAATCGCAAACCTTATGCTTTGTTACTAATCAAGGCTACGCCCATCATGCCTTGGGTAATAAGTAAACACATGCTCACGATCTGGCTTGTGACGCCCCAAAACCGGTCAGTATACTCGAGATACCATCTTTGTGACAACTCTAAATCGGGGGATCAGGTGACAATTCGTGTGCGGAATATTCATGGTCCACTTCTATGTATAAAATAGCCACAAATATACAAATTCTTATAATATTTTACAAGAGTTTGATGTACAACTCTTTTACATGCCAAAATATATTAAAACTAGATTGTTATAATATATTTTACAAAAATACTTCTCAAGGCCATAACCCGGCCTTCTTCATACTCATAGCCTTGAAGGAGTATCATCTTCTTGTGTACCTGAAAGGGTGGTCCCACGAAACGGGAGTAGCGAAGCCAGTAGATATATCTCTATAAGCTACTCTTTGCACAAGTACGGCTTGTCTGATGCCAATACATACAATCACACGCATTCAAGTACCTATACTCTGTTGTGCACAGATGTCTATGTCATGAATGCGGTATGCCTCGACTCAAATCTGATCGCTCGTTATTTCATATGCCTGCGTATCTGCGATGTAAATATATCTGGGGTATTGTAAGTTATGCGTTTGTGGGCACGGATTCCGGTTCTCATAGTGTAGCACGCCTATACAACATTTTTTTACGGGCTTTCACCAATGATTTCATGTTTAAACCATATACCATGTTTTTCACCTGATGGGGTGTCTATCCCTACTTGCTTCACCCATTTACACACATAATTTTCATGTCATGTAACTGAGAGCCTCAATTTGGACGTTGTCCCATTTTACTAAGCTCAACATCGAATACCAACTAAATTCGACTAGGGTGCTAGATTTCACGAGACGATTCCAACGGAAAAATCCATTTCGTAATTGAGATCTAGAAAAATCTCAGCTTTTCCTCCGAGACTATTTCAGCAAATTACCGTTTTACCATTTTTCTGAAAATTTTAAATTTAAATTTTTTACGGGTTTTACAAAAAGGAATTAGACCCTTTCCAGGGCTAAAACCAATCTTTGAACCCAAAGGCTTGGACCTCCTTCTTGGTTGGAGTATAATCCAAGTAACTAGCTTCTTCAAAACAAATTTTTTTTAAATTTCTTTCAATATCACCACCAACATCAATAAAGTGTATTTTCTTAATCTCATGTTTAGTGTCAATTTTTTCCTCCAATTAAGGACACTCATCAAATATGTGGTCCACCAATTCACAACCAAAGCATCTTACTTAGAAGCTGAAATCATATTTGAGAAGTTGTCTCAAAACCACATCTAGGCACATCCTCCACAAGAAAAGCATAAAAAATTTATTCCATTGAACAACCCAACATCCAGTACAATGAACCAAAATATGTCCAGAAAACTTAGATTTCCGATAACCCAACATCAATCTTTCATAAACACAAGAGGACTTCGTGATACAAAACAAGAAAAGAAAACAATTCTGAACTAGACTTGGAGAAGAGAGCTTACCCGAAGTAAGGCCTAACCAGGTGGTTGAAAGATCAGAATTCTCTGAGCCCCTTGCTTTGGAACTTCTCCAGAAAAATACCACCAGATTTCTGGATAAAACCTGCACACAGAAAGTGTACATAATGTAAGAAGGCTGAGTGGAAGATGATAGTCAAACCATAGATTTCAGGTATTATTTATATGGTTACAAATAAAACCCTAGAATTAAAGGATTTCCATGCTTGTGCGAGTTGAATGGCACTTTCATTTTCTCATGTGCCCGTTACTAGCATGAAAATTTTACTGAAAAAATGCATTTATGTAATTACTATTCTGAATTTCAAATTAGATTAACCATATATAAATAAAAAAAGGAGTAGTATTATTTTATGTGCAGTTGATTCCTTGGTTTACACTTAAATAATGAACAAGCTTATTTGCTATGCTCATCTACTACAAAGATCATTCTTCACAACCTAATCAGCTAGCAATCTAGCATCTTTATTAGTTTAATTTGTATTTGAAATTCAGAAAATAAAAGCAATAAATTAACTATAAATCATAATAGTTAAAGACAAACAAAACCCTAAATTTTATAGAAAAAATATCACCGCCTATATCAACACAAAAATTCCCAAACACGATTGCTTCAACTACAACAAGAATCTTCTTACTTAAATCCGAGAATATAAGAATGAATCGGGGAGCAGGAAACGTTATTAAGATTGGCCGTAGCAGAAACTAACCTGGAGTTCTGTAGAGTAGGATTCCGGAGGCAGGAGAACGCAGCTATGGAAACGAAAACAAAACCCTATGAGTTTAAATATATATAAAAGCTAGGGCACGGTATTTGGGCCTAATGGGCTGGGCTGCGCTGCGCTCCATTCATATGCTCTTTGGACTGGGCTTTGACTCTTTTATTTCATTTTGTTTTTTTTTTATTTCATTAAAGACATAACCGCTTTGCTGACTTTCAACTTTTATTTATAATATAAAATATTCGTATTTTTTTCTTACCAATTTGGATTTTTAAATAACGGCATTTATTCAAGATTGAATTTAGATATCAAAAGATTTAAATTTATAAATTTGAGATGATTTCACTTTCCCTCCTTTTAATCAATTAATTCTTTTTTTAATTGAAAAACATAATAATTCCAAATTAGTGCATGATTTCAAATATTTTTATGAAAACTTGAATGTAGTGGATTTTTGTTTTAAACTTCTTTAAATCTAAATGTATGTTCAATAAAAATAATAATACAATTTCAATTATCCACTATTGTTGTTTGTAATAATAAAAAATGTTTGAATCACCCTTAAATCGAAATCAATTTTTTCGAATAGAAATTTCGTTGATTGGTAATGTCTGTCCAAGTTAATAGCGTAATCGAGTCATTTAAAAGCATTTAAAGATGGCAACGTATTCGAGGGTTAATACTTATTTAATATAATGGCTTCGACACTTAAAGCACTGGCATTTGAAATTTATAAGATAACAACAATTATAAGATAACAAAAATTCGCTAGATTTTGGATTAATGACATTAATGGCTGGAGTTTGGATTAATGTAACTAATGGAAGGTTTTGATGATCATCATATGATCTCTCATAACAAAAATAATAATAATCGTTGTTTTAAAGCAGCCTTAATAGCAGCAATAGCTATAAAAACAAAATACACAGACCAAAAATATAAAATAAATAGGAAAAAAAGATACAAAAGAGTTGATATCAAGTCAAAACTAACAAAAAAATTACCTCTCGTTATTTGGGAAATCAACTAAAACAATATAACAAGAAACCCGAACCTAACTTTTAAAAATGCAAAATCCTTCTTAAGATCGAAAAGATGCAAATGAGAACGATCGAGAGTATAAAAATGTGAGGCTATGGTAAAAGGCGGAAAGAAACCGTCAACTCTTACACGAGAGATCTCCAAAGTCTTTAAATACTAATTTATTGATTTTGTAAAATACATAAGAGTATTAAATAGTATTTGTATTTAAAATGTTTTAATGAAAGTACTTTATCGGAAGATGAGCATAAAAATAATTAATTTCAATAAAATATTAAAGAAAACATTCAATTTTAAGTATTATTTTATTATTATTTTTAAAACTAGTATTCCTTTAATTTGTTTTTGAAAATATTTTTATCAAAATTATTATTTAAACTAAAATTTTATGTTTATTACACAGAAGGTTTTCTGTTTAAAGCGCATAATTGTATGTTCAGGAGATTACTGGTTTCTAGCATAATATACTTTGAAAATTTTAAATATTTTGAATATGAAGATTAAATAGTAAAAACATATAAACAGTACACATAAATTTGAATCAAATAAACTTTTATTTGAAATTCAAACTTACAATATTTGAGATTTGAACAGGAAAGATTGCATAGTCTTGGCGGGTTACGAGTTGATGTAACAGAAACTCTCTTGATTTTTCTCAGCTAAGCTTGCTTTGTCTTCAGGAGACATCCACATATATCGGATTGCAGCGGAATTCAAAATGCTGAAATCAGTGAACACGAAATTAGGGCTGACATCAGCAGCATTAAATCTCGTGTGAACTTTGAAAAGTAAGATAAGGAATCTTATCGCTTTTGAAAGAGGCCGCCTTTTGAGTGGCGTTTGTCTTCTTTTGATGATGGGCGTCTTCCTTTCTGGCTTGATTCTTTGTCAGTGACTTTTCTTTTTGTTTTGTTTTTTGGTAGTGGGAGGCGGGGCATCGCGTCTGACTTGGAGAGTCGTGCCAATCTATCAAGTTTGGAGTAGTTTATCCATTTGGAACCTTGCTTAATTTCTTCTTTTATAGCTTCTAAGAATCTGTCAATAGTAATTTGTAAAGGTTGAATGTAATGCCACAATCGGGTGTCAAGTTGACAACCGTCGGCGGAATCTTTTCGTGGATGTCGAGATGGCCGGCGCGCTCGTAGAAAATCGGCGAGTCTCTTGTTTATCTTGGGAAAATTTGCTTTGAGTCACATGCTTTGTCTGACCATCTGCGATGTGCATGCTTGAGTGCAATACGAGTAAATAATTGGCCGCGGGCCTACGTAATCTTCATAAATATGCTCCAACCAAATATATATTACATGGTTGAAGTTTTACGTACTCTTAATACAACATATATTAAACCTTAGAATTTAATACATGTATACAAAATATTCTGGCATGGCTTGAGCTTTTCTTACCAGGCGGCTCTAATGAGTCTTGCCTTCGAAATAAGCTCCTACTTATGCAAGAAATGGTGATCGCCGATGAGGTGAGCAAAGCACAGTAAAGAAAATTCTCTTGGAGTTCTTCATTAGGGTGCACATCGCGTGGCAAAACAAACACATTGGCTTGATTACGTAGCGTACCGAGATGCATGACCCGATCATGTCTCGAGTCTCTGGAAGCTCCGCTCATGTGCTGGCGATGCGAGTAAAAATATCGATTTTAATGAGCTTTTTGTTCTCGAGAAACTCCTTTATCGAATTTGGGGTAAGAATATTGGATTACCTAAGTCGAGATTGGTTGGAGAAGCCAGCGGTCGTGGTCGCCGTCAGGAAGTGATCTACGTTGGATGATGCCACGACTCACAGATTCTCGAAAATCTTGGCTGATTATTTCATGAACTTTTCGTTTTGTTCGTTCCGTATCGTACGCTCGCGCTTTGTATTACAGGTTGTCACAGTGCGTATGGAATGCGTGATCCCGAGCACATTCATGTTAATATATTTACATGCATATATATATTAACATAATTAAATCACATAAATCATGTTATGCAAATTCACCATCAATTACACCAAAATTAGCTCACATGGGCTAATTAACAAACACAAGTAATTCATTTTGAATCACTTAACATTATAAAAATTCACACAAAAATATTCATATCACTATTCATGTGAACAGTAAAACCCTCGGGTTCTTTGTTCGCGACCACAAAATGGGAATTTTTTCTCAAAACCGGTTCAAAACTTTTGAGGCCAGGTTTGACCACTTAACTTGTGAGAGCGTTCCTAACAATTTTATGGTTCTTAAACAAGGATTACTTGCAAGTAGGAAAAGATCTTACCTCTTGGAGTTAGTCGGAACTCCACCGTCGTACCCACACGTAGCCCTCGCCGCCAGAGCAACACTTCTTGCTCAGTCAGCCAAGCCCGGTCACGTCGGCCGGAATCCTAGAGAAGTGCTCTCTCTCTAAAAAAAAACCAAAAACCAGTAACGCATCTCTCGGCAGTCCGGCTACTACCCCGAATTTTGGTGTTTAATGGAGAAGACAACCTTTGTGCGTTATTTTGTCTTATTCATTAACGATTCCGTTAATTAATTTTGTATTGTCATTTTTAACTGATTTTTGACGTATTATCTGGTAGTGATTTTGGTATCGTACCTACTTCATCTGACATGTGTCACGTGAGTATATGTTATAGGTGACTTTGTCGTCAGCGTGTCGTTCTGTGGCGATCTTCGGTGCCTCGAAAAACATGCAAATTACGATTATCTCGGAATTAGACGAAATTGGCGTGGTAAATTGGAATTTGCGGAACTGATTCCCAGCGGTGAAATTACATTTCATCATCGAATCTGAAATTTGGGGATTTTACGAAATGACCATTTTACACTTTTTCTGAAAATTGGAATTTTCTTGGTTCTTACATTGAAGTGGAATTTTGACCTGCTAATTTCTCTAAAATGAAGCTTTTGACTAAGGAACTTGATATCCCAGTACTTGAGGAGGTGTTATGGGTCATGCTGCCCATGTCTTAATTTTATTTAGAATGTCTAGGCTGAATTTGTATCTTCTTCTCATCATCTGCGTTTGCAAAAGTTGGGACATGGTTTACGCATTTTCTCTTGACCCCTTTTGAGGTAAGGCACTTGTATTAATTGGAAGGAAATAAGCTTGGACGGAGTTTGGGAGTAGAAAGGGATTGGGTGCGGCAAGGTTGGGACGAATAGGAACTTTTGACTTTGTGGGCTTTTTGGACTTGGGCTTTAGGGAATCAGTCATCCTTGTGGACTCAAAGTTGAGATGGGATTTTGAAAACTGCCATGAATTTGATTTTAATTCTTGAGTCTTTGAGGAAATGTCTGACGAAAAGTATGGGAGGAGTAAATTCCAATAAAAAAGAATCAGTTACGGTGTTGAGAAACGAAAAGATGATGAATAACTATTTCCTAAAGGGAAAAAGCACCATGATTGCTTTAAAAATAATCAAAAGATTTTCTAATTTCGAGACAAAATATTTTGAATAGCCAGAGCGCGGTCGCAGGCGATTTGGAAAAATCGTTTGGATTTTTAAGTCAAAAAAGCAATGGACCAGGAGATGCAACAAAGAAAGTGTTAAACCATGCTTCTTTGTAGTCTATGTAGTCAAAGGTTTGGGGACCAAAATTTTGAAAGCGCTTTGTGGCATTAAAAGGATTACATTTGTGTCAGCTTTTTAGAAATAATTTTAAAATTTTGCGTTTGGGTATCTTATGTCGATGCGCCGAGGATTCTTGACATGCGAAACTTGAATTGATTTCGTATCTATAAGTATGAACTTGTAGAATCTACTGGTTTTTGAAATATCATTTGACAAAAAATATTTTTCTTTTTGAAATTTTTTTGAAGCTTCCAGAGCACGGCGGTTATGATGCAGCTACAAATCTGAACCCGACAATTTTGATTCTTTTGTGATATAAGCAGTAGTTTGGGAGGCTGGCACTTTGGGTTTTGGAATTTTACCCAATACTTCAAAACGATTTGAAGTTTGGCCTTTGGACATTGCATATGACTCTTTGGTTGTTGGTTTGATAGGGTCTTGTTTGCTTATTTTCCCTGTAAAAATTCCCGTGAAAGGAAATCATGTAAAACATTTGAAGATCCTTTGATAAATTCAATTTAAGTAAAGTGATAAAATTGCTTGCCATACGGAAAAAATATGTTTGAAACTAAATTTTGAACATTTTTGCAATATTTATTTTGCACTTTTCGCGATCAACTCTTAAAAGAATTTTTGTTAAAAACACCACTTTGAAATTTTGAATGCATAAAACGATGGCTAAGAATTTCTTTTAGTTAGTAAATTCATTTTGAGGCCACTCCAAATACAGTGGAATCTCACAATTAAGTTTGTTTCAAAATCTTGTTTTAATATCCCGCGTATCCTATGTTTGAGGCATCTGTGCTTTATTATAGGAAGGCTTACGGGTGTAGGATTCCTAAGCGAGGAAGTTCCTTTGCACGAGAACAGCCTGTTTGAAACAAGCTTGGGTAATTTCATTGGACATGGGCAGGATTTTCTTTTGCGCTGAAATAATGGTTTAATCAAAATCGTAAGATTTGGATAAAATTCGGTACATAATTTAAACTTCTAAAAACTCTACAGGCGAGTTTGTCTTTAATTCGTTAGAAATTGTTGTAAATTCAATTGCCCTATGCATAGGTTTTATTTGGCGCTTGATAAATGCTCCAGATCAAAACCTAATGTTTGTTTGGAATAGTTTGATTTTTGTTGCAGAAATAACCAATCCATTTTCTCTTACAAATTTTTGAAATTTTTTTAAATGTTTGAAATGCTCTTCTATGGAATTTGAAAATATGAAACGTCATCAAAATATATATAGAAAACTTAGTATAATAATTGAAAATATCATTCATCATGTTTTGAAATTTAGAATGAGCATTTTTGAATATTAGAGATCATTACATTTTAATTTAGCAGTGACCAAATGGAACTGTAAATGTTGTTTTGTACCTATCTTGTGGTTTAATTTGAATTTGCCAAAATCCAGATTTCATATCAAATTTTGAGAAAATTGTAGCATTATAAATCTTTTGAATTAAGTGTAAGACCCGAGAAAATTCCAATTTTCGAAAAAAGGGCAAAATGGTCATTTCGGTAAAAATCCAAAATTTTTCTAGATCTCAGATGACTAAACGGTTCAGCGGATTGGAATCGTCTGTGAAATCCCAAGCTACTCGCGTCGAATTTACGTCGAGATTAAAGACGGTCGAGATTTCACATTTCGAACGGTATGGGTCTTGAGTAAAGCCGTATGGTATGTGAAAGTCCTTTATAACGTAATAACTCATGTGTGCATGTGCGTAAGTAGAGATGATGGAAATAGAAGCAGCTGAATTAATGCCAAGTGTCAAAAATCAAGAAAAGGGACATGATGGGAATTATTAAAATTGTTAAATTGAAAAATACAAAAATGCGATAGTGTCATCCTCTTCCTTTTGAAATTGAGCATAAAAACGTGTAGAATGCTGGATGGATAGGGCAGTGGCTGGGTTTTTTATTTTCTAGTGAGAGAGGGAGCACCTTCTCTCTAAGATTCAGCCAATCGAACCGTCGGTTTTCGACGGAGCAAGAAGAAAAGTTGTTCTACGCGGCGAGGGCTACGCGTGGGCATCGATTTAGTGGAGTTTCGACAACTCCAAGAGGTAGAAATATTTTCCTACTTGTGTTAATCCTTGTTTAAGAACCATGTAAATGGTTAGGAACGTTCTTAGGCTTGTTTTAGCCGTAAACTCGGTCTCAAAAGCTTTGAGCAAGTGAAGAAAAAATCCCTATTTTGTGTGTGATGAACAATAACGAGGTTTCTTGTTCACATGAATAATGACAGAAATATTTTTGTGTAAAATGTGTATGGTTGAGTGATTCAAAATGAATTTACTTCGTGTTTATTAATTAGTCCATGTGAGCTAATTTTGATGTAATTGATTGTGAATTTCATGCGTGTTTTATGGAATTAATTATGTTAATATATATGCGTGAATATATTAGCATGAATGTGTTGGAATTAGCGTATTACATTCGTATACGCTGGGGTAACGAAATTAGGTGTGAGTGCATAGTTGCAGGATCGGCCAATGTGTTGGGTGTTTGATGGTGTGTGTGAGCGTGGTTGTGGATCGACACCGCGTGGGGTGTTGATTAGTGGGCTTGATTAATGGGACAACGTCAAATGGAGTCGCATGGGTTAGAATATGGAAATGGCTCATTGCATTTCGTATCGCATTTTGGAAACGCCTCAAACGATAAGAGTGAGTCTGAGAGGTGGTTTCTTGCGGAAATTGTTCGGAAAAGTTGACCCGATAATATTATTTATCGGTGTGTCCACTACAACATCGGAGGTTGTCCATATAATATCAATCGTCGGAGTCAGCCCAATTGATATACATCGGTTGTCCACAAAAGATTATCGGGTCTATCCTGTTTATATCGGAGGGTTGTGCGGTTAAAAACAAATACCTTTGTTTGGAAACGGTTTTCATTCATGGCAAAAAACATGCTTGAGGGAGTCAATGAGGACTCGAGGTAAATGGTTGTAAATGAAAAATGAAAAGATTAAGAGTAATCTTGGGTTGTCATCGGAAAAATGGCCAGTGTTAACTCATACTTAACGCTTGCATGTGTGAGGGAGTCGGTGAGAACTCGGGATATGGGATAGGGTGAGTCATATTCTCATCCTTGACATGTAGACATTCAAGTAGGATCATGTATTTGCTTGGATGGCCAATTTGATTGTCGTTGCGTGTGCGGCTTAGGTGGGGAGTAGCGTGCAGGAATTATATCTGCGGGGCTGCTCGCGCGGCGGGGAATCACCATTTCGGTCACGGGGGCGATCGGGGCGGCTCTCATTAAATTGTTTGAGGAAAGCTGGGCTTGTGGCTTTGATTTTTTGTATAACATGTATTAGAGTTTTATAATTTTAATATATGTTGAGTAAGAGTAATGTAAAACTCTTGAACCATGTAATATATCGGTTGGGATATATATATTTTGTAAGTATTGATCACGAGGGGCCCAGTGGCCAGATTTATTTTTGCTGGCATGTGGATACGTGGTCATATTGAGTATTTTAGGACGGGTTTGTATTTGGGTAGAGCTCCCCATTACCGAGGGCTGCCGATTTTCGATGGTGATGTCGGGTTGCAGGCATCCAGTATTCAGCGGAGTTGACGGGTTGTCAACGGACACCTCGGTTTTGGGGCATCACATTAAGTTTTTTTTGTTAGGTATTGGATACCTAATCCATTGTAAGACCTTATTCAAGGGTTTATAACTTATTATTAATCTTGGAGTTCCTCTTTCAATTTCTGAAGCTTTTTGTACATAAAAGGTTGCACAACTCCAAGGAGAATGACTTGGTCTTATTAATTTTTTTGTCTAAATGGTCATTAATTTCCTTTTTGCAATATTCTAAAAGTTCTGGACTCATTTGAATTGGTCTTGCCTTTGTAGGAATTTGTTTTTCATTAAAATATTTTTCATATGGTAATGAAACCATGTGCTGTTTTCTATTCCAAAATGCATTTGGTATAGAAGAACAAAGATTATTTTCTATTTGTTGTTGAATTTGTTTAATTCTTTCTTGGATTTTAAATTTTCTTCAGTCTTTTTATATTGAATTTCTTTGTTAAGAAATTTTACATGTTATTTTAAGTAAATTTATAAAATCTTGACTTGATAATTCTTTAACCATCCCTTTTATGAATTCAAATACAAAATGTCTTGGTTATTGTATTTTGTTTTTAAACCTTGACTATCTATGCTAAAGGGATATAGTTGTGTTAGGAAAGGAGTTCCTAATACGATTTGATGACTTATATTTTTTACTAGTAAAAATGAAGTTTTAATACAAATACCATTCTTGCAAATATGCCCTTGTGGTATCTTGTATTGAACCTTCAATGGATCATTACTAGCTGTTGAAAGTCTTTGTGAAGTTTTGGCAAAATATCTGTTAGGGTGTCATTCTGTATCTGGAAATTTAAATCGACTCGAGGAGTCGATCAAAGTTTATAAAGTTGGTAGTGGATTTGATTTTTTAATGTTTTGTATACCATCTTTGTTTTTGTACAATTGTCATACTATGAACAAAAGTTTCTAAATCTTCAGATGTTTGATTTGTCAAAGTTTCTTTTTGATTTTCCAAGTTTATTATTCTACCATCTATATTTTGAGTATAAAGTTTTAATTCATCAATTTGTGTTTTAATTTGTTTTATTTCTACTTGTAAATCTTGAATTGTTGTTGGTTCTTGATTTTTATAATATTGTAAGACCCGAGAAAATTCCAACTTTCTGAAAAAAGGCAAAATCATAATTTCGGTTAAAACCCAAAATTTTTCTAGATCTCGGATATTGAAGCATGATTTCTTGTTGGAGATAAAGTCTTGAAATCTAGCTACCACGTTGAATTTCGTCGAATTCAGAGACAGTCAAAATTTACACGTTTTTCGAAAGCAAGCGTCGTGCTTGAGGCGACACTGTGGCATTTTGAGTGGCCTGCGATTATTGCCCGCGTTCAAATATCAAATTGATCAACTTGAGCTCAAGGTGGGGCCACGATGACACATGTCATGATCTTGCGGGTGAATTGGAAAGTCAAAGTGGTTGGTTAAGTGGATAAGAAATCCTCTCAACCAATTAGGAGAGGACATGTGGCAAGAGGGGGATCAAAAAGGAGCCTTCTTCTCCACTTTTGGAGCTGAAGACGTGTAGTAAGGAGAGGGAATTCGGTTTGCAAAAATGGTGGATTTTTAGGAAAGCTCGACTTCTCCCTACAGGATTACGATCGGGCCAGTTGGATTTCGCCGGGCGAGAAGCAAAGTGGTTCTACGCGTCGGGGGCCTGCGTGGGCGCAGGTTTCGCGGAGTTTGACAAACTTCCGTGAGGTGAGGTTTTATCTTCTTGGGATTCTGAACTTTGTTTTAAGTGTTTTGTTGATGATTGAGTTGATTGAGACATTGAACGACCGTTTGATCGGTCCCAAAACTTGGGGCAATGTGGAAATTTTGGGCTTCGTTTGGGCGGTCCGCGGTGTTTGGGCAGCTTGTAGTGTAATTTATTCAATAAATTATGTTTTGGTGTGTATAAAAAGAGTAGGAAATGGCGGCCCAGGTGGGTTCGCAAAGTGGACTCGATGTTTGGTGGTAGGCGCCCACGGACGACCACTACTGTTTGGGATTTATTAAAAGCAGTCCGGGTTTGTGTGAATTGGACAACGTCCATATATTTGTGTGTATGAAATTGTTTGGGAATGACTTGAGTTAATTTTGATCAAAGAAATTAATAGGTTCTTTGCTTGATGTTTAACATGATGCCATAATTATATGAATATAATTGTGGGTGTAAACCATTGAATGAATAGTGATTAGGCTGATGAGCAAATTTGGGAAGTTGGTTGATCAAATTTGGAATAACATGTGGATAGTGCAAATTTAATAATATATGCATATTTGATATATTGGTTGGATTGTATTGAAATGGCATAATGCATTCATATGCACAGGGATAACCTATAAATTATGTGTGAGTGCATGACATGAAAATTGAAAGAAAAAGCGAGGCTTATGGTTGCAAAAGAATTTACCCTTGTAGATGATTTTAGAATGGGGTTGGAGGCAGTCTGTGGATCGTTCGGATGAGGCCAATGGCTATTGCAGGGAAGTTCTCGGCTTGTTCGCCTCGGAGGGTAGTCCCATATTTTTACCGAAACTCGGTAGTGTATTTTCGAGAACAACAAGTTTTGTTTTGAAAATGGTGTTTTCTCATATATGGCTTAGGCAAGTGTGAGGGAGTCGATGAGGACTCGAGACATGGGAACGGGCATTTAGACATTCAAGTAGGATCACGAATTTACTTGAATGTGTGTTTACATTGGATCATTGCATATGCACTTAGGTGGAGAGTAACCCATTTAAGGTAATTCCACTACTGGGCATTAGCTCACCTTGTCGAGGAATATTATTTGGTGCGAGGAGAGTTCGAGGCGAATTTCATCTTAGAGGCGGGATTTTAAGCCAGGGTTGTGGCTTTGAAGTTTTTGGTATAACATGTATTAGAATTGTAGATTTTAATGTGTTTGTATAAAGAGTAATGTAATAACTCTTGAACCATGTAATATATTTGGTTGGGATATAGGTTTTGTGAGTTGAACTATTGGAATATAGTTGGGTATATTTCGATGAGTGTTGGTTTATGGGCCCAAGAGGTCATTTTTAGTCAGATATGAGTCTCGCGATACAAGACGTGTAGATTTTCCGTAGGTTGACGGGTAGTCAACGAACACCGCGGGATCGGGGCGTCACAAATATTGAATAATATCTTGCACTTTATGAACACTAAATTATTCTTAAATTTTGGTTTAGTATTTTGGTGTTCTAAAATTTTTCTTATATATTTGCTTTAGTTTCTTTATCTTCAATTTTGATCTATGTTTCTATAAACAATTCTTGATCATTTGTGCTGTTACTTGACATAAACAATTTTCTATTTTCTCTATTTCTTTTTCAGATATAGTACTTTTAGTTTGTGATTTATCAGTCTCAGAAGATGAAGTATTATTTTCAGAATAATATTCTTCTTCGTTTTATGATAAAACATTTACCTTTTGTTTTCTACAATTTGGGGCTATATTTCCTTTTTGACCACACTTAAAACATCTAACCTCTTTTTTATGTTTTTTATGTGATTTTTGTTTTTGATCATTTGATTTATGAGACTTAATTTTTTGTATTTTATAAGGCACACCCTTATAATGTTTTTATTTTAAGTCTTTTGGGAAGGAATTAGATTGGCATTTCAATACCATATTGAACACAAAAAGATCCTAAGTCTTTTCTTGAAGCTTTTAGATCTCTTTTAACTTGATATTGGAGTTTAAGTTGAGAACATAATTTTAAACCTTCTTTTTTAACTTCTCCTATAAGATCTCCATAAGTGAGATCTTCATAAGGAATTGTTCCATTATGTTTTTCTCAAAGGGTTTCTTGAACATTTCGGTAAGAATGCTTGGAAATTAAAAATAAAGATTTCCTTCCCGAAAAGAAGGCTGCTACATCTTACTACAGTGCATTCTTTTCTTTAAACACGTCGTGATACCATTGAAATCACTCAGTGTTCAGAATCTTAAATGTTGGAGAATTTATGAATTTTTCTCTTCAAAAATTCTATGATCTCCTATAAAATGTTTGGTTATAGCATACATGAGTCTTGAGACTGCATCTTACTCTCCATCTTCATTTATACTCTTTTGTACATAAAATCTTTCTTTATCAGTGAGAAAGTTTTCCCACCAAAAATTTAATGTTCCAGAGAATCCTGCCAGGATTAATTGGATAGCATTATGATCATCACCATACATCGAATAGGCGTTCTTTATATTTGCAACTGGCGAAAAACGATAAAGATTTCTGGCATGTTAGGAGAGACCATCATATTCGATCATAGATAGCATCATTACTGTAACTACTTCTTATAGGTTGCTTTTCTTCAAATTGTAAATATGTAGGAGTGGGTCTTTGATAAAAATTGTAGGATCATTATACCATCTATATTCCAATCATAGATAGCATCATTAATGATGCTATCTATGATTGGAATATAGATGGTATAATGATCCTACAATTTTTATCAAAGACCCACTCCTCCAGATTTACAATTTGAAGAAAAGCAACCTACAAGAAGTAGTTACAGTAATGATGCTATCTATGATTGGAATATAGATGGTATAATGATCATAATAGTATAATAGTTCTGGACTCATTTGAATTGGTCTTGCCTTTGTAGGAATTTGTTATTCATTAAAATTTTTTTCATATGGTAATGAAACTATGTGTTTTCTATTCAAGAATGCGCATTTTGGTATAGAAGAACAAAAATTATTTTCTATTTGTTGTTGAATTTGTTTAATTCTTTCTTGGATTTGTTGGGATTTTAAATTTTCTTCAGTCTTTTTATATTGAATTTCTTTGTTAAGAAATTTTACATGTTGTTGTTTTTTCTGAAGTAAATTTATAAAATCTTGAACTTGATTAATTTCTTTAACTTCTATCCTTTTTATGAATTCAAATAAAATGTCTTGGTTATTATATTTTGTTTTTAAATCTTGACTATCTTTGCTAAAGGGATATAGTTGTGTTAGGAAAGGAGTTCCTAATACGATTTGATGACTTATATTTTTTACTAGTAAAAATGAAATTTTAATACAAATATCATTCTTGCAAATATGCCTTGTGGTATGCTGTATTGAACGCCGGTGGATCGTTACTACCCAAATTTATTGAAAGTCTTGTGAAGTTTGACAAAATATCTGATAGGAATTAATTCATGTATACAATTTAAATAAACTCATGGAGTCAATCAGAAGTATAAAGTTGGTAATCGGGTTTGATTTTAATGTTATTTTAGCTATACCATTTTTGTTTTATATAAATTGTCGCTATAAACCAGTTTAAATCTTCAGATGTTTGATTTGTCAAAGTTTCTTTTTGATTTTCCAAGTTTATTATTCTACCATCTATATTTTGAGTATAAAGTTTTAATTCATCAATTTGTGTTTTAATTTGTTTTATTTCTATTTGTAAATCTTGAATTGTTGTTGGTTCTTGATTTTTATAATATTGAATAATATCTTGCACTTTATAGGAACTTGCTAAATTATTCTTAAATTTTGGTTTAGTATTTTGGTGTTCTAAAATTTTTCTTATATATTTTGCTTTAGTTTCTTTATCTTCAATTTGATCTATCATTTCTATAAACAATTCTTGATCAGCTGTTAACATATTTACTTGACATAAACAATTTTCTATTTTCTCTATTTCTTTTTCAGATATAGTACTTTTAGTTTGTGATTTATCAGTCTCAGAAGATGAAGTATTATTTTCAGAATAATATTCCTCTTCGTTTATGTCAACATTTACCTTTAAGTTTCTGAATTTGGGGCTATATGGCCTTTTGTGCGTAACCCAAAGCATCTAGCCTTTTTTTATGTTTTTATGTGATTTTGTTTTGATCATTTGATTTATGAGACTTAAATTTTTTGTATTTTTTATAAGGCTTTTCCTTATAATGTTTTTGTTTTTTAAGTCTTTGGGAAGGTGGAATTGTCATTTCAATACCATATTGAGCACAAAAAGATCCTAAGTCTTTTCTTGAAGCTTTTAGATCTCTTTTAACTTGATATTGAAGTTTAAGTTGAGAACATAATTTTAAACCTTCTTTTTTGCTTTACTCCTATAAGATCTCCATAAGTGGGGTCTTCATAGTGTTAGTTATGTTTTCTCTAGGGTTTCGCGAGCATTTTCGGTAAGAGCGTGGAAGTCCATAAAGGAATTTTTCCTTCCAAAAAGAAGCTCTTGCATCTTCTCTAGTCATTACTTTTGCTAAAAACACATCATGATACCATTTGAAATCACTAAGTGTTCGGCATCTTAAATGTTGGAGAATTTATGAATTTTTCTCTTCAAAAATTCTAGGATCTCCTATAAAATGTTTGGTTATAGCATACATGAGTCTTAAGACCGCATCTTACTCTCCATCTTCATTTATACTCTTTTGTACATAAAATCTTTCTTTATAAGTGAGAAAGTTTTCCCACCAAAATTTTAATGTTCCAGAGAATCCTGCCAGGATTAATTGGATAGCATTATGATCATCTTGTGACACCCAAGTCACGGAGTTGGAACAACTACCCATCAACCAGCGGAATGCTCGTGAATGTCGGGTAACGAGCATTTTAACAAAAAATCGGGTAGAGTCTCCTTTGTACGGGGTCTTTCTGCCGAATCTAAGCGCGTATATAAGCTTTGTCGAGCATCGATATCATGAGTCCTGAGCAGCCACTTGGGCCCGATACAACACTACTCATATTATATATCAATAGTTTAGAGTTCGGTGTTTTTCTTTGCCTCTGACAATATATTAAATTGAAACAATTCTAATACATGTAGAACCGCCAATACGTTAGAACTCTCTTTAAAACTTCCGTCTCTGGGAGACAGTCTCTGCGCTCCCTATACGCAATAAAATCGTATCCTCGACAGGGGTGAGCTAATGCTCGTGGAATCACCCTAAGTGGAGAAGCCCCTCTCCCACTAAGTGCGTATCACAAATCTTTCCGAAGTAAACACATTGACGAATGCATGATCACCACTTGAATGTCCTGGCGACCATCTCCATACCCAGGAGTCCTCCATGACTCCCCACACTCGCCTAAGTATAGTATGAGAGATTATTATGTTTATTTATGGGCCAATGCCAGATGTATATATACTCCCGATTGGGCGATCTCGGACCCGATTGATGTGTTATGAATTTCTGTAGGTGTATGTCAGTTAGGTGATCTCAGAAGATTGATATTTTGGTATGGATTGCCCTCGGAGTAATTATCATTTTTAGACAACCCTCCAGAAACCATTTTCTCTAGACTCATCTCATTGCACTCCTCACATCGTCTTAGGGTGTCTGAGTGCATATGGAATGCATGATGCTAATTCCATTACAGTCTATAACACATGCAAATATATAAACATGCATATATTCACATAAAAATTAAATCACACAATCATATTATGTAATTTCGCATTTCATCACATCAAAATTAGCTCACATGGGCTAATGATCAAACACGAGCAATTCTACTTGAATTACTCGACCCAGGCTTACATTAATTATAAATTTATTTTGTGAGCAGTTTATTCTCGGGAATAGTGAAACCCTCGATTACTATGAAAAATCACCGATGATCGGTTAGCATGGGCAATTTCCATGACCGTGCGGCCCTATACATACAAAGCATTTAATACATAATTTCCAACATACCACATCACAAATATTAGTGAGCCCCTTGCATTTGTCGATTTGAGGGTTTCAAAAATTATAACAATTCGGTCCCAAATCTTGGGACGATCAAGCGACCCCTCGACCTCATTGACTCAAGCATTAACAAAATGCTAAATAAAGAATAAATACAGTGAGGAGCGCATACGCCGCGAGAGTTGTCGAAAGCTCTCAAAGCCCAGGAGTCTACGCGTAGATACCTCGCGCCAGCTTGTTTCATTCTTCTGAGACTTAGACGGTCGGATCGCCCGATATTTTAGAGAGAAGTCTAACCTTCTCACTCTAAAATCTGAAATTCTCAGCCACTGGAAGTCCCTCCCGTTTTCTTCCTTTTTGTCTCCAATTAATGGAGAAGATGAGTTACTATTCACTATTTTGGCTTTATCCCGGCTTAAAGCGATTGATTAATACGAATATGTCATTCTTTTCTCGAGTTTGACATTCGGTACTTGTCTCGGCCAGGTCAGTTTCGTCGTTTTACTGCTCATACCACTTGCCCGACCTGTAGTGCGTGTTATATGTGAGCTTGCCAGCATCGAAAAATTGTTTCTGACACCCAAAGCGCGAATAGCGCTATAGCGATGCCAACCATTTGTCTCGAATTCTCTGATTTTGCGTGGTAGCTGGGTTACTGCGAGGCGATTCCAGCGGTGTATCGTTTTAATCATCAGAGATCTAGAGAATAAATTTTTGGATTTTAGCAGGAAATTTACAATTTTGTAATCGAGAGTGCGATTTTGCCCTTTTCAGTGGTATTTCTCGGGTCTTACAATCACCATACATCCGAATAGGCGATTCTTTTGCCATTTGCATTTGGCGAAGAACAATAAAGATTTCATGTTCAGAGAGACCATCTATATTCCAATCATAGATAGCATCAATACTGTAACTACTTCTTGTAGGTTGCTTTTCTTCAAATTGTAAATCTGAAGTAGTTATAGTAATGATGCTATCTATAGTTAGAACATAGATATTATAATGATCTGGTATAAAGACCCACTCCTACAGATTTACAATTTGAAGAAAAGCAACCTATAAGAAGTAGTTACAGTAATGATGCTATCTATGATTGAAATATAGATGGTATAATGATCATAATAGTATAATAGTTCTGGACTCATTTGAATTAATTGCACGCTGTAAGAATTTGTTTATTATTAAATTTTTTCGTATGGTAATGAAACAGTAATGCATTTTCTATTCAAAAATGCATTTGGTATAAACAAAGATTATTTTCTATTTGTTGTTGAATTTGTTCAATTCTTTCTTGTATTTGTTTGGATTTTAAATTTTCTTCAGTCTTTTTATATTGAATTTCTTTGTTAAGAAATTTTACATGTTGTTGTTTTTTTTGAAGTAAATTTATAAAATCTTGAACTTGATTAATTTCTTTAACTTCTATCCTTTTTATGAATTCAAATAAAATGTCTTGGTTATTATATTTTGTTTTTAAACCTTGACTATCTATGCTAAAGAGATATAGTTGTGTTAGGAAAGGAGTTCCTAATACGATTAGATGACTTATATTTTTTACTAGCAAAAATGAAGTTTTAATACAAATACCATTCTTGCAAATATGCCCTTGTGGTATCTTGTATTGAACCTTCAGTGGATCGTTACTAGTTATTAAAAGTCTTTGTGAAGTTTTGGCAAAATATACAATAGGAATTAATCCTTCCGCAGTATACAATTGCATCGGCTCACGGAGTCGATGTATAAGTTGGGCAGATAGGTTTGATTTTTAATGTTATTTGTATATCATCTTTGTTTTTGTACAATTGTCATACTATGAACAAAGTTTCGTCTTAGGATGTTTGATTTGTCAAAGTTTAACTGATTTTCCAAGTTTATTATTCTACCATCTATATTTTGAGTATAAAGTTTTAATTCATCAATTTGTGTTTTAATTTGTTTTATTTCTACTTGTAAATCTTGAATTGTTGTTGGTTCTTGATTTTTATAATATTGAATAATATCTTGCACTTTATAGGAACTTGCTAAATTATTCTTAAATTTTGGTTTAGTATTTTGGTGTTCTAAAATTTTTCTTATATATTTTGCTTTAGTTTCTTTATCTTCAATTTGATCTATCATTTCTATAAACAATTCTTGATCTGCTGTTAACATATTTATTTGACATAAACAATTTTCTATTTTTTATATTTGCTTTTCAGATATAGTGCTTTGAGTTTGTGATTTATCCCGGTCTCGAGAAGATGAAGTATTATTTTTCGAATAATATTAGCAGTTTTATGTCGGCTTATTTACCTTTGTTTTCTACAATTTGGGGATATATGGCCTTTTTGACCACACTTAAAACATCTAACATCTTTTTTATGTTTTTTATGTGATTTTTGTTTTTGATCATTTGATTTATGAGACTTAAATTTTTTGTATTTTTTATAAGGCTTTTCCTTATAATGTTTTTGTTTTTTAAGTCTTTGGGAAGGTGGAATTGGCATTTCAATACCATATTGAGCACAAAAAGATCCTAAGTCTTTTCTTGAAGCTTTTAGATCTCTTTTAATTTGATACAGGTTTAAGTTGAGAACATAATTTTAAACCTTCTTTTAACTTCTCTATAAGATCTCCGCAGTGTTGAGATCTTATGGGGGTGTTTCATTATGTTTTTCTCTAAGGGTTTCTGAACATTTCGATAGAGCCATTGGAAATTCGCAAAGGAATTTTCCTTCGAAAAAAACTCTTGCATCTTCTACAGTCATTCTTGCTAAGCCATTAGGGATCTGAATTTGGAAATCGCTCGGTGTTCGAGGAATCTTAAATGTTGGAGGAATTTATAGATTTTCTCTTCAAAATTCTATGATCTTACACTATAAAATGTTTGGTTATAGCATACATGAGTCTTAAGACTGCATCTTACTCTCCATCTTCATTTATACTCTTTTGTACATAAAATCTTTCTTTATCAATGAGAAAGTTTTCCCTTTGGTAATGTTCGGAGAATCGGATTAATTGGACGCATTATGATCATCACTATATCCAAATAATGGGTGCTATGCATTTAGCGAAACGATAAAGATTTCATGTTCAGAGAGACCATCTATATTCCAATCATAGATAGCATCATTACTGTAACTACTTCTTGTAGGTTGCTTTTCTTCAAATTGTAAATCTGGAGGAGTGGGTCTTTGATAAAAAAAAATTGATCTTTGATGCCAAGTTTTTAATTTGTTAATCTGTTCAATTTCTTGTTCTGAATTTTCTAAATTTTTTGTAAATGTTTCTGAAACAGAAGAACCTGTTTATGAGCCATTTAAAAAATTTATTTGATCTTTGGAAGAGGAAGGGTCTTTTATATCCATAAATGCTAATTTTTGTGTTAAAATTTTTACTAGATCATCATTATTTTTGTTCCCTCCTAATCTTAGGGATTTAGAAGGCTTAAATAAGGGCTTTTCTTTTTTTGGTTTGTAAAATTATTTTGTTGTTGGATGGCTCTTATATATTTTACTTTTATAGCTCCTGTCTCATCTTCTTTTGGATTTATTGTTTTGTAAGGTGAAGCTATAATTTCTACACCTTGTGCCATTATCTTTATTTCTTCTAAAGGAGGATGGGTAGATACTACCTTCCTTTCAGAAGTAGTATTTGGAATCCATTCATTTTGAAACATATTGATTTCTGCAAAAGGAGAATTTATATGATTATTTGCAGCATAAATATCAAAATATGTAAACATTGGATTATTCATTTCCATTGTCTCCATTGTTTGATATCATTGCTTTCTAAATTTTTCTTTTTGTTCATTTGTTAATGTTGAGAAAAACCATTTGCTTTTCTCAGCATGTTTTATTGATACTGCTTCTTTCCTTAAATATTCTTTAACTGCTCTATTTCAAACACATTCTCTTGTTATCATCATCATGGTGAGAGGGAAACAACCGTTTGGTGACATCATTTGAGAATATGTCGGAGACCTATCTGGAGAATTTTGAATATTTTGTTCATGTTCTTGTATATTTTAAATCTGGAATTGTAGATGAATAGTCTACTTCTTCCAGATTTAAATGTGATTGAACATTTGACCTTCTGGATGGAGTTCGAATTTCTAAAAAGGAATTCGAAGAACTTGCAGAATATAACCTTCTAGGATGTTCTTTTCTGGGTTCAAAGTTAATTTGTACATTTCCTTGTCCATCTTCAGTTATGGACATAAGTTTTGGTTGTTCAATTGGTTTTGAGGCTAGAGTTGTTTTTGAAGTTCCATTCCTTAGATTGTGTTAAAACGTTGGAATAGGTTTTGAGTATTATGATTGTAGAGTTCTTTCATTTTGCTTGCCATATCGATATTTAATCTTTGGGGATGACAAAAGACGATTTTAGTTGACCCTTTGAAGTCATTACCTTATAGTATACTCTACGTATACTATAAAAATTGTATTCTGGATCTAGGATCCAAATGTCATAATTACAGGTTTGAATATTTAGAGTTAAGGTTTTTATGAATGCTTTGATCATTCATGCGGTCCCAACTCTAGATTGAGATAACAAGTAAAATATGGAAATTAGAAAGATATGTTCCTTTGCATTAATCCCAAAAGGGAGTCTTGGAATTGGTTATGTCTTGCATCAAGAAGACATATACAAATGGGTTTGTCTAACCCTAATCTGGTTAAGGGTTTGGCTGCTACCTGGATAGCTCCTATATGAAGAATTTTGAACTTTTCCCTTTGTAACTGTTCTAAGTCTCTTGGATATAGGAGTTCAATAGTTTTTGTCTCAGATCCTATTGAATGAGTATTCTCAGAGATTTTAATCCTATAATCTCTTTTGAATTCAAAACTTCCTACTTTGTATAGTTCTTTGATGTTTTGTTTTGGCATTTCCCAAATTTTGATGTATTGTTCCCAATCTTCTATGGAAACAGACAATTTGTTTTCATATCTATGAGTATTTTCTTGAATTTGTCTAAGGTGTTCATCAATCCTAGATGAACTAGTACTTGAACCTATTCCTCTGAGTTTTTGATAAAATTTTCCATTTCTGCATAACATAGTAATTGGGATTCTAACACTTAATAGGACCTGCAGGACCATAGGCCCATTAGCAGGGGTTATGGTGGCCAAGCCAGATATTAGAGGGTGACCCGGCCAAATGTGGGAATCCTGATTAAAATAATAGAAAGTATTATAGCAAATATCATCAAAAATTTGAAGAACATGGCTCGGTAATTCTATGCGAGATCTTTAAAAACATTTTATATTTCTTCAATGAATGCAGCCAAGCGTTGTTACACCAGAGGTTTTCTGTTTAAACTCCACAATTGTGTGTTCAGGAGATTACTGATTTCCAGCCTAATATACTTTTTGAAGATTTTAAATATTTTGAATATGAAGATTAAATAGTAAAAACATATAAACGATGCCACGAGAAATTTGAATCAAAAACTTTTATTTGGGGAATTCAAACACAATATTTAAGAGATTTGAATAGGAAAGATTACGGTATGAGCGATTTACAAGTTGCTAGACTTGAAAACTCTTGATTTTTCTCTCCCACTAAACTTAGCTGCCTTGCCTTCTAAGGAGACATCCCTACATATATAGGATTTTGGCGAATTAGCAGAAATATTTGAATATCGTGGACTTGAAATTAAAATTTGACATCCACACAGTAAATCCCATGTGAACTTTGAAAAGTAAGATAAGGAATCTTATCCCGCTTTTTGAAAAGAGAGCCGCACGAGTCGACGCTTTATGTACTTTTTGATGATGAAACATCTTCTTTCTGAAAAGCAAATTGCTTTTGTCCACTCAACTTTTCTTCTTTTGTTTGTTTTTGATAGTTGGAGACAGTACATCACATCAACTTGGAGAGTCATGCCAATCTATCAAGTTTGGAGTCGTCTATCCATTTGGAATCCTTCTTAATTTCTTCTTTTGCAGCTTCTATGAATTTGTCAACAATAATTTGTAAAGGTTGAAATTTGGAGATTTTTGAGCCTTTAATTTCTCTAAAATAAAGGCTTTTGACTAAGGAACTTGATTTCCCATTGCTGCGGGGGAGTGTGGTCATGCGCATGTCTTCACTTTGTTGGAATCTGGGGCGGAGGCTGTATTTTCTTTCACCGTCATGCGGTACGCAAGTTGAAGGACATGGTTTTACTTGATTTGCTCTTGGGCCCCCTTCACGAGGTAGGCCGCGTATTGAGGATTTGAAGGGAAAAGACTTTTGGAGCGGAGTTTGGGACGAGGATTGGAAAAGCTTAACCAAAGGATTTGGGATAAGTATGAACTTTTAGAATATTGCAAAAAGGAAATTAATGACCTTTTAGACAAAGAATTAATAAGACCAAGTCATTCTCCTTGGAGTTGTGCAGCCTTTTATGTACAAAAAGATTCAGAAATTGAAAGAGGAACTCCAAGATTAGTAATAAATTATAAACCCTTGAATAAGGTCTTACAATGGATTAAGTATCCAATACCTAACAAAAAAGACTTAATTCAAAGTTTTATAATGCTCTGATTTACACCAGAGGTGATATGAAATCTGGATTTTGGAAAATTCAGATTAAACCACAAGATAGGTACAAAACAGCATTTACAGTTCCATTTGGCCACTACGAATGGAATGTAATGCCTTTTGGCCTAAAAAATGCTCCTTTTGAATTTCAAAACATGATGAACGATATTTTCAATGATTATACTAAGTTTTCTATAGTATACATTGATGATGTTCTCATATTTTCAAATTCAGTAGAAGAAGCAATTTAAGCATTTAAAATTTTTCAAAAAATTGTAAGAAAATTGATTTAGTTATTTACGCAGCAAGAAATCAAAGCTATTCCCGAACAAACATTAGGTTTTTAGGATTTGATATTTATCAAAGCCAAATAAAACCTATACATAGGGCAATTGAATTTGCTAACAAATTCCCTGATGAAATTAAAGACAAAACTCAGCTGCAGAGATTTTTAGGAAGTTTAAATTATGTAGCTGAATTTTATCCAAATCTTAGGATTTTGATTAAACCTTTATTTCAAAGGTTAAAGAAAAATCTCACTCCGTAGTCTAATGGGCATGCACAAGTTGTCAAACGGGTTAAGTCGGGTAAGACTTCACTTTGCTTAGAATCCCTGCGCTAAGAAGCCTTTTTATGCAGGAGATAGATGCCTCAAACATGAGACAATTGGGATATTAAAACAAGATTTTGAAAACAAAATCTCAATTGTGAGATTCCACTCTGGTATTTGGAGTGGCCCTCAAATGAATTACTCAACGGTTAAAAAAGAAATTTTAGCCATTGTTTTATGCATTCAAAAATTTCAAAGTGATGTTTTTAATAAAAAATTCATTTTAAGAGTTGATTGCAAAAGTGCAAAAGAAATATTGCAAAAAGATGTTCAAAATTTAGTTTCAAAATAGATTTTTGCCAAATGGCAAGCAATTTTATCAGTCTTTGATTTTGAACTTGAATTTATCAAAGGATCTTCAAATGTTTTACTTGATTTCCTTTCACGGGAATTTTTACAGGAAAATGAGCAAACAAGACCCTATCAAACCAACAACCAAAGAGTCATATGCAATGTCCAAAGGCCAAACTTCAAATCGTTTTGAAGTATTGGGTAAAATTCCAAAACCCAAAGTGCCAGCCTCCCAAACTACTGCTTATATCATAAAAGAATCAAAATTGTTGGTTCAGATTTTAGAAGCAGATCATAAATCTGCTTCAGGCTCTTTTGAGCTTCAAAAAAATTTTCAAAAAGAAAAATATTTTTTGTCAAATGATATTTCAAAAACCCGTAGATTCTACGAGTTCATACTTGTAGATACGAGAATCAATTCAAGTTTCGCATGTCAAGAATCCTGAGGATACTGACATAGCATACTCCAAATGCAAAATTTTAAAAATTATTTATGAAAAGGATTGAGAACAAAATCCTTTTACTCACAAGCGGTTTTCTCAAAATTTTGTTCCCTAAACCTTTGACTACATAGACTCTGAAGAAGCTGGTTCTTTCTTTGTTAGACGCTTATTCATGGTTTTTAATTGGGGAGAAAAAATCGACGATTTTTCAATTAGTTTCGAATGGTGGCTCTTGGAGCTATTCAAGAAATATTTAATGTCTTGAAATTAGAAAATGCTTTTGAATTATTTTGAGCGAATTATGAGCTTTTTTACTTTGGGAAATAGTTATTCTTGTCTTTACGATTCTCGATTCGAATCCACTTGAATTCTTTGTTTGGAATTTACCTCCCATAATTTTCTGCCTGCACCAATTCCCCAACACTTGGCTAGGGAATTTAAAATCAAATGGTGGGCAGCTTTCAAAATCTCGCCATCTCAATCCTTTGAGTCCATAAAGGATTGGCTTGATTCAGCGAATCCAGCCCACAAAGTCAAAAGTTCCTATATTTAGTCCCCGACATTTCTTAGGCTGTCATGTACATTTCCGTCTAGAGTCGTTCCTTGGTCCCGAATCTGAGGCCTACCTCGAAGGGCGAGCAAATTACGACAGTAACCTGACTTATATTCTCGAGATGATGAGGAAGAAGATCACAGTACTCGATTACGCATTAGAAAATGAAGGCATTATGTTATAATTTCATCGCTCGCCGAGTAATGGGAAATCAAGTTGTAGTCAGCTTATTTTAGAGAAATTAAAAATTCAAAAAATCTCTCAATTTCAACCTTTACAAGTCACTGTTGTGATTCTTAGAAGGCTGCGAAAGAAGAAATTAGCGGGGGTTCCCGAATGGATGAAGCGACTCTAAACTTGATAGATTGACACGATTCTCCAAGTTGATGTGATGCCACTTTGTCTCCCCACTAGCAAAAACAAGCAAAAAGAAGAAAGAAGTTGGGTTGGCCAAAGCGTCCTGGCACTTCGAGGAAGAAGATGTTTGTCGTGAAACGGTGACTCAGGTGACCTCTTTTCAAAAAGCGGGATAAGATTCCTTATCTTAATTTTCAAAGTTCATATGGGATTTACTGTGTGGATATCAAATTTTAATTTCAAGTTCACGGATTTCAAATGTTTTGAATTCCGTCAAAAATCCTATATAAGGAGGGGATGTCTCCTTAGAAGGCAGGCTAAGTTTTAGTGAGAGAAAAATCAAGAGAGAGTTTTTCTTGGGAGTGTAACAACATAACCCTCTCTCAATCTTTACATGCAATCTTCTTTGTTCAAATACCGAATATTGTAAGTTTGAATTTCGAATAAAAGTTCTTTTAATTAAATTTACGTATCTTTGATTTATATGTTTTTACTATTTAATCTTTATATTCAAAATATTTAAAATCTTCAAAAATTATATTAGGCTGCAAACCAGTAATCTCCTGAACACACAATTGTGGTGTTTAAACAGGAAACCTATGGTGTAACAACGTCGTCGTACTATTGAAGAAATATAAAACCAAACATTAAATTTTTAAGTATTATTTTATTATTATTTTTAAACTATTATTCCCTTTAATTTATTTTTTTTTGAAAATATTTTTTATCAAAATTATTATTTAAATAAAATTTTCTTTCCTCGTAAAATTTCATGATTTTTTTAGTTTATAAATATATAAGCATTATTTTGACAGTATTTAACAGATTTAAAATCAAGATAACATATTAACATCATATAGTTTTATCAATTTTCATCTTTAATAGACAATAAAGTAAATTCCTTACAAATTTATAAAATTTTAGTCTAAGAAAATAATACTAATAATTGGTTGTTTTTCAATAAGAATAATAGGGCCTGATTAGTTATTTCTTCAATAAGAATATATTGAGAATATGTTTTAAAAACATTTAGTATTATCTAAGTAAACATGGACAAAAAAAGAAAAGAAATAAAACTTTGCAACGATTCGGTATAACTATGTAGATATTGTCCGTTTTGAACCCTAAAAGGTCTTCACGGTTTTAAAATGAATTTACTTGGTACTAGGAAGATTTTTCTACATCCGATGTGAAATGTAATAATAACCATCTGAGGCAAGCGATATCATATGTCTCTTCTGGATTGCGAGACGGGCCAAACAAAATAGACCCTCATATGGAGATCGGGAATTGACTCTAATATTATTTATACTTGATCGGTCGCGTATCGTATAGATATTAATATTTTGGTCGAAGGGTCTTCACGACTTTAAAATCTTAATTTCAAATTAATATAAAATGATACATAAAATTAATATAATTTCAAATAGATTCATTATTTAACTTCCATCTTTATTGAATACTGAACCAAACAAAATTGGTATTCATTCCAAGAGTTAAGGGAAAATAGAATTTAAGAAAAAAAAACCATGGATGACCACGACAGCTTCACTTACTTGACCTGAAATTAGACAAAACCTTTGGTGAACATTTAGTAAACCCCAAAACCTATTTTTACTAATGCTGAATCAAACTTTTGTTTATCTGAATGTCGAATATGGCTTAATAATATTAAATATAGAATTGTTTATTTTTTTAATATAATATTTTTATTATCTATCAAGGGGTTGCCTTCTTATATGCTTAAAAAAAACATCTTAATTTATATAAAAAACAAATTGTTTTAACTTTATTTTAGAATAAAATGAAAAATATATATATATATATATATATATATATATATATATATATATATATATATATATATATATATATATATATATATATATATATATATATATATATATATATATATAACATCTTAACATATTAATAAAAAATAAAAAATAAAAAGTTAATATGATAAAAATGTATTATCATCATTGTTTAAAAATTATTATTATATTTATATATTTTTTTATATAATTAAAATGTAATTTATTGTGATTGTTCTTTTAAAATATTTCATGTGGATTTTAAATATTTTTAGAATATTTTGAGAAGATTTAAAAAACATTTTAAAACATGATATTTTGAATAAAAAAGAACCCAAATATTTTAACTTTTATATTCAAAAGAAAATTTTAAAAATTTAGATATAAGTCATATCAAAATGAAAAAAACAAACGGTCTAAATTCATGTCCATTGAGTAAACCCCAAGAAATTAGACAAAACATTCAATGGCAAATTGGTGATCATCGAATAAACTCCAATGCGTTAGATCAACTAAGTACCCCTCGAGATTGAGTTAAAGAAAATGGAAATTATTTGCCCTTACTATAGACCATAAATGCCAAAAAAAATCATTGATCACATCAAACCCAGTTTAAACTTTGCCATTTGATAAAGCTATCAAATGAATCAATAAATAATGCTCATGCTGAAATACTCACAACAGCATGAAACAAGATATAGCCTCATTATAAGAACTAGATGAGCTAGAAGTTGCATCATTCAAAAACATAAGTTTGATCATGCCAATTCAATTCATCCCAAACATAAAAGTTCAAAATGTGGGAGAGAAAAACTAGTCCCCAAAATTACAAGCATTTTTAATTTGAAAAACCCAAAAACTACAAACTTGAAACGAGAAAAACTCATTATAACATGGAAGTGGAGACAAAGATGACCGACCCCCATCAACGCAACCTTCTGGCCTCCCTCTCAGACTCAAGCAGGGTGAGGACGTCTCCTTCTCTGACTGGTCCCTTCACATTCCTCATAATAAACCTGTTCTGATCATCCAAAAACTTCACTCTCACCTGTGTCACTTGACCTCTTGACCCGGTTCGACCCATAACTTTCACCACCACAGCATGCTTCACTCCGGATTCCATTTTAATGCACTGCAAACAAACATAAATATTTATAATCATCGATGAGTAAAGACTTCATTTAAAAGATCATTTTTGAGCTATGTGATACAGATATATTCAATAGAAGGGAACGATATTATCAATAGAATGACTTCTTCATTACAGTTTTGCAATTTTCCACTCTTATGGCCCATTTGATTCTTGGAAATAAGGGAAGGGACAAGGAAAGGAAAGAAGGTAGAAAGGAAAAACAAAAAGCCTTCAAGCCAAAGAACTTCCTCCATTTACCCAACTTCTTATTTAAAACTTAAATAGAAGACGATCTTAAAAAACTGGTACTTTTAGATATATTGAGTCTGTATGTTTACAGTTTTTGAAAACAAGGAAAACATATAAAACATGTTTAGTTTCCAATTTTTTTGGTCTGGAAAACAAAGAGAAGAACAAGAAAAAAATAAAAATAAACAGGCGACTTATCTTCCTCGATTCTTTCCATGTTTGGTATAATTTTCAATTTCTGATTTCCATACTTTGGCTAAAACAAATTTCAGTTTGCCAAGTCAATCCAAAGAAACTATTGTCTCCAGATATTCTCCTACGAGATGCTTTACACAATGCCATATTCCCCATCTATTTCTAATTGTTAATCATAACATTTAATTTGCAGACCTCCAAAGATACCCAATTTTCAAAATAAATCTTCAAAAGGCTTATCTTAATACAAAAAGTTACCAAACCTGTTCTAGAAAATGGAGAACTATTTCAGATAAAAAATGCTATAGTAGAAAACAATAGCCAAACAGCCCGAAGTTTTCGTTCTAGGACATTAAGTAATCAAGTAACCTATGTCAGAAGATCTACATCACAAAACTTTAGAGAACACTCGTCGGGAACCCATCCATTTAAATTCTCTCCCTTTCCACCAACAAAAAAAAAAACTTAATCGAGGGTTCCCACTGACCAATATGAAGATTATGAACTACAAATCAAAATAGTTCAGGCAAACAAAACCCTAAATTTTATAGATAAAATATAGCGCATATCAACATAAAAATTCCCAAACACGATTGCTTCAACTACAACAAGAATCTTCTTACTTAAATCCGAGACTATAAGAATGAATAGGGGAGCAAGAAACGTTATTAAAATCGGCCATCGCAGGAACCAACCTGGAGTTCTGCAGAGTAGGATTCCGGAGGCAGAAAGGAGAACGCAGCAACGAAAACGAAACCCTAGGAGTTTAAATACATATAAGTTAGGGCAGTGTTTGGGCCTAATGGGCTTTCTTTCATAAATCATAAATCTAACCCTTTTACTAACTTTTATTTATAATGTAAAATGTTCATGTGCACCTTACAATTTGAATTTTAAATTACGGAGTTTATTCAAAATTGAATTTAGATATCAAAATATTTAAATTTATAAATTTGAGATGATTTCACTCCTTCTAATCAATTTATTCTTCTTTTTTTTACTAAAAAACATAATAATTGCAAATTAGAGCATGATTTCAAATAATACAACTTCAATTATCGTTGTTGTTGTAATAATCAAAATTGTTTGAATCACCCACTAAATGAAAATCTTTAAATATTAATTTATTGATTTTGTAAATGCATATAGTGTATTCAATAGTATTTTATATTTAAAATGTCTAAATAAAAGTATTTTATCGGAAAGTGTTTTTATGAAAATAATTAATGTAAATATTTAAATATTAAAAGAAAAAAAAACATCAGAGGTGAATTTTAAGTTTTTTTAAAAGTATTCTTTTAATTTTTTAAACACCTGTTTCCTTTTTTTTAAAATTTTTTTTTATGAAAAGTATTATTTAATAATTTTTTACTTCCACGTAAAATTTTATGATTTTTTTAGTTTATAAAATATAAGCATTATTTTGCCTGTATTTAATAGAGTTTAAAATCAATATAACATCATATAGTTTTATCAATTTTCATCTTTTATGTACAATAAAGTTAATTCCTTCAAATTTATAAAATTTTAGTTGAAGAAAATTATACTAATAATTGGTTAGTTTTTTTTTTTCAATAAGAATAGTAGAGTATGTTTGGTTCTTGTTTCGGTTGGATTTTGGGTCAAGAACATACAAAAGCATGAGAATTGGTGAATGTGTGAGCATGCCAGGAAATTATAGTATTTTAGGTGAAGCATGTAGAAATCTAGGCTTTTTCTTTACAGCGAAAAATGGATTAAGTTCCCAGCCAATGAGTTTATAGAATTAAGTAGAAAATCTTTGAAAAGAAATTAAAGCGTATTGAAAATGAGAAAACAAAAATTGTATAGACAAACTTGAAAGATAACAAATTTAATTATAAAATAAACTGAAAATGAAATGTTGAAGCAACAAAGCTTTAAAGTAATAAAATGCTTGGAAAGAATATACAAGAAGCTAATTTAGGAATCTACGAAAAAGACGGTGATGAACTTGTAGACAAACTAAGAAAATGTTGAAATGCTCTGTTTTGAGTCTTGGTTGATGATTGATTTTTCGGTCCTTTGCTTTGAAGTTGAGTCTTTATTTTATAGGCATTTTGAATAATTAGCCAGCGGTGCTTCTCAATGGCCCCAGTTCGCATTACCTACTAAGTCTTGTTTTCCAAATCATTTGTTAACAACATATTGTTTCAAGTCATTTATCACTTAACAATAATTACTCACGTTTGCCATGTCGTGACTTGAGTTGGAGAAAAGTCGTTTACTTCTTTTAGGACAAGTTTCGCGTTTAAGCTTGCCACTTTGAAAAATTGAAAAATTATAGAAATATCCTTGAACCTTTTCATGGGCTAATTATCATGGACTTGGACTTTCTCGGACTGGGTTGGACTCGATTTGAGATTGATATATCAATTTGAGTATTAAAGCTCTGTTTTAGATTGAATAATTATTGAATATCATTTGAACAAAAAAAATCAATTTTAGTGTAAACAGTTCTTATAACAGTTTTTAAAAACATTTAGTTTTCTTTGAAAATTGTTTTTGTTCTCTATTAGTATTCTTTGAGTTTTCTATGTTGTTTAAAAAAAAAAAAACCAAACATGTTTACAACATTTAAAACAAGGATTTAGATTAAAATATTATGTTTTATAAACTTGATCCATAAAATTCACTCCATTAATTACATAAAACCTCTAGCGGTCCTAGTTAACCTGAGTTAGAGTTTGGTGTCAAAATGACCTTATTATTTAAAAAATATTGATTTTAAGTTATTTTTGAAACTATTGTTCAATATAGCTTTATATGATACATAGGAAAGATGTTCAATTTTTTTTTAATTTTTTAATACAAGTTAGAATTCTATCTATGACTTAATTTTTGAATTAAAGCCTCAAAAAGGGCCTAAAATGAATATATGTATATATATATATATATATATATTTATAAATGGGTAATTTTGAGCCAAAACCATAAAACCTTTAATGGTCCTATGTAACCTGGAAGTTGGATAAAACCTCTAATGATTATAAGGAAACTCGAATTGAGTAAACCCCAAGATCTTAGACTAACTAAAGACCCTCTTGCTTATGCTCAAATACTCACAACAACAAGAAACAAGATCTTGCTTCATTATACAAGCTAGAAGTTGCATCATTAAAAAAACAAAAGTTTGATCAAGCATAAATGAAAAACTAGTCTTAAAACAACATTTTTAATTTGAAAAACCCAAAACTACAAGCTTGAAATGAAAAAACTCATCATTTAAATAGTCTTAGTGAGTAGCTTCACTAGGATAAATTGATCGTGGTAGAATGTACTGCATGTCCTTTTTTTTTTTTTTTGAAAAACTGTGTATCCGTGGGGAGCACATGGCTTCGCTCGTATCCTCCAAACTAATAGACCCCAGCAGACTCCATCCCATAGGTCAATGACCCATTCGCCACAGCACAAATCGAAACCTACAAAGGCCCACCTTCGGACTCACCATTTTCATTTAATTATCCTGCCCAAACATACTCGCCTGGTGGGAGTTATAAATGCTTGGGGAATTCATCGCTACCATCTTTAAGAAGGCAGCCGACTGACTTCTCTTAGCTTAAACAAATAACCACCATGAGTCGCACACGCACCTTCCGATGGCCAAAAGTGTAAGATAAGTGCATGGCTGTCTAAAGCGTAAGAACCCGCCGCAACACGCGAACAAAGCACCACCTTCCCCTTCCGTTTTGGAAGTGAATCGTCTACTTCCCATGTAAAGCGGACAACAACCTCCTCTTCCATAAGAGAGGAGGGGGTGACACCGTAGAAGGTAAGAGACTCTTGACTGAAAATACAGATTGATTTTTCTCTTTGGATTTCAGAATCCGACTTAGGCATCGGAGAGGCGATAGGCGCACCGCCGCCTCTCTCTTGTGTGTTTTGTAGGTACATGCTAGCAAGTTGATGCTCCGACGATCCAAAGGACTTAAAATTCAGAGACTATATCACACTGCCAGGAACGACTCAAGCAAAAAGCTCATCACCTATCCCCGGTTGTGTTTTACCAACCTGACCTGACCATTTCGTGACTCTATCATCATGACCAAAGAACCTAGCGACCGCCCTCGAAGATTAGTCTCGACGGGCGCCAGGATATGGAGTACGAAGCAGAGGAGCGACCAAACATCTGACCGAACTACGAGTTGCACTTACCACTGTAGTAGGAAAACTAATTATTCGCAGACCCTAAAGGGCAGAACGGTCAAAATGTACGGAGTGGCCAACGAAGACCCCTAGTCAAACAAAATAAAGGTAAGGAGCCTATTTGGTCGGAAGACAACGACGCTGTAAGTGGATGACGAGTTATCTTCCTGTAGCTCGCCCATCCGCTACCCCCAAAGAATAAGGTGGAGGTCGAGTCACGAAAGAGGCCCCGCCGACGTTTCTAGCCAATCCGTTAGTGGCATGCCTCGTCGGGTGTGGAGAGAATTCAACAGAGAAAGGCGCAAATTAGCGCGCCGAGAAACATGCCCGCGCTGCCTGGTAGCGCCACCACCACTTCCGCTCGTATTCGGCCTTCGGAGCTTGATCGACTCTTCCCGCTTATGCTCGTACTCTTACCGCCCGGACCCGAGACATGCTGTCATCCCCACAGTATGAACAGATCCCTCCGAAGATATGGAGCCACCTTATGCCTTTGCCATACAACCATTTGCCATGTATGATGGCTCCTCTGACCTGTATGACCACATGATGCACTTCAACCAGGCGATGATTCTCAGTGTCGGGAATGATCGTCTTCTGTGCAAGGTATTCTTGGCCAACCTGAAAGGACTTGCTTTGGCCTGGTTCCATAAACTCTCGAGAGGATCCATAAACTCGTTTAGTGAGTTATGGGCTACCTTTGTTTCCCAATACTTATGCTCAGTCCGACAAAAGGGAAACATTAGCTCACTACAAACCATCTTTAAGCGGGAGGATGAGTCTATCCGGGATTTCACCAGAAGATTTGGATAGGCTGTCCAACAAATTGACGCATACAGCTTGGACGCGGTCCTTAAGAACTTTCGAAGAAGCTTTGGATCGACTACCCCTTTCTTTTAGCCGCTATCATTGGACCCGCCTCTAACGATGGAAGAATTGTATAGACGGGCGACGATATCACGAAATAACATTCTGGCCGCCTCCCGCATGCTGATTACCGCCGCACATCAGTTTCCGCCAAGAAGGCGCAATGAGCAAAAGGGGAACTCGACTAAGGACCAGAAGCCTCCCAGGAACAATCAGAAAGGAAGAGGGAACCTCCCCATTAATTCCACGAACATACCCTACACGTACTCCTTTATCCAGAACCACTCGACTCTATTCTGCCTCCACCAATTCGATCGGATCTCGAGCAACGCGATCGATCTTTGAGGTGTAATTACCACAGGGACCACGACCATGAAACTAACAAATGTCTGACTGTCTTGGGTTGAGTAACCAACCGAGCCGTCACCTCAGAGGATATATCCCTGACTTGCCTCATCCGATAGAAGCCGATCGATGAACCGAAGAATGGCCCGTCTCATCCGAGCCCCACTTACCATCAACTACATATTGGGAGGCCTAGCCGATGACCAAAGATCAGTCCACAAATGGCCGAGGAAAGTCACGCGAGCAACCACAGTTTCGAGTCTCGTGAAGCACCATCAATGCCCTAAATAATAACGTAAGAATACACCGGCTGATCTACTCCCATATCATCCAGCTTCCTCCCCAACCGTCCGTATTATCACCTTCCCACACCACGATGCATTTGTCCTTACTTTATGCATTAACAATTTTGATGTACCGCAGTGCTTGTCGACCTTGGTAGCGCCGCGACTAGCCAACTTCCACCCTTCCGATAGATGCGGGCGCCGCTTGATAAACCCGCCTCCCGGCAGAATTTTGTCCCGATTTAATGGGGCAAACTACGCTTAACCGCGGTGATATTGTTTCCCATCACGGCGGTCAGTCACTCAGCTGAAGCCTTATCTTCAATGGTCAAAGACTGGGGCCATACAATGCTATCGCTGTACGCCCGGGCTGCACGCTGTGAAGGCAAAGGGTTCCTCAACCTACCATTAAACGATTAGTTACCTAATTAGTGCCGGATAGATTGACCTCCCCGAAAGGTGTTCGCCACTCGCCGCTATCGCCCAGGGCACAGAGAGCGTGAGAAAGGTGCAAGCCTAACAACCCGGCCACCGAGTCACACAAATTCCCGACAGCACCACGTCGTCGCCCGGCAGCAGGGGAGGATGGGGAACAATTAGCTATGGATCCCGTGGAATCAATACTCCTGGGCGGATCGATACACATCGCATGTCAGCTCCTCAGCTGGAAGAGGAAAGAACAAGCCATGAGAGGTTTCGCTTTACACATTGCATTCGCTCGGGACTCACTCATACATGATCGAAGACAAATTTCACGCATGCTTCCTATAAATCCAAATGTCGCCCCGCCTCGCCGTAATTCCGCCGATTAAAGAGTATGCTTTCCATCCGAATTCGCCATCAGATCATTCGGGATCGGGCATAACCTGACGCCAGGATTCATCAGAAAGCCAAATTCGAATACCGGCTAACGCAGTAGTGGTACCAAAAAAAGGTGGTAAGTGGAGAGTATGAGTAGACTATACGGATCTCAATGACGCCGCCTCTAAAGATACTCTTCCCGCAGCCCGCATGACTAAATTGTTGATCGCCGTCATCCGGTACCGGATGTCACATTCCCGATGCCTTCGTTACCATCGTATCCCTAATGCACTGAATCGACGCGGAGAAAATGGCCTTCATCGCCCCAATACGCACTTTCCGTTATAATGTAACGCCGCTTGCTAAAGAATGTCATTACGACGAGGTTAGTGACCAAAATGTTCAAACCACTGTTGGGTAAAACCATGGAGGTATACATTGATGACATGTTGGTAAAATCCAAGCAGCGCCAGATCACGTTACACACCTACAAGAAGCTTTCGATCTCCTCAAGGCATACAACATGAAACTCAACCCCTTAAAGTGTGCCTTCGGGGTCAAGTATCGGGCTCTGCCTGGCCAGGTAACACAAAGAGGGATAGAAGAAACTCGCACACTCTTTAAGTATCCCACTCAACGTGGCCCTACCGAGAAAAGGGGTACAATAGCCGATCGACCAGCTTAGTTACCTCAGCGGTTCATCGACCGTCTAAAGTCATTCTTTACCAATTTTTAGGGTCAACCGGCCGGATGGATCGAAGAGGTGATCAGGCCTTGTAGTAATCAAATTGCTATTCGTGGAACCCCAAGACTTCGCTAGCCCCGGTCGACGAGATGCTCTTCCATATATTTAGCAGCTTCGTATGTCGAGTGCGCCGTCCGGGGCCTAAAGATTTCAGAGATATAGTTGAAGATCGCTTGTTCTTCACAAGAAGTCCTCAATCGACGAAACTAGATACAACCACTCGAACGTGCCGCTGAAGCCTCCGACGGCGCCCAAGAAGCTTTGTCCATACTTTCAAGCACACCCCATTGGCCGGTCGACCAACCTTCCTCGGCCACCATATACACAAGCCCCGACTTATCCGTGAGGAATGACCTCAAAGGAGCACCGAACTAAGCGAATACCAGATTCGTATAAGCCAAGGTTAAAGAAGGGGCAAGTCCCGGGTCGACTCAGCGCAAATCCCCCAGCCTAAAACAAGCTCTGCTAGTTCAAATTGGTGGATTCTCAGTGTAGACGGGGCATCTCGGCAAACAAAATACATTGGCCTATTAACTAAAACCCTTGACAAGATTGAGCAGCTATCTCGGTCGCTTCGCGCTCAAATAATGAATCAGAATATGAAACCATCTTGGCTGGTATTGAATTAGTAGCTGCATTATCGGCCGACAAGCTTGCAATTCGGAGTGATTCCCAGTTAGTGGTGGGGCAGGTAAACGTAGAATATGAATCCAGGGATCTCCGAATGGCGAAGTATGTGGCTTTGGTTAAGCAACGCCTGGCTGGTTTTTCAACATGGAAGCTCGAACATGTTCCTAGGGACTCTAATGAAAAAGCAGACGCCTTAGCCTTTGTAGACGCATCTCTACCTATAACAGAAACAATATCTCTACCTATATATTACCAACCGGATTTCGATAGCCATTATCTCGGGTAAGCCAGGTAGGCGAAACCTCCCTTTCCTGGATGGACCCCATAGTGTAGTATATCAACACGGGAGAACTCCCCAACGAGAAGGACCAGGCTCACAAGGTCTAAGTTCAATCCGCCAGATTTTCCTTAATTAGTGGGCAGTTGTTCAAGCAATCCCTAAATAGGCCGTACCTAAAATGCTTAACTACCAAACAAAGCCAAGATATGTTAAATGCACTGCACGAGGATATGTGCACCAATAAGGCGCAGAACTTCGCACACAGGCCCACATTCAGCGGTATTATCAAGCAACAATGAAGTCCGACATTACGTATGAAAATGCGATCGGTGTCAACGACAAGCTCCCATCTTAAGATCGACGGCTTAAGATCTAATGTCTATCTCAAGCCCATAGCCCTTTGCTCAATGGGGCATTGACATGGTAGGTGATTAGTGCTCAAAAAGTACTATTTTGGACCTTGTTTATTACAGGTTTTGAACACTTTTTATGTACTAATCAGCATGATTAACCCAATTTACACATTAAGGCCCCTATATTCTATCGACATTTTGTGGCAAATTTTGCGCTTTTGCAAGCTATTTATGCCGAAATTGTTGAGTCGATCAAAAGATCAAGAATTCGGAAGTCGACTTAGCATCATGCATCGTAGACTCAGAAGCAGCAGAGCAGGCGTAAAAATTTGAGCTGCAAGAAATTCACGCACTGCTCATGTCATAGCACTATTCATCATGACCGCTCATCATGGCCGCCCGCTCCTCGCTTTTGACGCCGTGTCTCGTTTCTGCATTTTTGCTCTTCCCATTCTATCCCTGTAATAGCTTTTATTTGGCTTTTTTTGTAACTTCCTTGCTCGAGCACTATGCTTTGTACTAAGCTCCTTAAAACAACTTTCAATCAATCAATAAATTGACAGAGAAGCTTCTCTAACTCTCAGTCTTTCCTACTTTCTCTCCCTTTTCTCATTTTCGTGCATCTTAGGCAAATCAAACACCCTCTCGAGGATGACAACTCGGAGGATGTCCGGGCTAAACCTCCCTCATCCTGAAGAGGAAGGCCACCAGGTACCGCTTAAGGTGTTTCGTAAGTTCTACCGACATGTATGCGCTATGGGTATTTGAGCCCCGCTTCTCACCTTAGGTTAAAATTTAAAGACACCTTCACTAACGTATTTATAAGCTGGTTACAAAGGATGCTATCACTAGATCCAACGTTATCCGCTATTATTCTCGCCAGTTACTGTGAGGGTAGGTTTTTGAGATATGTTCTCACCGTTAGGACATTTATGCCTGTGTTAAACTGGTGTTCAAGAAGGGAAATTATGTGGTTTAGTTATAAAGCAACAAGATCCCGCTTGGAAAACACATATGTCATCCTCCCCAACGCGAGGAAAAAGACCCGAGGACATGTTGGTTGTCAAACCAAACCAAAGGGCTCGACACTCAAGGGTTCTATTTACATTTTTTCTATTTTAGTTTCAGCCTGTGAACAACCAACACCCCCTGTTTTTACAAAACTCAAAATCCAAATTCAAACCAATTATTTCAATCATTGCAAATCGCTTGTACGAAGAAACTATCCTGTGTTCGACTTAGAACACCGCTAGTAATCAAGTAGTGAGCTTTTATACTGTAAGTAAAGAGGAGGAATCAGGATACAAATTTTTGTTGGATTGACACTTATCGCAAGCACGAATCAAGAGGGCCACCCCTACCGCCTCGATCAAAAGTCATATAGTAGCCACCTAATACTTCAAGAATAAATAGAGTCGAGGCTTATCAATCAAAGAAGACAAAGAGGCCACTCAACATCCGGCATCGCTTGCTAGTTTGGCATTCCTGGCCACCATATCGACAATGGACCCAAATTTGATTACTGGGTCTACAGAAACTTATGTTAGGAATTGAAAATAAAGAACTTATACTTTACCCCCCGGTATTAGTAAAGAACGCTGCTGTAGGCTTTTAACAAAACCTTGTCGACTTCAGATAAAAGAAACTATTAGACGCAGCCAAAAATGGTAGACGAACTTCCTGTGGTCCTTTCATATTAACGATCGCCTTTACAGACCAATCCAGGATATCTCCCTTCGCATCTTTACCCCATGGGATGGAAGCTATAATCCCTACAAAAATCGGTATGCCTACGCTCCGGACGAATATGCCAGAACAATCGAATATAGAGTTCATAATCAAGGAATTAGACACGGCAGATGAACTGCGCGAAACAACAGCCATACAAATAGCATCCCCACGCCACCTGCTGGAAAATCTCCATACAAATAAGCGCAGAAACCCCGGGAGTGTTCCAACAGAACCCGGGTCTTAAGGAGCCTTTGAGGTCACAACCTATCTAATTGAGGGAAAGTTTTAAAGCGAACTGGAAGCCATATATTGTAACACGAGTCTCAGAATCCATCTATATGCTTTAGACAAGCTTTAATTTTAACACATAAAATTCTAAGGTGGAATGCTATGCACCTCAAAAGAATGATTTATTTTTCTAACTATATCTTCATCTCATAATCTACTCAATAAGTTCGTGGCGCCATTACCCCATCCGCCAAGACACGACCACGCCCAATTGGGCCGTAATAAAGCCCGGATGGCGCTATCAGCTATCCGCCCAGCGACGGGCACCCATCCGCTAGAATAAAGTCCGAGTGGTCCTATTTTCCGTCGTACAGCACGGCTAACGCCCACCATTGAATAAAGCCCGAATGACACTATTGCCCTATCCGGCCCTACCGCCGTAAGAAAGCCCGAATGGCGCTACCGTTTCATCCGCCCAAAGATGGCTAATGCCCAACTGGCCAAAATAAAGTCCGAGTGGCGCTATATGCCCTATTCCGGCTGAACATGTTAAATGCCGCCCACCGGGTCCAATATAAAATCCGGGATGGCGCTATTACCTATCCGATCAAGATAAGACGTTCATTGATGAGCGCCTAAAACACTCATGTCATACTCGTCTTTTGGTTTTAGCCTATCTTATAGTTAAATACGCAATTTATAGCCAGATATCTCGATTTTTGTATCAGAGGTAAATAGTGTGAATGCGCGGTTGGGATCATTTTGGAGCACAGAGAAGAAGAGCAGAAGTCGGTAGGAACGCCAGCGACGCAATTAACGCCACGACTCACCAACGCCGCGACGCACTAACGCCACGAAGCGCTCCGTCAACGAAGAGGAAGTCAACAAGGGACCAACTGCCGCGACGCAATTTTGCCTCAACATCATTAAAAGCAAAAGGGACCAAATCAATGGGGATTGGAACGATGGACGAGGGGCACGGAAACCATAGTAGTAACACCCGCATCGCTGAGAAGACACTTGCTTTTGTATTTTCTTCTTTTCTAAAAAACGACTAATGATTTATAGATTGATTAAGTGTATAACCAAGTCCAGTATGTTCTAGATTCACATCTAGGGTTTTGTTGAACCCTGTCACGATTGCATGGATTAAGATTTTGATTTTATATTATTTAGTTATTTAAGACTTGTTTACATCTGCTCTATATCTGCGATTTATATATGTGTGGATAATCATTAACATTGGCATGATCTTGCTGGGTATCCGAGATCGAGAGGTGAGGACACCTGGGATTCGATAGAGCAACCTCGGTCAATTCGTATCAGAGATATCCCGATTCCGGCGCGCGCGACATGCCAGAAACATTTAAGCGCTTGAGCATCAGTCAGGGGTGCAGAGATACACTCTCAACTCGCTTGGGCCGAGATAGGCGGATACGCCTCGAGAGAGGGCATCTCGTGCACGATCACCTCGCCGTCGAAAGGCTCACAATCACACACCTCCACTCTCCTCCATCGAAAGTGGTGTGGGGAGACAAAGTCCTAGTCTCCACAACACAATGATTTACTAAGATAAATTAGTTTAGTTTAATCTCACACCTTAGTTAATCAGTCATTCAAAGCTTACGTCCAGATAATATTCAAAGGCTAATTTCAATAGTCACACGCTTCTCCCCGTGGATTGATATCCGTACTTAGGTACATTATATTACTTGATATGACGCATGCACTTGCGCGCATAGGCGTATATATTTTGCACATCACGCTTTTGGCCTATCACCCATCTAACTTAGACTGATGTCTGAGCAAGATAGATGCCCTACCAGGACTAATTAATTTGATGCCCGGATGGTACGCTGCAAGGCACGGAAGGAAGCGAATATGACAGAAGCACTGTCTTCTCAAACCCTCGACTAAGCACCCTACCATTATGCATCATCCGGCTAAACAAAGTAAACTACTCTGGCTCAAAAGTGGGTTCAAGAAAATCGCAACATTCGTTATTAGCCCTAAGTACACTATATAAAAATGTCGGGATACAAATGGGGAAGGAGCCAGGTCAAGGAACTACTGCACGTCGCCCCAATCCTCACCGATGCATCGGGATCCTCCCTCCCAGCTATCCCCGATGGAGAGAATCGGTTATCACCTACTTTAGCCCCGGGTCGAGGAGGCTCGACCTTTGTTAACGCTCAGAGAGCAACAACGTTCTAATAGGAACAACAACCGGGGGGCATCGAGGGTTAACGAAAAACTCTGGAGTTAATGGCTCTGACGTGCCTGACATCCCGTCTAGAATCTTAGGCTTACTCCCACAAATATTGTGCGCAAAGGCACAACAACCGTATCCGTAATTGAAGATGACTTCAAAGCCAGCATCATATTTCGCCTCCAAGGCCTTCTTCTCTTTAGCGACCTCTGCGCGGAAAGCAGACAACTCATCTTTGTTAGCCCCAAGCTCTACTAGCAAGGAAACTCGCTCATCTGTCAGGCGGTTGGCTTCCTCCTTTGCGATCAGCAGTCCTCTCTCCAGAGGCAAATTCCAAAGCCCGTCGAGCCACATCTAACCCCGCGACCCACCTCCGCCGAGGGCTCGCACTAGGGCACGCGCAGACCGGCCAGCTTGGGTTTCCATCTGTGCCCAGGCGCTTCCCGCCGCATCGATCTCCAGTTGGGCCATCGCCACTTCATGACGAGAGGCATCTCTTCCGCCCCAAAGACGTAGTCAGCCTCTCAACGCCTTCTCTACTCTTCCAACTCCAACCGTCGATTTGACTCGCTCCATCAAAGGGAAGCACTCAAAAATCTTTACAAGAAAACGTCGATTGGGCATAGAGCAGTAATCTCTCCGCCTCCCTTAGACGGGTCCGAAATTCTCGATGCTGAAAGGCCATGTTCCGGATAGTAGCAATCGCCTGCGAAGAAACATATTAATGATATAACAATGATTAAGAAATAATACTAGAACGAGAAGAAGCGCTTCCAAGCTTACTAGTTCCGTCGATTGAGCAAGGTTACGCCAGGAACTCCGCATTCCATCCCTCGGGATCATTTGTCAAGATCTTCTTTAATAGTACTAATGGGATCAGATATTATACTCTTCGCCTTACCCCTACTCAACAGCTTATCGCATCCGCAACATCAAGCTGCATAGATCGCATTAAATGGTCTCGTCAAGATTCGCCCCGATTGAAGGGCCTCCACTGATCAACAATCTCCTGAGCACCCTCTAGCCTAGGAACTATTACCTCCTCTATAGGGGGAGCCGGGTCTCGTGGAGGGAGATACGAATTCACCAACATACGATCAGGAAGTAGTGGTTTCGCGACGGCCCAGTATTTGGGTCCCATCGACCACTGGTCTCTCTCGAGGGATCAACAATCCACCGGGAGGGCGATGTGAACCAGAGATGCCTCTCTGGACTCCGCTAAGGTAATGTTCTCCATAGCCGGCTGGTCGTTAAACCATTCAGCGAATCTCGTAGATGATAATGGCTCGTGACCTCCGGAACCCCCATCCCAAGGGTCGACTCCATTCTTCCGGCCACTCCTGAGACAGATCGCCCACTTGCTCAAGGCTACATCTCTTCCACTTCCTAGCAGCAAACAGAACCAAGCCGACATATCTATCCTTTTCCTCTTCTTCTTCCCTGTCGTAGAGCTTTTGACATTGGAGGGACCTAATGAGGTGTCCTCCGCCCGTCTGTCTAACAACTTTCTCACCTCCCTTCTTCTCTCTCTGATGCTCAGGCAAGACGGGAGTCCTTATTGCCAAGGAGACGCCCAAACTTGCCACCCCCTTTCCGATCTACCCGGATTTCAGGGCAGGACCGAATCCTCGCTGGGGTAGATAGTTGGGCTGGAACAGCTGAGCATGATCACCCAATTCTCGATCAGTTGTCTGCCTCCGCCTCGCAGGGGAAGAACCACCCTGATTAAGCTCGTGAGGTCCGCAGCATCAGCGCTCACCTTCTACAACCTGAGGTAGGGGATCGGGATGACTGGGACGTGCAGGAGACGCGGGCGGCTTTCTTAAATCATGCAAATTCTTCACTAGCTAGGGAGGGACTTCATGATGTCGGCCCCGCCTCGAAATTTCCAATGCCTCTACAAATTTTCGCAAAACTAGCCTTCTCCACCCAATGCCTAATTTAGCTCATCTGGCTCCTTCCCTTGTGCAAATAACACAATAACGACACCCTCGGTCTCATGAATAGATGTATGAAATATACATCAAGTGTGTAGGCCTCAAGCATTTATACACACCCGAAAGACATCACATGGTTAACATCAAACTAAGGTCGGGAGAACCCCCGGTCTCATCCTGCTGTCCCCATTAGATCACTCCTCTGCCGCCTCGCTAGCCTGGGAGTTCAGAACGAATTGCAACCAGGCCAGGCCGACATAGACATCCGACCACCTTACGCCACCCCTACGTATAAGCAAACAAACCTACCAAAGAAAGACTGTCGGTAAAGAAGGTTCATTACACAACATCCAAATAAGATCCTGGACGATTTGCCAGAACAAGTATCGCAGACTATGGTGTGTGTAATCGCTTTACCGAGAGGGCACAAGAAAGCTAAGCCCGCCACCACTGTTCTTGGTGAAAAATACCGTTGTCCTCTCTACTCATTATTTTATCGGCCATCTCCAGATAGCACACACGCAATAATGGGAATTTCACTAAGAGTTTCAACCTTCCACAGATAAGGAAGAGATGACACGCTTGTAGAAGGTGTCCCCTGCAGTTCTTTCAATCATTCAAGTTGGTGGAAGTTCCTTCCCGACCTCTCTCATTCTACAAGCATACGTAAAAAAAAAAAAAGGAGGGAAACTGCAATCGGCTCGAAGCCATGATACCACACTGGTAAAAGGTAAAACCACTTGCTAACCCACTATGCCTAGGCGGGGGTCATCTAGTCCTAGCAAGCCCTAAGAATGACCCCTCTCACGCTATCGCGGTGCCTATGACGTGCTGGTATTCAGAAATTAGTAGACCTAGGGGTGAAACAATGTTTATCTGTAAAACGAAACCAAAACAAGCGCTTAGAAGAACTGGGCTCACCTAAAGACAAAAATGTCGCCACCAGTAGACTAATGCATAATTCCAATAATAAGGAAACAAGATAACTTAGAAGAAACAGGTACGGGAAGGGGTGAAATCAAATGATGGCTCCCTATATATTAAACGTCTAGAGCTTGCTGCCGCATTTAATGCAATGAAGACTCATCACCTCCATTATCCAATTTTGAACCCGACGCCGCTATTAGGCACAAAGAACTAATCACGGCTGAGCCTTCTCATTCAGGTCAAACTAATGTACCACGTCAAGACCTGGCCAATCCATTTTCATACCGCAGATTTCAAGAATGCCACCATATCACTTCCGCATCGATCCGCTTCACATATCAAATACCATAAGTCCTCATTACCAGCCGGAATCGAGAAGCATAAGAACAACGAGCGAGGAACACTGACATTTCCCCTCTTAAAATGTACCATAAATTACACCAAAAGGCGTTCATAGCTACATAACAGCATTTACACAAAAGTGATCATATTATCAGAAACAAGTCCAGAAGCACAAAAAAAAAAGGGGGAGAGCAAAGAGAAAGGAAGGTGGCAAGGAACACAAAGATCCCCTGTTGAGTCAGAAGGTGGCAAGGAACATAAAAATCCCGTTGATTTAGGAGGGGGTGTTCTTGGTTGTAGAGGATTCCATTCGAGTTTACGCAGCCACAAAGCAAGCCACGTAACTCAGGAATATCCCTCCCAACGCAAACATTTCCGACTCTACTCAAACCTTGCAAACTTTGGCCTACTCCATGCTTCGAATAATCACGACAACTCTCTTCATACGCCTGGCCCATGTAGCAAACCACAGAACCACTCGTGCAACGCCACCATACCAATTCCCGCTGCAAAACCAACACTAACCATTGACACAAAAGAATTCCTCTTCCTGCAAACCTTTTATAGAGATCTCCAGCCTCGAAGGAATCCCCAAACAACTGCATCAAATGCGACATCAAAAATAGCAAATTCCCCGGTAATGTGCACACATCGGAACACCCCAGCATTAACGCTTCACCAATCCCCACACCAAGCAAGTCTCAAATATTCTCTTTTCCCGCCAATCCCCACATCAAACATGTCCCAAGTATTCTTTTCTCGATCGGGGAAGAATGACCTCCCACTGAAAAGAGGGGCATCAGGGGTACCATGGGCTTTTTGCTCGTATCCTCCACCCAACGTAATCTCTAGCAGTGATTCGCTGAATCGTAGTATGCATGTGGTAGAGATTTGTGCTCGGAATTAATAATATTTATAAATCAGAAACCTTCTTTACCGTCGTAGCATAGCTATCGCAGCATAAATGTCGGCGTCAACACAGCATGAGTTTTCTTCAGAAAATCAATAGTTGATTCAAAATGGTGATTTCACTTTGATTTGTGTTTTTCTATAAAATAGTGGGGTTGGTGATTTGAAGATTGCAAGTAAAATGTAATAAAATGTAAAAAAGAACCTCCTTGAAGTCCTGCCACCGGGTTTGGAGTCTCTAGGCAACCGAGAGTGGGGGTCCCCGGGTCCATTTCTCATGTCGGGAGAATGACCTATAGTCATTTCGAACCGATCTTCATTTAGTCAGAAACCGCTTCCAATAGTTTTCTGAGAGATAGCATTTATTGGTCATTAATGTTTCAAGACAAGAAATCGATCCTTTGATCTACCCTACAGTGACAAATAAATGGCAACTAAACGAGCATCAGTAGATCTAGTAAGCATCCATTGAACCCTAAAAGATTGCCAAGTACTGGTCAATCAGGATACATCAAAAGGATTTAAACCTAAAGTGAGAGATAGAGGCATAAATGACAAATAAATCGCTATGCTAAAAAACAAGAGGACCAGCTTTAATTTCAAAACCCTACCCAACAAATTTCTACTTCTTCAAGGATAAGAGGAGCTTAGTCAACCATCCTTTGAGTTGTCATCCTCAGGGGGTGTTTGGCAAGCTAGAAAGTGAGAGAAAATGAGGGAAAATGAGAGAAAGAGAAAACAGGCGGGAGAGCTGAAAGCTTTCACGCCAAAATTTAATGTACGCATCTGATGTGTCGTACGCAGCCTTGACCGAGGTTATATACGCTTCGTAATCAAGGGAAATTACAAAAATGTATAAACTACCAATAATACAAAGAGGGTAGTTTGGGAAAAAGATTCACAAAGCTGGTAAAAAACGGGGTCAACAAGACACAGAGCAGGTTGGTGAGCCCGCAACCCGCGGCTTAAATTCTCGCAGTTGAGAAATTTTTGCAACCCTGCAAAATTTGCAGTGTTTTGATTTCTTCTATTTTTTGCTCCAATTTCTCGACTCTATGACCTGCAACCTGAGTTCGGCTGATTCTTCGCTGATTTAATTTGATGACTTTAGCCTAATTTAGCTTTTGCAAAAAACTACTAAAATAGCCACAAAATGCGTATTAAGAGTATACGACTCCTCAAGTGCCACACTGAAGTTAATTAGGCTGATTAAGACACAAAAGTGCTCAAAACCTCGTACAACAGGGCTCAAAATAGCACTATTTTCGGGCACTAATCACTCCCTTATCCCGACACATCGCTAGTCCCTTTACAATGACAGAAGAAAGAGAGAGCAAAAGAAATTATGTTCACAAAAACAATGGTATTTCAAAAGAATGTAAATGAGCAGTTTAACCCCAAGATGAATCACCAAGACCTCGCCTGTCAACCGTCTTAAGAGAATGGATGCCATACAGAGTCAAGCGTCAGAGGAGTATCCACTTAAAAGAATCAACTTGAAGCTTCCACCAAAGTCTAAGTGTTTATATGATCGCGACAATGAACCAATTAAACTCCGCAGACTCTCCCCCAACCCAAGCTACACGCCATAACTTCGTAATCGCCGACTCACCTAAATAAATCAGATCCGCTCTTATTCCACAATCTTTTTGTGTTGTGCAAATGCTTAGAAATCGACTTCATCAAAGTCTATGTACCGTGGATACAATCGAAGGACCCTGCAACCAATTAAGGCTTAGGCACGTCATAAGGGTCTTTCTAACCACTAACTCTTCGCTGTGTTTCACCCTGACTCCTCGAATGACTTTAAAACCTAAAGACCTACAACTCGCTAAACCTTACCCATCCACCCATGTAGCGAGCACTAAGTCGGTGACTCCTAACCAATTGGCTTAGGGTACTAGGTTTTCAAGACTTTTGCCGAATACCCCTAGGACTGTGCTCGGGTTTCAAGGGTAAAGAGTCACAGTGCTTCTTTTCTTTTTGTTTTTCTTTTTATTTTGGAAGACTTCATTGGTCTTCTTTTCATAGGGATCCTTAACCTATTCAAGGTGGCTAACGAAACTATGTCAAGTTATTGCAAGGCTTAGGAGGCTAGGCAGTTTTTCAGGTTATTGTTGAAACCTAATGTGCACTGTGTGTCGTTAGCTCAAGGTGGAAGAAAAATGTTGAAAATAATTAGACTTCAACTGGCTATTCACTCAATCATAAATGGAACTACTCTAACTTTAACAGAATTGGACAATGTTTCAGTTTTTCAACTTGTAGGCAAGGCAAAACATAAAAAAAAAAATTGGTGTGATTTTGAAGCCATAAATGTGAGCTGTATAGTATGTATAAAAAGAAATGCGACTAGATTTTCAGCTTTACAAGAAATGACAAAAAGTTCAACAAAAAGGGTAAACAACAAGCCTCTGGACTTCATAAAATGGCCTTTGCTCAAAATAGCAACAAAAAACAAGAATATAAAAGCCACTTCCTTCGCTAACTCTCGCTCCCCCCAACCAAATTCCACAATGTTCGCAATGGGGCTTGATCGGGCAAGGCTAGAGAAGGAAGTGCTACCTCTCACCGTGAAGGTCATCCTCATCATGGTTGGCCGAGGTGGCCGCTGTGTAACTGGAGGAGGGTCGCACATGCCGCCGCAAAGGTGTCAAGAGGAGATGAAAGGGTCGGCCGGGCACAGCCAAGGAGTGATGAATCAAGAGGCCTAAGTAGTGACCGATGGGGAAGCTCGGGCAGCTCCAAGTGACTCGACCGCACGAGATGGCCCGATTCTGCGGTGAGGGCGGCCGGGTGCGAGTCATCCTTGTATAGGGGCGGCTCGGGCAAAATGCAGCGGGGATGTTGAACTGATGGAGAAGGTGCGGATCGTGACCATAATAGCTGAAGAAATCCCTAAAGATAAATGGGTGATAGCGCCGCGTAGGCGTGTTTGATGAACTCGGGTCTAGCTAAGTCCGCATGAGCTATGGTACACTGTGGGCCGAGGCCTGGTGGCGAGGATGCAGCAGGAGCCGGGGTAATGAAGCAAAGGGTAGTTGAGCCGGAACTCCGATGATGTCAACATGAGGCTCCCTCCCAGATACTACGGAGCGGCTGCTCCTCTCGTAGGAAGTCAATTTGGCGGCTGTCTCTACCGGGATTTGGAGACGGAGGTGATAGAACGGGGCATAACCGCCACCAATAATGACGACCTCCTGTCTCTCGATGCATTTTTATTCAGGCTCATCAGAAAACCGATATGCCCTAATACCGGCATAAGAGTCTCTGAATGAGGGGAGGACTCACGGTCGTATTCATGTGGTGGACCTCATTCCTCAAAATGGAACAAGGGGGTCATGATGAGCTTGGCAGGGCTGAACCAAAATCCCTCGGAGATGTGGTATAAAGCCTCCAGAATAACTCCTCTCCTCTATACAAGATGCTAGATCGGAAACAGATTGGACTGAAGAATGTGATCGATAAGGAGCATAAGCGGGGAAGCTGCCTCCTGAACAAGATAGACCCGACTGTCGTGTCCCAGATAATAAACGAACCATCTCCTTGGTAGAGGGATGGGGCCACTGTCTGTAATCGATCGAGTTGGTGAGGACCGCTAGTAGATTGAGCGCAACTGCGATATTTGTGGCCTGAAGTATCCATGGTCGGCCATCGATAGAAAAATGAATGGCAATGATTGCACTCGCCTCGATGTCACATAGTAGAACTCATGACCACCTGTGAGGTAGAAAATTCCACAGGTCTTGGGGCCTGTGGAGTAATTCCTCTACACTAGCCGATAGAGTCTATGAGCTTCGATCTCGCAAAGAAGGCCGGAAGATCATACGTGACTTCACTATGCAGTCCCTAGTAATCGTAATCGAATTTTCTAAGTAATAGGTCGTAGTGGGAAGAGGGGTCAGCCGATGATCGAAGTAGATGATCCGAGGGAGATCTCTAGCGTGGCCCCAGTAGTGTGAATGGGCTCAGCTTGGGGACCGGAAGACTCCTCAGTTAGAGGTCCGTGCCAGGTGGGCCTCCTGCTAGCCTTGGATGTGAGTGAGATGGGGAGTGGGGCCAACTTTGGTAGCATATTTAAGGTGCAAGGTATAGGGGTAGCAAGTGGAACGGTAAAGTAATCAAGCACCGAAGAAGCAACAGGTGACGGCAAGAGCACCCCGCTGCCAGGGAGGTGGCGCACTCATTGCCTGGGCAGGAGGATCAGGTCAGGCTGGACCCGCCAGCAGGGGGAGGAGAAGAGTGGCGCACTCGGGGCCTGAAACTGTGCCCTCCGTGTGTCTTTACCATGCTTGGCCGGAGAAGGGGAGGAGATGGAGAGAGTGGGAGGAGGAGAATTTGAAATGAAAATGAAAGGGGAGGGAGGGGGTGTTAAATAGATGGGCTAGGTTGGGGGTGTTAAATAGATGGGCTAGGGTGGTTAGAAGGTTTAGCCATTTAATGTTCATAAATGGGTTTTAAAGTTAGGGCTCAAAAAACTGGAGAAATTAATGTATCTTGTAGGAAATAAGAGGTTGTAGAAGATGAAAAGGGAGGAAGATGAACAATGCGCGCAGACGAAATTTCGCAACCGTGGGAAATTTCGCAGGTTACGAAATTTTGCAAACCTGGAAATTTCTACACCGTTGAAACCTAAACCTGCCTTCTGCTACACCTACAAAACAAAGAACAAAATTCATAAAACTATGCAAATGAAAGACAGATAAAATCATTACGAAAGCTAAACTAAAAATAAAAGAATTATGCAAAACCACAATTAAAACCGAAATTAATAAACAAACAAACTCTCAACAAAATTTTTGGGGCGGCTTAGAAATTTTTTTTGCAAAGACCACACCCACATATGGTAGCCCTTTTGGATTCATGGGGAGTCAAGGAGGGGAATTTCCTCCTTGTTTGCTGTGTGTTGTATTGCATAGGGCTTCAGTCTTTGCCTATTGACCTTGAACACCCTATTGTCTTTGGAATTAAGGCCTACTGATCTATTGAGGTAGACTTGATGGACGATGAATGGATCATCCACCCGACTTGAGCTTTCCCTAAAGAGTGTGGAGCTTGGAGTCATAGAGCAGCACCCCGATCTCCTCGCTTGAAATTCTTACGAGCTAATAATGATCACGCCACTTCTAAGTCCAGATTTTGCAATTTTCGAGTTGAAGTAGGCATCATTCCTCAGCTCTTCCAACTCACTGATATCAAGGAGCCTTTTAAGGCCAACTCTTCCCATGTCTAGGTTCAGCTTTTTGATTGCCCACCATTCCTTATATTCAATCTCCACAGGCAGGTGACATGCCTTGCCATATACTAGGCAATAAGGGGACATGCCAAGGATGGTTTTGTATGTCAGTTTCCTGTATGCCCACAAGGGAATCCAAATGAAATTTTGAGAGACCAGTCTTTTCTATTGGAGTTCACCACTTTCATCAGTATTGTTTTAATTTCTTTGTTGGCGAGCTCAACTTGACCACTGGTTTGAGGATGGTAAGGGGTGGCGACTTTGTGTTTTACACCATATTTAGCTAGGAGGTTCTCAAAAGGCTTGTTGCAGAAGTGTGAACCTCCATCACTAATTATGGCCTTAGGGACCCCAAATCTGGAGAAGATGTTCTCCTTCAAAAATTTCAACACCACCCTATGGTCTGCTGCTCTGCAAGGCACTGCTTCAACCCATTTTGACACATAGTAGACCCCCACAAAAATGTAAACATATCCAAAGGAAGAAGGGAATGGTCCTATGAAGTCGATGCCCCAAACATCGAATAGATCAACTACCAAAATCTGGTTCAGAGGCATCATGTGATGACGAGAGATCCTCCCCAACCTTTGACATTTGTCGCAACCACGGCACATGGAGTGGGCATCCTTGAAAAGTGAAGGCCAATAGGACCCAGATTGGAGCACCTTTATGGCAGTCTTATGGGAAGCAAAATGACCTCCACATTCATTCTCATGGCAGTGACTGAGTATCCCTTGTTGGTCTTCTTCAAGCACACATTTTTTGATTATCTGATCATCACAATATTTGTACAAGAAGGGCTCTTCCCAATAGTAGGAGTGATTTTCTCAAAGAAGAACTTCCTGTCTTGTGCCTTCTAGTTTGCTGGTAACTCTCCCCGTTGCTAAGAATACAATGTGGGCATACCATGGCGTGTTTTCTACTAGGAAGGTGGGACTCCTCGTGAAACTCATCATTGATCGGGAGGGGTCAGGAGTGTCAGGTGCTATTGTTAATCTCGAGAGATGATCCGCAACAACATTCTCAATGCCCTTTTTGTCCCTAATCTGCAGGTTGAACTCTTGTAGCAGGAGAACCCATCTAATAAGTCCTGCCTTGGCATTTTGCTTGGTGAGAAGGTACTTCAAAGCCGAGTGATCTGTGAAGATGATTATATCCGCCCCAACCAGGTAAGCATGAAACTTATCCAAAGCATAGACCACCGTCGCAGCTCTTTCTGGTGGTGTAATTCTCCGCACTGCCCAATGTCTCGCGCATAGTAGACCACATAAGGCTTTCCTTATTCCCTCTGCCCGAGAACTACTCCAATAGTGAGGTCGCTTGCATCACACATTACCTCGAAAGGTAACTGCCAGTTGGGGGCCCTCACTATTGGTGCAGTGGTCAAGTAGGCCTTGAGCTCCTCAAAGCTCCTTTAGCAGTCTTCGTCCCACACAAATTTAGCATCTTTCTCCAATAGCTTATAAAGAGGCTTGGCAATTTTTGAGAAGTCCTTGATAAACCTCTTGTAAAAGCCTGCATGCCCTAAGAATTGCCTCACAGTCTTCACATTCGTGGGAGAGGGCAGTTTGGAAATCATCTCACTTTCGCCTCACAACTTCACCTTTCTCGAAATAATATGTCCCAACACAATTCCGGCTTGGACCATAAATGCATTTTTCCCAGCTCGCACTCAAGTTCTTCTCTATACACCTATGCAGGACAGTTTCTAAGTTGATCAAGCATTCTTCAAAGCTCACTCCATAAACTGTAACATCATCCATGTAAACCTCCATAATGCGCTCCACCAAATCGCTAAAGATACTAAGCATGCATCACTGAATGTGCTATATGGCATTACATTGTGCCAAAAGGGCATCCTCCCGTAGGCATACACAAATGGGTAGGTGAAGGTGGTCTTCTCCGTCTCTCGCAACAATTTCACTTGAAAATAACTCGAACAGCCATCCGTAGCAAGAGAAGGGTGCTTGGAAACTTTTCTCGAGAAGCCGGTCCATGAAGGGTGAGAAATGATCTTCCTCACACCTCATTTAGTCTTCAGAATCAATATATACCTCCAACCTATAGTAAGGCGGTGGGCATTTCCCTTTTCATTATGCACAATGGTTACCCCGATTTCTTACAATAACTCAATGACTTAATTCAAGCAAGCATCTGATACGGGTAACAATACCAACAGATAACTTAGACTTCCGCACGCACTCACTTCCCCCGCATGTGCGATTCGCCCTATTGGTCAGCTTTACTAGTTTTGCCTCTTCCTCCAAGTAGACGTGATGGGTGCAAATTGCTGGGCTAATACCCTTCAGATCGGTGATTTTCCACCCAATAGCCTGCTTGTTGTCCTTGAGGATGTCCAACAGGTTGTTTTCCCGTTGGTTGTTGAGTAGGGAGGATATGACAACTGGGCACTGTTCATGTTCTTCCAAGTATGCGTACTTCAGTTCCGCAGGCAGGGGCTTGAGATCCAGCTTTTGAGGCACATTCGCTTCTCCCCTGATCATTAGAGGTAGAATTTCCTCTTTTTTTCTAAAGGCTCCCGTAGACAGATTCTGCGCCTCGGGTTTCCTCGCCGCTTCTTCAGATAGTCAAACAGCTCTCGCTAGCACATCCCGTATTTGTTGCCGATCAACTTGTTCCTCCGTAATTGTATCAATTATGCAAACTTCCTTTGGGCCCTCTTCCACTAGTTGCATGTGCTTTTTACTAAAGTGGAAGATGTTGAGTTCTAAGGTCATGTTCCCAAATGTAAGTTGCATAACTCCATTTTGGCAATTGATAATTGCATTGGAGGTGGCTAAGAATGGTCTTCCGAGGATGATAAGCACTTAATTAGCCCCTACTGCACCCCGTTCTATATCCAACAATACAAAGTCTACTGGATAGTAGAATTTGTCCACTTGTATTAAAACATCCCTCCACAAAGGTCAAGATTTCTTTATGGACTATGCAAGGGACAATGCAGTGCTTGGGCTTGCTTTCCCTCCCAAACTCCAGCCGCTTATGCACCGATTGTTGCGCAGTCGACACCGGCTCCCAAGTCTAGCGCTACCTTTTCTACACAAGTGCCTCCGATATCACCGAATGGTAGGCAACCCGGACCTTTGTATTTTGATCGAGTTCAGATCAATGATGGTAATCACTCGTTATGTCAGGAAGGCCTTTGTCAACATTTAGTCATCTTCACTGCAATGTCCTTAAAAACTCGCATAAGGTCGGGACCTCGCTTTAATCATGTCGAGCAAGGATGTTAACTTTTCACCCGCCTTAGCGACTTCTAACATTTCAATCCTGGCTGATGACCTTTTCTCGCTTTGCTTACTCGGAAAGGCGGGGTTTGCTATTTTTCACTGCATTTTCTTTGATCACTTCCTCCTCTGGCTCGATTTCTTTTGCCTCCTGGCCTTATTCTACTGGTTTGGGGCTGTTCAACCTCCTTTCCACTTCTCAAAGTGATAACCCCAACTTCATCTATCCCGGATTTGACCTACTGGAAGAGCTCACTCACGCACCCCAGATCGGGTCAGGTTTGAGAGGAAATTCCTCGCTCCTACACTTGCCGCCGGGTTTGTCAACCTCGACATCGGTGCAATCGTAGGCTGTCAAATTTTTTGGAGACATTTCAAACCGTGTGTTCTATTTTCTTGTTCAATGTGCCTTCTATTGTATCAATCCTCTGGTTAACTTGAGTGTTCACTACCTTCTGTTCTTCCACAAAATTGCCCACCACCTTGCTCAAGTTCATGATAGCTTGTTCAACCTGGTGATGATGATGGTGGTGGCTGTGGCTGGGATGAAGAACCATACCGCCAAGGCCGCGGCAGTAAGGCACATATGGTGGAGGCTTTGTTTCCGTGAGAGGTTAGATGGTTCCTCCAGCCAGGTTATAGGTGTTGCCATACGCGCTGGTTGGTACTGTATTGACCCACGACATTGGCATGCTCAGCCATCATATCCCTTACTGAAGGAACAGTTGGGCAGTGCTCTCCTTGGTGCTCAGTGGATTGACAAATGAAACAAGGTTGGTTAGGCATCGATGCCTCAATCACTGCTCGCACCTCATGGTGATTACACATTTCAAGCTCCTCCAACCTTCTAGCCAAGGTGGATAGCTTGCCCCTTCATCTCCATGTCCTTTCAGGATTGAATACATGCCCCCTTTTGAATTGGCTGTAGGTTTCATCCTCTCCGCTTTTCTGGGGGTTCATCCCATGCTTTGGATGTCTCAGCCACATAATTCCAGAAGTACATGGCTTCCTCTTGATGTTTGCTCACGAAGTCTCCTCCACACATAGTCTCCAACAACTGTTTCATAACAGGGGACATTCCATTATAGAAGTGATTAACCAGCATCCAAGTATCAAAGCCATATTGAGGGCAGGCACTGATATTCCTAGGTACCTTCATTAATCGGTAGAATTTCATTTCTCAATATCAGAAGGTGTAAATTTCTTAAACTATCGGGTTTTAAGGGTGCTGAAGAATTTCTTTAAAAATTCTGCCTGCATATCTCCCCAATTCCTAATAGTTCTCGGCCTCAGAGAGTTGAGCCAGATTTTAGCCTTGTCCTTTAGAGTCAGAGGGAAGAACTTTAGCCTCATCAGATCCACATTGGGGATGTCCTCTGTGAAGGTATTGCACACTTCCTCGAACTCTCGGATGTGTGAATATGGATTTTCACTGTCCATTCCATGGAAAGTGAGGAGCAAGGGCACTATATAGGGCTTGATAATGATGTCCTCTGGATGAGGCATAATGCAGGAGGGTGCACTCACTCTTGGGGGTGTATATGGTCCCTCATTATTCTATATGCATTCGGGTTCCTTTGAGCCCCTCGTGGCTCATTGTCCGGGGGGTGGAGGCTCCATCTCGACTCACCGTACATGCTCAATTCACAAATTCTACTTTATGAAGCACTGCTCCTTTCTAATCGGCCTATTGTGTTCCTATCCCAGTGTTGCATAAACTCCTATGAAAAGAGCACAAAACAAAACAAGAGACAAAAAACAAAACAGGCTACAAAAAAAAAGAGTTAATGTTAGCTAAAAAAAATGAAGATAGAAATTCTATATGGACAGTATAAAATTGAATCAACCTAACAGTGAACTGCTAGGGGAAATAACAGTAAGAACAAGAAGGTTGAAAATTCACCAACACTTGTGTGGATCACAAGTTAAACAACTCGTCACTTGCACTTAGGCACCATCCCCAACGACGCCATTTGATTCGCTGAAATCGTAGTATGCACAGGGTAGAGATTTGGTGCTCGGAATCAATAATATTTATAAACCTAAACCTCTTACTGCCGTAGCATAGCTACTACAATATAGTGGCTCTAGGGTCGAACACAGAGATGAGTTTTCTTCGTGTAGGTAACCAACAGTTGATTCAAAATGGTGATTTCACTTGGATTTTAGGTTTTTCATAAAAACAGTGGGGTTGGTGATTTGAAGATTGCAAGTAAAATGTAATAAAATGTAAAAAGAACTCCTTGAATTCTCGGGCCACTAGGTTTGGAGTTTTAGGGCAACTGAGAGGTCCTCAGGTCTATTTCCTCATGTTGGGGAGAGTGACCTATAGTCATTTCTCGAACCGGATCTTCATTTAGCTGTAAAACCGAACCCTAATAGTTTTCCTCTTCAGAAATAGCATTTATTGGTCATTAATGTTTCAAGACAGTAAAAAATGATCTTTTGATCTACCCTACAGTGACAAATAAATGGCAACTAAACGAGCATCAGTGGATCTAGTAATAAGCATCCACTGAACCCTAAAAGATTGCCAAGTACTGGTCAATCAGGATACATTAAAAGGATTTAAACTTAAAGTGAGAGATAGAGGCATAAATGACAACAACTGCTTGCGTTAAAAACAAGAGGACCGACAGTTTACCTCAAAACCCTACTCAATAGCCCTACTCTTCAAGGATAAGAGGAGCTTAGCCAATCATCCTCTGAGTTGTCATCCTCAGGGGGTGTTTGGCAAGCGAGAAAGTGAGAGAAAATGAGGGAAAATGAGAAAAAGAGAAAACAGGCGGGAGAGCTGAAAGCTTTCGCGCCAAAATTTATTACATTCAGTGATATGTTGTACAAAGCCTTGACTGAGGCTTATATACTGCTCAGAATCAAGGGAAATTACAAAAATGTATAAACTACCAATAATACAAAGAGGGTAGTTTGGGAAAAAGGGTACAAAAGCCGGTAAAAACGGGTCAACAAGACAGAGTAGGTCGCGAAAATTTAGACTTGCGAAGAAATCGCAACCCCAAATTCTGGCAAGGTTTTGATTTCTTCTATTTCGTCAATTTCCTTTGACTTCCGACCGCAACTCGAGTTCGGCTCGATTCTCCTTCGCTCAGTCGACTCGGATGACTTTAGCCTAATTTAGCATGCAAAACCTACTAAAATAGCCATGTGCAGATCAAGAGTATAGTCGACCTTGGTGTGCACTGGAGTTAATTAGTTGGATTAGTACACAAAAGTGATCAAACCCGTAATAAATGTGGCTCAAAACACTATTTGGGCACTAATCAGCAGACTCCATCCCATAGGTCAATGGCCCATTCGGGCCTACTGCACTAAATCAAACCCACAGAGGCCCACCTCCTAATCTAATCATCTTTATTTACTAGCTGGGCCCAAACATACTTCCTCAGCCGGGCGGGATTATAATGCCTGGGGGCAATCTTTCCTGGCCGGCTACCATATTTAAGGAGGCAGCCGACTGACTTCTCTTAGCTTAAACAAATGACTGATTCGTGCCACGGTAGGGTGATGCGGAATCAACAAAATTTATATTCCTATGTTCCTCCCATCGCGTAAATAAGCTACCGTAGAGATAATGGTCTGGGGTGGTCGGCCTGGGATGGGGTTTTCTTCAGTACAAATGATTCGAGTGAAGTCAAAATCGTGAATTAAATTCGATTTTAAGATTTTGTGAAAAACAAAGGGGTGTGGTTGGTTGCATACTGAAAAATAAATAAAATAAAATGTAAAATAGAATCCTTGAAGCAAGGCCACCGGTTTAAGATCCTGAAGTTAATCGAGAGGTCCCCTGGTTTATTTCTCTGGGAGGATGACATACTATCTCCGAACCTGATCTTCATTTAACTTTTTAAAAACTAAACCCTAATAATTTCCTTTCGATGTAAAGCATTTATTTAGCATTCATGGTTCCTACTAAAGGAAAATTCAACCCCTTAACCTACCGGCTCGTAAGTGGCAATCCACGGATATTAGTGTATCTAAAGCCAAGAATACACTAACTTGAAGGTTACAAAGGATGCTTAATCGGATATCTAATGTTAAAGACTCAAAATCCCATAAGGTGTCTTTACACCGGAGGTGCAAATGGTCATGGAAATCCTCAAAACAGACGGTTATTGCCAAGATCCACAATGGAACTGAGTCATAGCACTAGACAAATGTGGGAAGAGTGCATCGGCTGACGCCACTTCCTGTAGGATATCTTGGCATATTGAAGCCAGCGGCTCAATATGCATACATTGTGACAAACTAATCCGCTATTGGTAGAGCACAACACAAGATGTATAATGGTAAGTCTAGACATATCCGTCGAGACACAATACCATTGCAAACAACAACTCTCAATCAAGTTATCTTTATAGATTATGTAAAATCTATGATAACATTATGATCCGCTAACCAAAGGGTTAAACAGAGTTGGTTGAAAAGTCATCGGCTGGGAATGAGACTGAAGCCCGTGAAAAGAATAAGTCGGCGAATGGATACCCAACCTGTCTGACCTGAGAACCATTCAGGTTCAAAGGGACAAACCACTGTAAAGACTTTGATACAATCACTGTGTGATATTATCGTGTCCATTCCCTATGATGAACAAAGGATGCTCATAAGAAGGTTATGTTTATGCTTTTAATGATCTCTAAGCATTGGCGAAGAGTAACATGAGCTACTCTAATTTTACAGAGATCACTACAGAAGAGTGAAGTGGGGCCGTCTGCAGGGAAAATTGAATAGTGGCACACCTCCTATTAAACTCACATCCAAAGACGTCCACGGCCAAAACTGATATAAGTGAGAACCGAAATATGCAGAAGATTCCTGTGTAATATGTCATTATGTCTACACTTTCAATGACATCGGTTCAAGGACATCATGTCTAATGTTTAGTTAGTAGAGTAAACATATTTCCATAAGGAAGGTTCAAAAGATAACACCTACCTCCTATGTGCTTTCCCGATGAATCTATCACCCAGCCTTTAGATCTGGGTCATGAATGTCATTCATGAATTGCTGGAATAAATGACATTCATTGTCATTTACTCCTGAGGAGTTCAAAGGGCGACTGTTGGAATAAATGACATTCATCGGCCATTTACCCTTTGCTGAGTCCAAATGTGGCAAGTGAGTCCAACGATGGCTTGCCAAACATTGGTTTCGAATGTTAAGGGTCCCACTTTAGCCTATGTGCTGTGAGACTTCCTTATTCGAAAAGAGAGGCTTTTTTTTTTTTGGTTTGAGTTTATCAAAGAGCGCGGGTGTTTGGGGTGATAAAATTTCTGACGTAGCTCTGCTCTGAGCAAGGTCTAGTGTTAAGGTACCGCTTGTCCGTTGTATCCCGGGAAATGCACGCCGGCGACTTCTCCGAGCACCGTGGAGACGACGGACCGTTGAAGAAGACTGATTACCGAGACTCGGCATTTTCGTATTAATTGGTTTCCGGGTTTTGTTCTTGTAATGGTCTTTCTCGCAGTCTTTACTTTCTCTCTGTAATCCTTGTAACATATCTAACATATGTCTCCCAGGATAAAACCGCGTACGAGCAACACCTCAGCACATTGATACTACTCCGATGAACTGAAGCTGTGATCGAAGCTATCACCCAATCAACACTCTCAAACAAGACCTAACCGAAATCACTCTTCCTTAATCCTTTTTCACACAACAAACTAAAAAAAATGATCATCCCTGAACAAAAGAAGCCTCTCCTTTTATAGGGATAAAGGTGAGACTCTTAGCCTACAACAAACCAAATGTTTGGACTCCTTTCACCTTTTAGACTCTTTCACAGAGTAAATGTCATTCATTCACATGTAATGAATGTCATTCACTCCACTTTATCAATAAGTTCTGATGTCCTTATGCATTATTTTTCTAACGTCTCTGAATGTTATATGATAAATTGGGCCTCTTTGGACTCTGATTTCTGTCTCTCTTTTTGTGTGTGCTCAAAGAGTCCAAGGCAATATTCCACCGACTTAAGGTCGAAGGCATCATTCTTTAGATGCAATATTCTTGTCTTTGTTTTTACCCCCATCAAGTATTTAAAATTTTCAATTTTAGTTGTGGGATATATGTAATTGTGGGTTATTTTTTCCCTTGTGGCTGGAATAATAGATATATATCAACGATTTAAATGTTTTATTTTCTTATAACAAAAATTAGAAGATTTACGATGTCCATCATGCTTAACTCAAATAATAAAATGTTCACAGTTTCAAACAAGCACGGGACATAGGAAACAGGTCCGAGATTGCAGTCATATAAGAACAATTTACTTTAAGTGTAATAAAAAAATATATATACAATCATTTTCGTCATTCAAGGAACAGTTTTACCACTTGTGGCTAAATCAACTTTCTCTACGAGTAGTAATTACTAATTATAGCCTGTGTAAAATTTATTTTCTTATAGCATGTTCAATTGTTCATTGCTTAAGAGAACTGAATAACACCGGGTTTGTTTTGGCAAATCTGGAATACATGGATGGGACCTGTTTGCACGTCGGAGCATTCAAGTAGGAGAAATGGTATAACTTAAATACCATATAGTTTTGTAGGGTATTACTTCAATATTTGTTGTGATAAATTTTACTGTCAATAATTTCTCTAAATATGATTTTATATCAAGGCTAAAATCATATGATTTTACTGTCATTTCATTTTATTTAATTTCTCTACAGAAAACCTCAACCACAATCGCCCACCGGAAAAGAATCCTCAACCCAAAATCCTAAGGGAAAAACCCCCCCGATATTAAACTGAAATACAAATTGCACAAGAATACCAAACAAAATATAATATTGAAAGATTGGAATAAAAAAATAATGGTAACATCTCAACAAAAAAATCAAGACATCTCTTGAAAATCACAAAAGATTAATCCTTTAAAACTACTAGCCAATCAGGCCTATAAACTTTTAATACCTTTTGAACTCATTTAACTTGTTAGAGACTTTGAGGCCAGCCAGTTTTTAGCAAACTTGAGCTTGTTAGATGAAGTTAACCATGATGTCCGTAGATTAATTGGGGAAAATATTTGGACTTTGAACTCAAATATCACACGAATTATTGATTTAATTTACGTTATTAAACACACTAAAAATCATTTAAAATTTTCATAAAATTTAAAATGTGCATTATCTTAATTAGTTATTCCCTTTCCTTCTCTGATACCCTCTTTAGGATGAATCTCTCTTCAATCGTTTTTATAAGTTTTCTATATTCTAATGTCCTTTCATACAAAAAACTATTAGAGAAAAGATATAAATTTTACTAAAGCAGAAGCTCTCCCAAAAAAAAAAAAAGGTAATAAAGATGGTTTATTAAACACCAAAAACAAAAAACAAGAACTAATGACGTCACAGACCCCACACTACAGCTGTACAAAGCATGCACAATTCAATTCACAACATCTACTTCAAAGCAAGACAAAACCCAAACTATAGTAACGCGGATCATCAAAAACAAATAAACAATAACCAATTAATGACAGGAGAGTAACCCAAATCTGTTCTGGTAAAAGTGAAGGAAGAAACTAAGAGGACGAAGAAGAGAATATTTGGGCTGACACTGGTATGGGTCAGAACATATTTTCCTTCAGTTTCGTTGTCAAGAGTGAAGTGCTGTGGGGGTTCCACGTCAGACCTACTGTTTGCCTTCGGTGACAACTCCAGTATTGAAGAAGAAGATGGTGTATAAGGCAAATTATTACTCTCGTGTCATTAATTGGTTATTGTTTTATATGTTTTTGATGATCAACACCAAGACAGACACCCCTACAGGATGAAGTGTATGAGTGCTCTGATACTCGACACTGCAGACACGCACAACACGTCACTTGGCAAGCCGTCGATCGATGTTAAGTCAGCACTGACACGGTTAAGACACAACCAGGACACGCTAGACATATTTCAAAGCACACTGCAATCCAATCATAATTCTTAAAAATCATAACTCAATTTATTCTGCATTTTTCACTTTCTTGGCCTTCTTCAAATATCGCGGATATTTTTATAAAAATATTTTGTAAACAAAAATTATATAAAATTTGATGAAAATATTTTTAAAAAGTATAAAAATGACCAAATTAAGCAAAAATACATGTGTTAAAAACAATATTCATATTTAGTTGTCAAAAAATTCATATTAAATGCCAAAAATGCCAAAATGAAGATCGACATTGCAATGAAAAATTATTCAAATATTCAAACCTTATTTAAGATCAACTTAAAACATGAATTTTGATCATAATTATTAAATTAAATATTTAAAATCAGTTTTTTTTCACAACTATATAGATTAGGGCTAAAAATTAAAATAATTTTTTAATTAAATGATTTTTTAAATATCATATACTAATTACATTTATAAAAGAAAATATCATATTTAATAACTTAATTAATTTTAGTATTACTTATACTAGTTTTTGAATATTTGTAAGAATAATGTTTGAACACTTGTTTTTTATTATTCTAAATTACTTTTTAAGGATAATATTTGTAAGGATAATTTTTATTATTATTATTATTATATTACGTCTTTACAGTATCTATGTTCTAATTTTTTGAAATTTATCGTGTCCCTATATCCCGCCATGCCATATCCCATGGCCGTGCCCGTGCTTCCTAGATCAACACTACTCTTGAGAATACCCACTCCGGACAGTCTTTGTGGAATATATCCTCATTTTACGTGATGTGTTTGTACCACGTGTATCTCACGTGATGTTGTGTGGTGTACGTACTCACGTGAGTGTTTCTTCTTTATCATCTTGATGAGATATGAAAACCGTGTGGTTTTATTCTTTGATCAGGTTTATAGTCGTTGCCTTTATTGCCATATTTTCAAACTTACTTGTTTTGAGAAAATCAAGGGTTGTTTAAGATATCACTTCACTTTCTCGGGTCTCTTTCAACACCGGACTCAGTCCTGTCTCTCTTCACAATCTCTGTTTACTTTTCAAAGTGCAGTTCTTTTAAATTGTTGCGCTGGGCTTAACAGTTGTATTAATAGAAATATATTATAAATTCCTCCACGGGAACATGGATTGCCATATTTCCTTCTCTTTCCTTGATTGGATTGAGACATTCAACGTTGGGGTACCTATATAATCTCTTTACTTATAGTGAATAGAAATATATTATGAATTGCGATATTTCAAGATTAGCCTTTTTTTTCTTCTAGTGAATAGAAATATGGATTGTATTTTCTTTCAGTTTCCACTTGATCGGCGCAGATCGATACGATTTCATACCCGCTTTCACATGCTAATTTGTTCGGCAGACTTAGCCTCGATAGAATTTCCACCCATCGCGCCACGGAACATTATATCAGCCACAGATTCATCATCGCACTAGCTTGATCGGCAGTCGCATATTAAACGGGAGAGACTATCCGATGCCCCAGCGTCGATTCGGTTAACGCTAAATTTAACGCAGTCGCCCAAAGTCAATAACGCCCACTGGCATTCCATTTCACAAAGATGTAATAACACGATCCTATATTAATTCCAATAAAAGTATAACAGATTTCAAGCCTTTAATTCGATTCCTCCATCTAATGTGACTACTTTTAGATCGGTTCTTCCATTGAGCTAAGACTATAATTAGTGAAACAAAAATATATTTACACAAAAAATAATTAAAATTTCATTGTTGGAACCAAGACAACAATTGGAAAGAACTTTACTCCATCTATTCTCTATCATTTTGATAATAATGCACCAACATTCTGCTTTATTTTGGGATTTGCAAGTAGATGATGTAAAAGGGAATTCTGTAAAGTCATTGGTTCTTGTTTTTTTTGTTCACGCCACAATTCAATCAATTCACACCATCCACTTCAAACCAAGTCAAAACCCAAATTATAGTAGTGTTAATCATAAAAAACAAACAAACAATAACCAATTATGTTTGGATCCAGAAAATTTATTGGAGTGAGTTTTTTTTTTTTTGAAGTAATGTAAGAATGGTGGTGGCTATCTTCATTAGAAAAAATTAAAGACAAAAAATCAATCATACTTGCTTAATTATTATAATTTATCAAATCCTATTATTTTGTTTCCAAATTTAAATACGAATTAATGATTGAATATTCAGCTTCCACGTGTCCCTTAATTTATACTATTAAAAGACAAAGAGAGTTTATATAGTCATATATATCTTTCTAAACTTAATTTGGATGTGAGTGAGCTGAATAATTTGTATTACTAACAAAAAGAATTAAAGATAAAAGATATTATATAAAAGACAAAGAGAAAGTATAAAAGCACCAATATCTTTCTAAACTTTGGATGTGAGAAAGCTGATTGTTTAAAGTAAAAAATATTCCAAAATCGAAATCCAAGCATCGGACGTGACTTTTTTAAAGTAAAAAATATGTAAAAATAGACAAACATCAAAATCCAAACTTTGGATGTGACTTGTTTAAATTAAAAAACATGTAAAAAGAAAGCTGATTTGTTTAAAGTAAAAATATGCAAACATCAAAATCCATGAGATTTGAATATGCCACAACAAATGTAGAAAGCACAAACACCTAAATTAGCCACTACGCTAGCTAGTGCTATGTTTGAGATATAACTTCACAAATAAAATAAATATTTACAATACATATACATATAATTATATTAATTATGTTAAATGACCAACTCTCCTAAAGTTCTCGCTCAGAGTGATTCGTTTTTAATACGAATATCACGCTCAACACCTCCTCACTGTTAGCAATTATGTGCCTCGGGTCCCACTTAGTATTCTCAAATATATGTATAATTATAAATTTATAATAAATATAATTTATTATATGAACGGTTTATAATAAATATAATTTATTATATGAACGGTTATTTATAATAAATATAATTTATTATACGTAACGCTTATTCCTACGAATGGCTTTTAAGGTTTTCTGGAAGCTTTTCATACATTTTTTTTGAGAATACGTAACAAGAGAAAAGAAAGAATTTTTCTATTCTTGGTTTTTTTTTCTAAGTGTTCTAAGATTCAGCCATCGTCCGATTCATCGCTTCACACACATCCATACCACCCCGAGGATAGATCCGGAAGATCTGACGGCGCAGATTCGCCGATCTCAGATCGGACGGTGTAGATCGCTGGTCGCTAAGGTCGCTGTCAGAGATCCGACGCGTGATCGGCCGGCTTATAATGACCTGTAGTTTCAACACTCGGACCGCAAATCTACATGTGCAATTTTATTTAATATCAATTTAGATACGTACTGCGACGCTTAATCATATCGTTGTATCCATGCTCGCAGGTGTTTTCCTTCAATTGCATCGTGAGCATGCTATGATTAGATATGTATCTATAGATTCAATAATGCATGTAATTTTGATGTTTGACAAGATATGGCACCTGTGCTCCTATTTGTTGTTGACGCATGATTAGATCCGTTAATTTTACGATTTTGTTCATGAATGGATGTATTATTTTAATGGTTTCGCCTCAGATCCATGGTAGATTTTTGATCAGATAATTTTTCGGTTTGTACTGCGAGCCATTACAAGACGTGCTTCCTCTGAGTTTTATTTATTATTTACATTTTTTTAATTAAAATAATTGTAATTTTAAATTTCAAATCCTGTGAATCGTGACACCCTTCATTATTCGGGAGTTTGAGAAGATCCGACACCATCTCGTAACGTGACCACCGCGAAACGTTAGAGGAGGAGAGACGCGCCGACTCGATCGGGCGGTGTTCGAGAACGCCGTCACGCTGGCCACACGCCACGGTGGAAGTTTCGCGGGTCCTCACTACCGATAGTCTTTGGGCGCGTAGGGCGCGTATGAGTCGCTTTGGTACTACTTCCTACTACTGCTCACGTGCGCTGGTGGTTCTTCCCCGGGCCGGTTTTTGATTTGGTGGACGGGCGGACCTACTACCCTTCAAATTAGAACATGTTAGGTTTTGTGGTTTTAATTTATTTAATGCCTTTACGCCTTTGTAAACTGGGGAAATAATCGGGGCCCAAGAACCTTATATATTTCTCAGACAGCCCTATTTTAATTTTTTAAAACCATGCATTGTGGTTAATTAATTAATGCTTTTGTGAATGGTTTAAATTATATGCTTTATAACATGTTTTATGTGATAACATGCCATATAGAATAGGTGGTGCCATATAAATTTGCATCAATGATATACATGTGCATAATAATTATTATGATTCTATTATCTAGTTTAATAATTATTATGGAAAAATTATTTTATTTTTTTGAAATAATTTTGAACCCTTATTATTTAAAAAATAATAATGGTGAAGGTTTTAATTAATTTAATTAATTTAAACTCCAGTCATCAGGTCTAATAATAAAATGATCATGTGATGCCCCAACTGATAAACACGGGTTGGATTTTATCGATTAGACCTCAATTAAGTTTCAAAATTTTAATAAGATTGATCGCCCAACGCCGGCAATCTTGGATATTAAAGATAATTTTGAAATTAAAACAATGGTTAAAAACATTCAAACTTAATTTATTACTCCAACGAGGCTATGATATTTTTATTAAGTGCCCAAAGTTTCAAATAATTAGAGGAAATGATTATGTATTATCTAGAAAGTTCGTCTAAGAAGGTGGGATTTAAGTAGTCCGCTGCGGACTCCCCATCTTTCCCGGGAACCAACTTAGTAGGATACTAATCATTTCATAGATCAAATTTAGTTTGTTATAAATATTCGCCTAACGTGAAGTGTTTATAATGGAAACCAAATAATTGCTATGGGCCAAACAAAATAGTTTTTTTGGGATTAACTAAATTTTAAAGATTATGTTTATTGTAAGATATTACGCTTTAATACTAGTGTGTATTTTTTCGTAAATGGCATCATTTAACCCACTTGCAATGATTTTGAGTCAAAAGCCTAAGTGGATGGAAAATAATTATAGAGTGAATGGAAAACTAACCTGCATATTGTTCTCGATTTTGAAAACCGAAGTTTGTCCTAATCCACACCAAAGCCCAATGAGCTCAAGAAGAAATGGATTCCACTCAAGTCAAAAGACTATGAGAATCGACAAGGCAAATATATCATCACGCTATATTCTCGCGCTGTTGCTAGTCATTTGAAAGGACAGATATCTCATCTCGAGAGGGAGCGTAATGATCCAAGACTCGATAAGATGTTTGCACAATCAACAAGTTCTTTAAGGTGTCAGCTAGTGGCTATAATGAATACTAATAGAATGACTGGGGGAAGTGTGAGGGATCATTGTCTGAAAATGATGTCACATCTCAATCAAGTCAAGTGTCAGATGAAGATGGAGCAAAGGTCCCAAATTGATTTCATATCATCCCCACCGATCGCTTTACCTACTTAAAGTTAATTATAATATGAACAAGATGATCTTAACTCCTACGCAGTTGATGCATGAATCCTGAGCGCCGAAAGGGCTTTCGGAAAGTCAGCGTGTTCATATGACCGAGGGTCTCACTTTCAAGCCCAAAGGGAAACCTATATGGGAAAAAGAATAAGAACAGCGTATGGGTCAAAAATGGCCATCAAACCACCGCTATGAAGTTAAGCCGAGCCTAGCGCTTCAAGTGCGACGTATGGTCACCGGTGCTGCACTAGCCTCGATCGCCAAAAAGCAAGGTATGGGTAATTTAAATGTGGTTGAAGCTTGTTTAGTGGAGAATTATAATGATGTCTGGATCATTGATTCAGAAACCACTCAACCATGTCTCTACTTCCTTTGCAAGGGGTTCTACAAACTAGCTCGGGTCGACATGAACGAGGTTTTGAGGCTTGGAATGGAGAACATGTTCCTAAAGCATTAGACAAGTAGAATTATTTTTCAATAATGATAGGACTTTATGTTTAGTAGACTGCTTATATGTATTCTGATTTAAAAGGAATTTAATTTATGTTAGTTGTTTATTTGAACAAGGTTTAATAAGGAATTTTAATTCTCTTTATTACAATAAGAAGTTCAACTTCGCTTATTTGTAAATTTATGATTTGATAGATGGTCTTTATTATTTAAGTCCTATGTCCTATGATGTTTTAACATCGAAATTGTTGATAAGCATGTGATCACCTAGCCAAGAAAAGGAAAGTTTCAAATGAAACGTACCTTGGCATTTGCGATTAGGTCATATTAATCCTAATAGATTCATGGTTTGCAAAAGTGGATCTTAACTTCCCTAGACTTTGAACCTATACCAGGATGTGAATCTTGTTTGGAAGGTAAAATGACCAAAAGGCCCTTTAAAGCCAAAGGATATCGCGCAACCAAACCACTGGAATTGGTGCATACTGATGTGCGGACCAATAAAATGTCCAAGCTTTGAGGAGGGTATGAGTATTTTGTCACCTTTACAAGACTACTCAAGATATGGATATATTTACCTAATGCGCCAAAAGTCCAAACTTTCACTAAATTTCGAGAGTATAAGGCTGAGGCAGAAAAGCAATTAGGACTCCATATCAAAGAGCTTCTGTCTGACCGAGGTGGTGAATACCTATCTGGAGAGTTTAAGTCTTACTTGACTCAAGAGGGGATAGTTTCACAACCACAAGACTGAACACCCAAGAAATGGAGTCAAGGTAAAGAAGAAATAGAACTCTTCAGATATGGTGAGGTCAATGCTTAGTTATTCATCTCTACCTATATCGCTGTGGATATGCCATAGAAACCAATGTATCTTCTCGAATCTTAGTTCCTTCTAAAACGGTTCCTAAGACACCCACAGGAATTGTGGAAAGGCTGAAGCCTAGTTTAAGCCATATCCGATCATGGGGTGCTCCTCGCACATGTCTTAAGAAAGGATCCAAATAAGTTGGAATCGCGCATAAGAGGTTTGCATGTTGTTGGCTAAATTTAAAGAACGAGAGGTGGACTATTTATAGTCCTCTGATAAAAAAAGGCTGTGAGTACTCACGCAACTTTTCGAGGAAGACTATATAAGCAATTTCAAACCTAAGAGTAAAATAATTCCCTGAGGAGCTTGACTACCAAGAACTGAACGGCTCACAGTTCATTTAATACCACCGATTCCGGCGCATGTTCAAAGAGGGGAAAATGTACCACAGAACAAGCACTGTGTGGAACCAAAGGAACAAGATCCAATACATGTGGAACCAAACCGTAAGAGCCAAGACAAGAGGAACTAGTACCTTGATGTGCTCAATGAACCACAACCGCGGAGCCATCGTAGTGATAGAGTAAGGCGAAGCCCGCGATATGTCTTGCCAGGCGAGTCTTTACTGCTATTGTTATCACAAAGTGAAGATGATCCCACTCAATTGCGTTAGCTAATCGAAGATGGATGTACGCCAGGAGTGGCAAAAGCCATGGACCGTGAAATGGAATCTATGTATTCCAATTCCGCCCCTGGTCTTCAGAGGAATCTAAAGGGGTAAAACCAATAGGGTGTAAGTGGATTTACAAGAGAAAAAGAGGATCAGATGGGAAGGTGGAAACCTTCAAAGCTAGATTGGTGGCAAAAGGCTATACCCAAAAAGAGGGGATAGATTATGAAGAAACCTTTTCGCCAGTAGCCATGCTTAAATCTATCCGACTTTAGCCAGCCGCTAGTCTCGACACAGATTTGGGCGTATGGATGTCAAAACAAATTTTTAAATGGCAATTTAAATGAGGACATCTACATGCAAAGAACCGTAAGGGTTCAAAGTTAAAGGCAAGAACACATGGTATGCAAGCGTAAAGTGTCCATTTACGATCTAAGCAAGCATCCGCATCATGGAACATCAGGTTTGATCAGGCCATTACTTTTGGTTTTGAGAAACGCCCGACATGAACCTTGTGTTTACAAAAGAATCCAAGCACGTATAGTTTTTCTAGTCCTTACGATGACATATTGTTAATCTGAACGACAAACAAGTGTTGTCAGTGTAAAAGATCGTTGTATAAACAGCTTTGATATGAAAGACTTGGAGAAGCCAACTATATTCTTGAATCAAACTTATACGAGACCGAAGAATAAAGTTGTTGGCACTATCTCAAGCCTCTTATATTGATAAAATTCTCACAGTTTAACATGGAAAATCCCAAAAGGGGATCCTTACCCTTAGACATGGACCATCTTCTAAGGAGCAATCACCAAAAACTCCGAGTAGAAAGAACGATGAGTAGGATACCTTATGGCTGTAGGTAATCCCATGTATGCCATGTTATGTACCATACGTATATCCTAAGTATGCGCTGAGTCGTAAGCCTAAGATTAATCGATCCCTAAGAACACGGATTGCAAAGAAAGCATATACTTAAGTATCTAAGGAGAACAAGAGATTATATGCTGCATATTCCAAAGGGGAGTTTAGAAACCATTGGTTTCATTGCATCACTTCCAAGGATATCGACTCAAGGAAATCTACCGTTATGTGTTTAATTATACGGTGGAGCCAGCTCATTGAGGAGCATTAAATTGTGACTTGTGTAGCGTGATTCCACCACGTATCGACATGTTGTCGCTTTCCGAGGCGCCTGGCGAAGCCGTGGTCAAGAAGCTCATTATTGATCTTCGCGCGATACCCAGCGCCGCCCATTACCCTTTACCGTGACAACAAGGGGGTCAGAGCACGCCCAAAGAACCAAGGTATCACAAGAAACAAAACATTGAGAGGAAGTACCACTTGATCCGAGACATCATCGAGCTATGAGACACAGCGTTACCAAATAAATAGTCAGAAAACCTAATGACCCATTCACAAAGGTTTCAAATTGCTCAAGTTTTTGAAAGACATGTAGATTCTATGGGTGTTAGGAGATTACCGTGATTCTTATTTTTAGATCTAGTGGAGCTTATTTGAGCTGTAGCAAGACAAATAAAATTATTGTATTTTTCCGTGTTAATAAAATTTCAATGAGGTATTAATTTCACCTTGTGCACACTAGTGGTTTTTGAGGCCAGCGCCCCACACTACGCAAAGATATGGTCATACGGATACGTCCATGGAAGACATGATCATAAGTTCTCATAATTAATGAATAAGATCGCGTTTATTGTAACAAAGTTGGACGCTTTATTTAGATCAGAATATTTTATGAAATAATCACCTGCTATTATAAAATATTGGTGCAGACATGCTTATGATTGACAGATCAAAGAAAAGATTTAATTAAAGTTAAATTTCATAAAGGAATTAAATCTCAAGCGATATTTGATTATTATTTTTCTCTCAACTCGAAGGCTTATTTTAAACAGGTAATTGAATAATTATCGGCCCTTGAATTGTCAATATGTGAGGCCTATTTTGACGGCCAACACCTAGATGATTTGGGAACGTGATTGTTTAATTACCAAAGATTACGAATAAACAAAATTAAAATTGTATTAGCCATCCTTCATATGTTTTACTTCGATGTAATGAAGTCACCGGTCAAAGGCATTTGATCCCATTAGAGAAACCGTTAATCAAGAGATTAAATAATTAATTGATGACGTAAAATATAATCAATTAATTATCGATATATTTTTTACAATGGAGAAATTAATATATATATCAATATTAATTTTGGAGTTCAACTCGGCCTTTAAAGTGGAGTGGCACCTGATTAGATAATTGTTTCAATTATAAGGAGCCTTAATTAATAATACCGCTCGATCCTGTGCTAGCTCAGTGGAAAGTGGCTGAGTTTCACATCGTGAATTTAACTTATAGAACACAAAAGCTGAGTTACATGGTTTCAGGGGTTTACGTCAAGTTTACTCAAGAGCAAGTGGGAGATTGTTAAGAATTATGCGCCCGGGTCCCACTTAGTATTCTCAACATATGTATAATTATAAATTTATAATAAATAATTTATTATATGAACGGTTTTTTATAATAAATATAATTTATTATATGAACGGTTATTTATAATAAATATAATTTATTATATGAACAGCTTATTCCTCGACGAATTTTGCTTTATGTTTTCTCTTTGAGTTTTTTTTCATACATTTTTTTGAGAATACAGAACAAGAGAAAAGAAAGAATTTTTCTATTCTTGGTTTTTTTTCTAAGTGTTCTAAGATCTCGCCCACGCCCGATTCATCGCGCCCACACACATCCATACCACCCCCGAGGATAGATCCGGGAAGATCGGACGGCAGACACTGGGCCGGACCAGATCGGGTCTGCAGACTGCTGGCTGCGTGTCTGCCGAGATCCGACTCCGCAGACGGCCGGCTGGTGGCCGATCTGTGTTTCCAACTACCTGATCTCGCAACCTACATAGTAATTTTATTTAATATCAATTTGGGATACAACTTGTACGTTTAATCATATTGCTAGATCCATGCTTCCGTCAGGTGTTTTTCCTTCACTACGTGCATACGCCCCATACCCGTGCATCGTGGAGCCAAAGTCCACATGACTTTCAACAACACGACAACTGCAGCGAGAGGACCAACCCAAGTGACCTCCCCGCCAAACTGCCTCCGATACCACGTTAAATGACCAACTCTCCTAAAAGCCTGCTTGTAGGATTTAGGTTTAATATGAATATCATGCTTCAACAAATTAATTTTCTTCTAATTTTCATATTTAAATAAAGTAGATATTTTGTTCAAAAACTTAAAATAATGATATAATTATATAAAAATATTAAATAATACTCTATGAATCATAAATTTATCCTCCTCCTATCAAAATTCCTTGCAACAGAACCGATAATATGTTTCTTTTATTTTGACCTTTCCTCCGTATTGCATTCATGTGGATATATAGAAATTGCAAAGCACTTAGATGGAAAATCTCTCGTGATGCTGGGAACAACAAACAAATAGAAAGCAAAAATATGTTTCCCCTCCCCCCTGCCAACCAAAGAAAATGACATTTAAAGAAATCGACACTCCCAAATAAAGATAATGGCAAATATCGGTCGGCCGATATTTTCGTCCCTCATGCACGAACATGCTCTTTCTGACATTTTGATAATACTGTTAGTCATTGTCTCTTTTTTTTTTGTTCACACCATCCACTTCAAAGCAAGTGAAAACCCAAATTATAGTATTGTTATTCATAAAAAACAAATAAATAATAACCAATTATGTTTGGATCCAGAAAATTTATTGGAGTGATTTTTTTTTTTTTTGAATTAATGTAAAAGAATATAGGCTATCTTCATTAGGAAAAATTAAAGACAAAAAATCAATCATACTTGCTTAATTATTATAATTTATCAAATCCTATTATTTTGTATCCAAATTTAAATACAAATTAATGATTCAACATTCAGCTTCCACGTGTCCCTTAATTTATAAGACAAACAGAGTTTATATAGGCATTATCTTTATTTGGATGTGAGTGAGCTGAGTAATTTGTACCACCAAAAAGAATTGAGGTCAGAAAGAGACAAATTAGAAAATTGAGCACGGATCTTTCTAAACTTTAGATATGACGTCCTCCTGTCTTCCACCTGCTACAACTTATAAAAAGTGGTTTTTACGATGTTATATATCAGTCTCATAAGAGCAATCTCTCTTCATTCTCTATTCGCTTACTTTGCTTTCTGTTCCATTTTGTTCTTCCTCTCTTAGGATGGCAAGACTATCTGGAGTGGTATTCCGGATCTCAATGTAAAAGTGGAGGAAGAAACTGTGGTCATTCCGGACCTGAATGTAAAAGTGGAGGAAGAAACTGTGGTCATTCCGGATTCGAATGTAAAAGTGGAGGAAGAAACTAAGAGGAAGAAGGAGGAAATTGTTCAGAGTAAGGTAACAAAGAAAACCCGAGCCCATCGCCGCCCCCTATTCGTATGATCAAGACGATTTCGGACATGAAGGGGTGGAACCTGTGTTTTGCTACCAGAAAGATCTTGGAACGGTCAGACATTGCCACCAACCAGTACAGGTTCCTCATCCCAAAGCGTGCAGTGCTTTGGGAATTGCTCTCTGAGGCGGAGAAGACAGCGACGGAAGGCAAGGGGCTGGAAGTGGTCGTGGTGGATCCGAGGGGTAGGGTCTACGAAATGAAGTTGACGAAGTGAAAATATGAATGTGCTGAATTCAGCAGGGTGGCGGAAGTTTGTGGAAGATAACGGGCTTAAGGCAAAAGTGTATTGTGCACAAGTGTGGACTTTCCGATCGGCATCTGCGAAGCTGTGTTTTGCCTTCGATGTCAAGAGGCAACCCTCGGTGTAAAAGGCAAATTATTAGTCCCGTATAATTGGTTATTGCTTTTTGTTTTTGAAGATCCACAGTACTACATGTGTTTTGCCGTCGACTCATGTCAAGAGACGGCTCAGTTATTTATCTTAGAAGTAGATGGGGTGAATTGAATTGTGCTTGCTTTGTTGTGTGGCGTGGGGTGCTTTGTTGTGTGGTGTGGTGTCTGTGACATCATTGGTTATTGTTTTTATTCTTGGTGTGTAATAAACCATCTTTATTACCTTAGTAATATTGCTATTTGAGTTGCTGTTGAAAGAAAAAGTTTTAAGATTTGTGTTTGGATATCCAAAAAATTTATTGTAGTAGGTTTTTTTATATATATATTTTGAATTATTGTAAAAGAATAGAGCAATCTTTATTAGGAATTTTAAGGGGAAAAAATATATATAAAGAAAAAGTAAGAAGGAGGAAAATAAAAGAAAATAAAAATATATTTACACAAAAAATAATTAGAATTTCACTTTTGGAACCGAGATAGCAGTTGGAAAGAACTCTACTCCATCCTATTTGAAGCTGTTATACATCATTTTCCAATAATTAGAATTTCAGGCCTTTTTCTTTTCTCCTTGATTTTGCAATAATTTAATAGAAGATGGAGAACTTTTACGAATATTTTTGTACTATAGAATTTCTTTTCCTATGAACTAATCTCTCATGGACTTTTAGCAGTACACACCAAGAAATTGGAAAGGGGGAATTCTGTTAATGTGAAGAATAAAAATAAATAAATAATAAAAGTTGGTCTTGTCTCTGATGGCAAGTTTCGTTTTCTTGTGAGTTTGACAAGTTTGGGTCCAGTATCGGTGGCAGACTTTTTGGAGCAGGATGAGGGGGAGATAGCACAGGATTGGGGGGATGGAAATCGCGGTGGAGGAGGTCTAACATACTCATTGGGCCACTGCTTGTGCTTTAGCAGAGTCGGATTAAGGATCCGTCAAAAGAGTCTCAACAGATAAAGTTAGATCATTATTGAGTTTTGGGCAGCAGCACTCCTCAGGAGTCACCAACTTTAACTTGATCCTAATTTTCTTCTACTTTTTTTCGATCTTAAGAGTGATGGGCAATTTGTTTGATATTTTCTCATTATCATCATTGTCATCAAAGCAGCGTTCAAAATATGACTTCAAAGTCTTATTATCTCTAGATTCATAATTTTCATGTATTTTTTTTAATTACTGAAACCAAATAGATTGGATGCGAATCGGTGCTTTTTTCCTTGAGCAGGCATTTTTTATTTCAAACACTTGAATGATTCTTCAACATCCGGTATGCTCCATACCAACTTGTCATTTTTTCTTCTGCCTCCTAATCTTTACCTGTCTTTGGGTTAAACAGGCAAAATTTTCTTGTATGCTAATTGCCCACAAGAACCCAACAAAAAAAATTGATTACTTTTGCAATAGGGCTTGGAGTGACTATTGTAAAATTTGAGATGTCTTTTCTCCTTGACTTTTCAGTAATTCAATACAAGATGGAGAATTTTTATTAATATTTTTCAATTTATAACATTTAAATCACATTTTTTTCATTGCTTTCACATTCACCATTTGTTTTTATTTTTCACCTACTCTATCACCGAAATTTTTAAAAATAAACGAAACAAAAAAGTTTAAAATTCGCTTTTCCATTCGTAAGTCAATTCCCATCACGATTTTCATCTTTCCACGAAAATACCACTCACTTATTTCTATCTTTCTATTTCGCCAAGCATGCAAAGAGAAATATAATCTTGCAATTTTGCATTTTATAATATTATTCACAACAGTTAAGTAAAATTATTTTGAAAGTTACATAAGCTTGATAGTTTAAGATAAATAAAACAAGTTTAGAATAAAAATAATATATATATATATATAAACCCTCCAATTTTCAGAAACCAAAAATAACTTTAGTGTAGTGAGGGTTTTGCTCATCCCACCTCTTCTCAAATCATTATTAAAGATAAATGGATTAAGGATGCAATTTATATAAATTTTTTAAAATCCAAGTATTTATACGATTCATTTGTATTATTTAAATTTATTCTTTACTTTTTTTTCATCATGTTATGACAAAATGATAATAATATCAATAAATTATTATTATTATTATTAACTTTGAATAAAATAAATTATAAAAATACTTACAGGGGATCAAAATAAACTAACAACTTAATCCTCACTGTAGATAAAATATTAAAAAACAAACGATGAATACTTAATACTATTAAAGACTATTCAAGATAAGCTCAAAAAAGTCTATCCAAAGATTCACCAAAACAAACGCCACCTAACTCTATGCTACTTTTTGTGAACCAAAATACTTTTCATGTGCTAACAAACAAACAACGGCAAATAATCACTCGGAAGGGCAGTCAATAGGTGTGCTGTAATGGAGGAATCTTTATGGGGGTGCTTCTTAATTAACATGTATTTTCTCATAAGAAAAAGAAAAAGAAAAGTATCGATAGCTGTCATAGTGGAAGAATCTTTGTGGGAGTTAGAGGCTTATTAGCCGTACATACCAAGAAATTGGAAAGGGGGAATTATGTTAAGGTGAAGAACAAAAATAAATAAATAAAAATCTTTTAATCATTAAAACATATTACATCGATAATAAAATAACAAAAACATATTGTAGAATAGTAACTTAATACAAATCACTCTTTTCTCTTCTTCTACCTTAACACATCATTCTCATTCAAAAAAGAAAAAAAAGTTTGTCAAATCCTAAAAACCCTTAAATCCTAAAATTCCTAAAATTCTTTGAAGATGGAAGGTGTTTTATGCGTGGGTATAATGAAGGCAAAAAGAGTATTTATTGTGAAATGAGTCATTATTTTGGTTAATAAACCGTTTTGAAAGAAAAATAATCAATGTAATATCAAATAAAATGTTTTATATGAGATAAAATAAAGAACTTTCGTGGTTATTTCGTGTTTAATCAAATATGGAAAACGAAGTTACATTAACAAAAAATATGTTGCATTAACATATAAAATGTTACATTTCAAATGCGTTCGAGTGCATTACGCAAACAAAACACATGCAGAGAGCTAATGCTTTCGAATAAAGGTTTCTCTGAAATATAACATCTTTTATACATTAATATAACATATTCATATTAATGTTATTTCATATCCAGATTTGATTCCTCCTTCACAGGATCATATGTGTAAAGGTGATCAATCATATGCATGATCCTCCTTTTTGGGGCTTTTTAAAATAATATTATAATATAAATTTTTTTTTTTTTAAATAACATACAAAAAAACAATATTTAGAAATCTACGGTAGTTATTGTCAAGTAAGTGCCACAAATGTGTCGCGGTATTTGGAAATACGATTTTAATGTAAAATTCTCAATCTTATTTCAAGACATTTTCAGCCAGAATTTATAAAATCGTGTGTTGAAGATACAATTTCAATGTTAAATTTGGAAGTCTTGTTTCCAAGACACGGTTTCAATGTAAAATTATGAAATCATGTTTTGAAGACACAATTTTAGTGCAAAATGCATGAATCACAACTTAGACCCGTTGAAATGACCTTAAAAATACATTGATAACCTGTTTTGATTCAATATTTCATAAATACCAAAACCAAAAATGTCTTCCTAACATCAAATTATATACCATAAACATAATATCAATAATTAACCCAATGATTGAAAGACTGGTATTAAAATAACCTCACAACTAATATATATTAGTGTCCAATATAATTATAGTCATACGAAGTTATGGGCGATAACACCCAAAGTAGGTATAAGTAGAAATTGTTTAAAAAAGCTTTTTAAGTACAAAAGTCATCAAGTCTAACTCATACATAATGTGTACCACATGAAGGAAATTCCTTCTTTCTTTGTAGTCGTCTATCATATACATGCAACTCCGATATATCAAAATGACCCTCATGTGTTGCTCCATATCCTCACCCATAGTCTCCTTGATCTAATGGTTGTGGTAAGGCATAATCAAAGATGTTGGTTAATGAGTAGATAACTCTACCTCCTAAATATTAAATGGGAACTCTGAAGATGTATTTCACTAGGCATAGTGAACACCATCTAAGGTGGTGGGTTGACTTGCATATGTGTCACCCCCTCATCACAAAATGAAGGATTTGTTTGGTATGGGCTTAATGATGGTCAATCCACATTGCAACCCCCTTGAGAGGCTTCACCTCTGAACTTGTATGAACTCTCACTATCCATTCCCTCCTATTTCTGAGGGGTAACTGTGTCACATCTAAATTCAAATTCAAATTACTCCAAATTCAAATTTTCTTTTGAATTAAAATAGAAAATAAATACGAATATCTTGAACTATAATCTTGTAATCATAGCTAATTTCTTACAAAAAAAATTTAAAATTGATTACATTACACCATGTCAATGGCTTTGTGTGTCTATAAATAAGTGACCTATAAATTATTTTTTAAAGTGTCACGTCCATTAGCTTTGGAGAGGTAAAAATGATAAATAAAAAAAAAAATAGTTAGAGGACTGAATTGACATATGTGCATAGTTGAGGGGCAAAAACATTCTTTAACCCACATCTATATTGTAAACGGCCACCCCAACCTATCAGAACTTCTCAAAATAAACTAAGCAGCTTAATCTAACCTATTTTATATTCTGGATAAATAACTAATTTCAACTCCAACGCATTCTGTTATATGCCAAAACAAAGATAAAAACATGCCAAACCTTAAAAATGCTAAAAATTCATTTTACAAATTATATTATTATTGAAATAAAAATAAATAAAATATAAATATATAATAATTAACATATAAAATAAGTGAGTCTAAACAATATAATAATATTAAACAAACTTAAATAAATAACAATAATGGAGTATCATATATCCAATGTATCAAACCAATCCGCTTAAATAATATAAAAACAAATAAAGAATTCCATAACATCTCTAAAAAAAAATATATTATATGTGACGCTATATTAGAAAGATGTCCATCATAGATGCTGGTTGAGTCATTATCATCTATTAATTAATTTTTTAAGAATGTTAACAATATAAATTGTATTTATATTTGGAATAAAAATATATTTTTTTCCAAAAATACATCTCAATAGTATAATAATAAAATACCCTATTTGTTTTGAAAATTCATCTTACTTGAAGATATAATCATATTAGGAAAGAAATAAGTATATAATTTTTGTTAATTATTTTTAAAATAATAATAATTTGTTATTAACACTAGTTTAAGTAATAAAATTATTTAAAATATACTGATAATTTAGTTATTAAATTTAATTTAATTTATAAGCTACTACAACTTCATTTTTATCAAAAAATATATATGATTAAATAAAATTTAAAGAATAAATACAAAAAAAATGAAATTATAAATATTTAAAATATGATTAATGAGATAAATAAAAATATATTCAATATTAAAACTATAATTTATTTAATTCAAATGCATTATGTCATACAAGATTTTTTAAATATTAAATTATCTTATAAAGTTACATTTAAAATTTGAAAATAAAATAGTTAAAAAAAAAAGTTTAATATATTAATAGTGTATTATAATAATAATAATTATTATTTTTAAAACCTCTATGCTACAAAAGCAGAGATTTGACTTCATATTAAAAACCCAAAATATCAAATATTATAGATGAATCCTTGAAAATTTCAATTACTAAGCTAGTTAATTGAAAAAAACTAAATAAAGATTTCGGGTTAATTGGGCTAACTCGGACAAAACCCACATGGGCCACGGGCCAAAACGGGTCGGACCAATTTGACTCGATTTTATTTAGGCCTTAAATTTTACAACCAAATCCTCTAAAAATCGGGTTAGCGGCTTACCCATCGACTCAACTCATTATCAGCCCCACCGTCACCCCTTGTCCCGCTTATGGGATCCTTTGTATTAAGATCATTTGAATTTGAGTGTTTTTATATTCGAATATGAGATCCCCCGTAAACCTATCCTACTCTTTTACCTCCTCAACAAAACCTTGAGGGCTTAATAACTTCGATTTGATAAAAATAATTTAGGTAAAATATTTATACAAAAGATATTTCATTAAAAATATTTACCATTTTATATATAAATAAAAATAAATGGTTCAAGAAGAATTTAAATTGATTTTAACACAGTTAATTTTTATATCATTGTAATTTGGTGTAGAAATGATTTTTATTTTGGTTAATTTTTTTAGTAAAAGTTAAATTTATTAAAACTCAAGTTGGTATTAAATTAAGAAATATTTAGTTAAAAGATCTGAAATAAGTCAAAATTTGTTAATCTAACAATCTCTATGTTTTTTCTTGAAAATTGACTCATTGTAGATAAAAATGTCCTTTTTCATTTTATGTATCTATATGTATCTTTGAAAAGAAAGAGTTATTTTTATAATAAATTAATAAGAGTATTTTATCCCCAACGAGGATAAAAATTGATGAAATATTATATTTCGAAATTTTATTTTTAAAATGTCTTTAATCAAATGACGACAGTTAACCTCTCTATCATAGATATCGCGGATTTAAGAAAATTTCCATTCCTTATTTAATTGAATGTATCTAATTTACAATTTATAGATTTTCTTCTAATTTATACTAATTATTAAAAAAAAAAAGGATTTGAATACTTCTTAAAAAAATCAAAATTTCAAGTTCTAAAATTACAACACATTTTAGGGGTCATAAAGATAATTTTGGTGTTGGGAAATAAACACAAGACTGAATATTTTCCCTTGTTGATTTAACCCATGAAATAATAAAATGCAATCAAGAAAATAATATGCCACAGAGAATCACAAAAAACAGTAGAGAATTTTAACGTGGAAAACCTCCCTCAAAGTGTGAAGAGAAAACCACGACTTTGGCTTTGTTCACCCAAACATTCACTATAATAATTTAGGTAATAAAACTCTAATTCTAAACTAGGTTCAACACCTAGTTTTCAACTAATCAAGATGGCACTTCAAGATCCCAAAAACAATGAAATCATCTTAAATATAAATAATAAAATAGGCAAATGTAGCTCAAATCAAGACAGAGATTGACGAAGATCTCTAAACTAAACTGTCTTCTGAATCTCATCGCATAGTGAAACCTTCAGAAGTATACCCCAAAAAATAAATTATTCGTCGTTTTTCGCTTCGAAAAACCGGCCGCGTAATTTATTTTTCTCGCAAGGACCGCTTGCCGCAATTTATTTTCTTGTACGAGAACCACCGCACAAGAACCGTATCGCTCTCCCGCCTCCTTGCCTCTTCAGCCTGTAGGGCTATAAACCTCAGAGGTTTGAGTCTAACATGGCGAAAAATGGGCCGCCTAATTTGGCCGACTCCACATTACAATCTCCTCCAAATTCAACATATGGAAGATTACAATTTAACATCTCAAGAGTCCATGCCGCCACTCCAAGATGCTTCAAATTTTCTCTCCGTAACAACTTTTGTCATCATATCAAAGGGATTAAAATCAGGTGAATCTTCTAAGTTTCATGCTTTTTCCAATGACATCTCGTAACTAAATTTATATCTCACATCAATATGTGCTTTGTACGGAATGGCACGGCGCATCTTTGCTCGTCGATAGCACTCGACTATCACAAACACAACATATTCATCTTGCATCAAACCCACTTCGACAAATCTCTTCATCCATAACATCTCTTTGGCCGCTCGCTGCCGCTATATATTCGTTTCAGAGTAGATATGTTTCACACACTTTTGTAACTTAGACTGCCATGAAACAGCTCCCCAAGAAAAAGTGAATAAAAACCCAGAAGTCGACTTTCTACCATCGGGCGTCACCCGCCATATCGCGATTCCGTAAAACCCTTCTAAATATCGTTTCAACCCCAAAACTCAAACACAATTTCAAGTACCCTCAAATATTTCAAGATCCATTTCACGGCTTCCCAATGCTCCTTTCCCGATTTGAGAGAAATCTACTCATCGTATTTCAATAAAGATGCACATCAAATTTTGTACAAACCATACAATACATAAGACTTACCCGCCAAGAGTAAGGAATGGTGCCACTTTTTTCCTTTTCATCTCTGCTGTATAGGCATAAGCTTCTCGCTAAGCTTAAAGCATTGGCTAGAGGTGTGTGCTAACTCGACTTAGCATCTTTCATATTGAACCTTTCAAGCACACGTTCAACATACTTTTCCCGTGATAACCACAACTTTTCATTTTCTATCTCGAGTAATCTCCGCATACCAATATTTATACTTATAAGTCTCTGGGTCCTTCATGTCAAAGGACTCAACAACCTCTCTTTCAACTACAATCAATTTTGAATCATTCCCGCTATTAACATATCATCAACATAAAGTAAAAGAATAATGTAGTTACCATCTCGTGAAACTCGAAATAAAACACAATGATCTCGTATCCCCGTCCTCTTATACTGCGCCACCATAAAAGAATCAAACTTTGCACCACATTTCTGCCGCTGCTTCCAGCCCATAAAGACTTTCTTTAATTTGCAAACCATGTGCTCCTTTACCTTTACTTTAAACCCTTAGGCTGCGGCCACGTAAATTCTTCATTCAAATCAATACAATGAAGAAAAAGCGCCTTCACATCTAACCTGCCTTGGTTTCGAGGTCTAAACTAGCAAATAACCCAAACAACTCGATAACATTTTCACAACTGGAGAGAATATCTCATCAAAGTCAATACCCTTTTTTCGCCAAAACCTTTTACTACCAAACGAGCTTATGACTTTAAGAATTTTCCATCACTATCTTTCTTCAACTGAACACCCATTTGTTCCTTAATGCCTTTATGCCCTTTGGAAGTTCAAAATTAACTCATAAGTGTCATTCTTTAACAAAGAATGCATTTCTTCCTCGCATAGCTTGCATCCAAATTTTACCTTATCTACATGAGTCTATACTTTGAATTCTCCTAGCCTCCCTCATCAAGAATCAACACATACTTTGAAGAAGGATACTTGGATGATGGATCACTCCCTCCCTATTAGTCCTTCCACTCGAGGTTCGAAATGACTTGTCGAGGGAGGTCAAGCCCCGCTTCAATGTACTTGATCACTGCATCCTATCATCAACCACCGTCTCTGCTTCATCACTGGGCCATCTCCGCTCCCATCTATAGTGACGCCGCAAAGGAAAAATGAATAACTCGTAGGACTAATAACACCATCACCGATAGCTTTGTAACATTTTCAGCCTCACAACTGGGGTTAGTCCGATCTTCATAAAATATCACATCTCTACTTCGAAAATCTTTCTCGTTCACCGGATCCCATAACTGCACCCAATCCTCTACTTCCATAGCCTGCTGAAGGGCATATGGAAAACTTTGTCATCAAGCCACCTCCGCTTTCTTAGTGGACATGTGCAAAAGCCTTGCACCCAAAACCTTGGGCATTTATCAGAAACAACATCTTTCCATCCATACCTTCCTCCGGGAATGTCAAACTCCAAAGGAACCGAGGGAGACCTATTTATCTAAGTAACAAAGAAGATTTAATAGCTTCACCCCAAAAACACTTTGGGTAGCTTTGCCATTTTTAGCATGCATCCGACCTCTCAACAATAGTGCGGTTCATCCTCTCCGCAAATAATTCATTGTGCGTCAGGAGTACCAGAACTGCCTTCCTCATGTCTAATACCATGCCGAGCGTAGTTTCTAAACTCCTTGATGTATACCAATTTCCATCACAAGACGGAAGACACTTCAAAAACTTTCCTGTCTCTCTTTCAACTAAGGCATGAAATTTTTGGAAAAACTGATAGACTTGATCTTTGGCCTTCAACGCATAAACCCACACCTTTCGATGCATCAATAAATGTGACAAAATATCTATTTCCACCCAAGGACTCCATTCCTCAAAGGGACCACAAACATCGTATCAACCATCTCCAAAATATTGATTTTCTTGAAGATTTAGAAAAGAAACTCTATGATGTTTTCCAAATAAACACAATCACAAGTATTAAGACTGCTTCCTTTAGTAAAAGGAATGAAATTTTTTACTTGGGACATGAACCCTTTCTCACTATGTGACCCAATTCAGGCCATAAATTCAGATAACCATCTTCGCTTGCATTCAATTCATCTCCACATATTTTCACAATTGTCCCTAAAGTGTGCTTTAACTCGCTCTAGCAAATTACTTCAAAGAACCTTTGGTAAGCTTCCATTTACTGCTAATGGAGAATTCACATATCCTTCCCCGATCCACAAGAACTCCTGCAAATGCGATTAAGACGTAAGTCGTGAACATGCCGTACATCTCTCGTAGCCAATGAACAACCAACGCCCTGTCTCAGATGCAAACATCACCAATACCCACAATCTTGAATAGCCGGTGTTACCGATCTTCACAGCACTCAAAGTCTCCGTCCGTACGATGCGAAGAACTCTTATTACAGGGTAACGTGATAAGAGGTCAGACAATAATCCACTAACCTCATTATCTCGAATGCAAACATTCTTCATCTCCAAAAAATAGAACTGCCACATCTTCGTCTCAAATTGGTATTAAATTAAGAAATATTTAGTTAAAAGATCTCAAATAAGTCAAAATTTGTTAATCTAACAATCTCTATGTTTTTTCTTGAAAATTGACTCATTGTAGATAAAAATGTCCTTTTTCATTTTATGTATCTATATGTATCTTTGAAAAGAAAGAGTTATTTTTATAATAAATTAATAAGAGTATTTTGTCCCAACGAGGATAAAAATTGATGAAATATTATATTTCCGAAATTTTATTTTTAAAATGTCTTTTAATCAAATGACGATTAAAGCAACCTCTCTATCATAGATATCGTGATTTAAGAAAAATTTCCATTCCTTATTTAATTGAATGTATCTAATTTACAATTTATAGATTTTCTTCTAATTTATACTAATTATTAAAAAAAGGATTAAATACTTTAAAAAATCAAAATTTCAAGTTCTAAAATTACAACACATTTTAGGGGTCATAAAGATAATTTTGGAACATAGGTCTTATATTTTAGTTTTAAATTTTAGAATTTGGTTTTGTAATAATTAATTATGCAATTTTGGATTTTTTGATCTCAAGAATAAATAATCTGGCAGGATTAGTACCTCAGATTCCGATAGCTGACGTCAAAATCTTATGCATACTACCAACAAATCACATTGCACCAGCACGCAGAGGATCCAGGCCCTCACCCAGACTTCTGATTGAATATTAATCTTACGTGTCAAAATATCATGCACACTGTAGAAAATTAAAGTGCACCGCATCACAGAGGATCCAGGCTCTCTCACCCACAGTTTTGAATCCAAGCCTTTCCCGCGTCTATAAATAGCCAAGCATGAACTTCTCAGAGCTCCGTCTGCGTTGTTTGGCTTATGAGAAATGAGATTCAAAAAGGAAAAAATGGGAAAGAGAATGCGAAGAGAGAAGTCAATTTGCTGCTGCAGCTCTCCTTTCGCTGATTTCTCCTGGTATTATCTCTCTTCAATTCTGCTAGTTTCTCTGAAAAATTGAACATTCAGTTTGAATTCTGCACATGAGCCAATCTAAATTTGAATTTCTTGAAGAACAGCTCGAGTTTCATGATATTTTGAACATTCAGTTTGAATTCTGCACATTTATTGGTAAATCTAAATTTGAATTTCCTGGAACTTTGAATTTTCTCCATAGTTTCAGTCAATGAGTATTTAGTTTGAATTCTGCGATATTTGATGTAGAAATATAACTAGAAGAAGCTGACTCTCTCTACTCTCTCAAAAGCTGTGCGGATTTCTCTTACAGATCATATAATTTCATAAAAACTGGAATGATCAGTTTGAACCTGTATCTATCATTTGAAACTCCCTGTCTCTAATGTTTGCTTTATAAAACAATGCCACTGCAAATATAATTTGAGGTTTGCTTGAGTTTTCATGAATAAGCATATTCAGAAATACGTAAACTATTACCAGAATCTCTCTCTCTCTCTCTCTCTTCCCTTCACTTCAAGTTTGTTACATTTATGGATAACTATTCCTCACTTCCTGAGCAATTTGATGTGAAAAATCAATGTGAATGTGAATATAATTAATATTATCTTGAACTGTTTTACATTGTCATCAGCAGAAGAATGTGGAGGATCAATGTCAAATTTGAATTTCTTATACTTAACCGTTAATCTTAATACAGAGGTAGTGTTATTAGAGTTACTTGAATTTTTGCATTGGCATAACTGTGAATCACTGTAGAACACTCTCAGCAGTTCTCTCTTCCTTTTGCTTGAGAATTCTATGATCTCTGCCAAATTGCTTGGATTTTCATAAGGAACGCTGTACGTTTTACATGACTAAATTTCTCTAATGATGAAAACATTATCTCTCCTCCCTTTTTTTTTTTTTTTCTTTCTTTTAATATTTCTGAGCCATTGAAAGAGATTTCTTTCAGATTTGGATCTCTATACCTTTTACTGTTGTAATTTTTATAAAAATTAATACTCTATGAATCCTAAATTTATTCTTCTCCTATCAAAATTCCTTGCAACAGAACTGATGACATGTTTCTTTTATTTTGACCTTTTCCTCTGTATTGCTTTGTATTGCATGCAAAAAGTTATGAAGAAGATATATGGACAGAAATTGCAAAGCACTTAGATGGAAAATCTCTGGTGATGCTGGGAACAACAAATAAGTGGTTTCACCATTTGATAATGAATGACAGTATATGGAAGTTTGCTTGTCTGCGTGATCTCCAGCTACCAGAACCACGACACACATTCCTCAACTGGATCAAGCTTTCTTATGCTTCTGCTTTTGGTAAGGAGCAGAGTGTTAAATATTCTTCATATTTCAGTTATATTATTGTTCTGGAAGTGAAATAGTATCATCATCTGTTTAATGACTGCCTTGCAGATGGAAGTCACTCTTTCATGTTCCGACAGAAGGAGAAACATATAGGTAATCGTCCTCCCCTTTTTCTTCTTTTTCCCTTTTTTTTGTTTGCTTTGGTTTCAAGGCGAACCAATTAGTTCTCAGGGTTAGAGTAGCTGCTTTCCTGGTCTATGGAGACTGTTCTTATGAACAATTTTCAGTTATTAAATAACAATTCGCATTGTTCAGGGAGGAGGCTAATCCAAGGCAGTTAAGGTGAGAAATTGTTTAGAAATCACAGATAATAAGTGTATACCATTGAAGTGTTGTAACTTTTGTACTGGCTAGTCTTGAAAGAGTGGTAGGACTCATTGTGCCACATTATGCCACTGCTTGTGCTTTAGCAGAGTAGGAAGGATCGATCTCAAGAGTATCAACAGATAAAGTTAGATCATTATTGATTGGGCAGCACTCAGGAAGCACCAACTTTAACTTGACCCGAATTTTCTTCTACTTTTTTTCTTAAGAGAGATGGGAAATTTGTTAGATATTTTCTCAGTATCATCATTGTCATCAAACATTCTGAAATGCAGCATTCAAAATATGACTTGAAAGTCTTATCTCTTGATTCATAATTTTCATGTATTTTTTTTTTTTTTAATTACTGAAACCAAATAGATTGGATGCGAATTGGTGCTTTTTTCCTTGATTCACCCAATGCACTGCTAGCCGAGAAGCTGAATAGCCCCTTGAAAATCCCACAAGGTGAAGCATTAGGGAAAACATTGGAGTCACGCGGCTTCTGCATATTGAACAATATCAAAAAGGGGATCTGGATAGCTGGTACTTCCAAGCATTAAAGGATATTATGTTCAATTACACTAACTAGTATCAGTCCAGCTAATTACATATTTTAATTGGATGTCTTTTCAGATCTACAACTTGTTAGATGTCCTGTCTGTGACCTCAACACATGCGATGGTAAGCAAAGAATCCATCTATTGTTAAATTTGAACCATTAAAAAGCCATTTATGTTAATGCTTGTGAAAAAAGATTGTTGGTTGAAGAGTGTGATTGTAACTTAACACATACTGGGGACAGTTCTAGCCAGTTAGCCTAATATAGATAAAAGGCCAGACTCTACAGAATAAGGAACACTTCCGATTTCTGCTCAAGTAGTTCAAGGGGCAGGCTGTTAATTTGCTATGGACTAGGCATATAGATTCTCGAAGGAAAGATCTCACAACTTGCTCTTTTTGTTAGAGGACCATGTTTGGCATTTTATACATAAGTGATTGATCCACATTATTTTGCTTTGTCCCTAAAACCAAGTCAGAAGCTTGAGGGCAACTAGGAATGCATCCCAGTCAGCTATTCCTGGTTTACATGGGGCCAGATTTGTTGGCCTTCCCACAAGTAGAGAAAATTTACAGAGCATGTTTAGGTATTCTTGGTTAGACAACCATTATTCCACTTAAAACTATTCATTACTGGCATTGAAGTATCTCAAATTTGTTTCAAAGCTCTGCTCTCAAAGTGGTAACTTGCTCATTTATTATGCAGGAACCATGCAAACATTAGATGCTAGGCATATAGAGCTCTTCCTAAGTGAGGCTACAGGGATGGAAGCTGGAGTACCAGATTATAGATCTTCATGACATCAAAAAGCATGCAGATGGCGCTTCTGCAGGCATTTTTGATTTCAAGCACCTGGAATGATTCTTCAACATCTGGTAACTCTATATGCTCCATACCAACTTGCCATTTTTTCTTTTGCCTCCTAGTCTTTACCTGTCTTTGGGGCAAACATGCAAAATTTTCTGGTCTGCTAATTGCCCACAAGAATCCAATAAAAAAATTTATTACTTTTGCAATAGGGCTTGGACTGACTACTGTAAAATTTTGAGGTTTCTTTTCTCCTTGGCTTTGCAGTAATTCAATAGAAGATGGAGAATTTTTACAAATATTTTTCTACAACAGCATTTCTTTTCCTGTTAACTAATTTCTTATGGAACTACCTCTACACTCTTTTTGTGAACCAAAAGACTTCAAACTTCATGTATGGTATCATTCATAGGATCTCTTTCTTAGTAAGTATGATGATCCTTCAATGTAATTCCCAAACACCAATAAAGAAATGTTTGAAAAAATCACAGTTAGTATTGCCCAGAAGATTCTCTATCTAGGTGTGCATCAACTGCGAATAAAAAAATTAGATATTTCTGGAATTAAAGATACAGTTGTTTCATCTAATTTCATGACTTGGCAGAGATCTTTAATTCAAGTCATGTGGGTAGGGAAACCCAACGATTGGCAACCAAAAGCTATGATAACCTTACATGCTGTTGCAATCAACACAAATTTACAAGAGAATGAAGGTAAAATCTTCCCAATTTTATACATCCTATTTCAATTTACTCTCCAGTTTAAAGTCTTGTACTCATCAATTAGTCATCTTAGGTAGTGATTCTAGTTGAAGTGTTTTTAAGAAAAGACATAAGTGATTTAGATTCTAAAAGCATTTCTTATATTTCTCCCAAAGCATTTTACTTTGAAGTGATTAATTGTTGCCAAAGTGTTTTTAAGAAAATATTACAAGTGAATTCCAGATTCTTACAAGTATTTCTACTTGAAGTGTTTGTAAGAGTATTTTTACAAAAATACTTTTTAGGCTAAAAATTTTTCCTAGGCTTATCTTACAAACATGCTCTTACTTTGAATTGAATGATGACATTCATCTGTCTATATCAGTATAGACATTTAGGCTGTTAAGATTTGATATAACTAATTTGATGTGTCTTCCTTCTTGTCTTACACATGAGCAGGTCTTCACGTAAAATACCAAGCTATGAAAGCTGGGCCTGATGGAGAAGTTGTTTCTCTAAGAATCTCACAGCAGCTCCTGTAATTCTTTTTAAATCATATAGAAATCAAGCAGTATAGTTTTTTCTTCAAGGCTTAGCTAACAAGCCTTTTTGACATTTTAGTAAACAAATATACCTCACAAATAAATCAGTTCTGTATGCATTCATATATCGGTTAAGAGACTGTGATGTAGTCAGCTTTATAAATAAAATACGAAAATTCAGTTGATTGATTCTTCCCTTTGCTTACCTTACCTTAATGTATATTACCATGACACATATATTCAAATTTGCTAATCTTAGTTATTAGTAGGTCCAGATATCTTTGCTGATAGCTCTTTTATTATATTTTTTTTATAGTAAATTTACCCTTGTAGGTTTTAATTCAGAAATCTTTAAATAGTTGAATGAGATGTATGAAGTATTAGTAAGCCCTGGCCATCATAGAATCATTCCTTTCAAACTCATGTCTTCCCTGGAAATCCTCTTCTTTCTTTTCTCTGTCTTTCCCCCCACTAATGCCCCCATGCTTGCCTGCTCTATGCGGCAGCAATGGCTCCACAATTGGATTTCCTTCTTCCTAGCAGGCCAAGGCCAGCAACATCAAAACCATCATAGTGGTTATCCCGGGTTCAATCGAGATGAGGTCCAGGTAGAACATTTCAGATTTCCACTGGGGCGAATTCTTCTGTCTGTGGTATTGATTATGTGACACAAGAGATACAACTCTATGACCCTGACAATTGCCTCTCAAACGATTCTAGCCTTCATCTACTTGACTCTCCTTTCACGGGGCTGAGTACTACCAGAACTATGCACTTCCTCCTCAGTTGCCCTCTGAGACCATAAAGGTCTCTTTACCGCTACGAATGCCTAGCAATTCCACAACTTCGGTTTTAGCTACTTCTTCCATGACTCTTGCAAGTAAAATGAGTTCATGCCGGATACTAACTACTGTAGCAGTTCCAGTTTCGTGGCCTGTTCAGAATGAGGAAGAATTCTCGTCAGATCTCAGCTCAGATCTTCAGTTAACATGGGATGTGCCCAGTTGTGGAGACTGCAGAGTTCAAGGCGGTTCATGCGGGTTTCTGAGCAACTCCAGTCTAGAAGTGGGATGTTTCCCAACAGGTACATGATCTTCTCTCATCTTCACTGAATCATTCTTCTTTTGCACCATAGATTTTCTCAATCTAACCTAAACATCTGAGGGAAAAAGCATTCGTAATTTTCTGATTGGGTCAACATATTCTTGGTGAAGAAAATGAGAAAGGGGCAATTTTTAGTTTTCCAATACTCAATGATATAAATGATGGTGGCATGACGTGTAATTGGTTTTGTGAAATTGACTTCATAAAAATATTATTATTACATTAACAAAATTATAGCGAACAAAAACAATGTCAACTTGGGTGGTGTGCAATTTGAGATGTGATGAGCGACCTTGTTTTTCTATTTAAAATGGTTTGTACATAATTGCGTATGCTAACTGTACTCCATTGTTTGGATATCCTTAAAAGTCAAAATCGTCCACATCCCTACTTCAGTTTGGATAGAGTTTTTTAAGGAATTAAGGGCTTCAAGTTGTGGAACCAACCAGGTAAAGCAAAGGTGACAATAGTATAGAAAAATGATAATAGTCCTTTCAATTTTTTCAAAATCATCATGGTTTTGGAATGTAAAAAATTTGCGTGTTTTTTAATTTTTCTGGAAGGTGAAAGTCAACGCTTCACAAAATATTAAAAATAAGTTAAATAACCCCTCATGGGAATGGCTTTTAGAAGAAATATGTAAAACAGGCTCCAACAGTACTTAGGTGGATAACTTTGGCCTGCATTTCATGTTCACTTAACCCATTTTTTCGGTATCAAATTAAAAGACAAAGACTTAACAATTGGGGGCCTATTCGGCCCATCGTACTCGGCCCGAATAGTTAAGACCATTACAACTTGAGCCAGGTCAGCCCACTTAGCTCATTTTGACCCTTTTTTTATTTTAAATTTTCTTATGACTTTGTATTATTTTGTAATTATTAAGAATTTTAGTTTTTATATTATGAAAAATATAAAATAGCTTGTTTATGTAAAAAGAATCGTTATTAAATAATTGTTTTTAATAAAATAAAATAATATTAGTATTTAAACATTTAATAAAATAAAATATATATAGATATAACTATAATAATTTATTTTGTATAATCCTTAAGAATATAAGAATAAATTTATAATTATTTCAAAGAAATTTTACGTTATAAATATAAATATAAAATATTATTTATTATTATTTTTAATATTTTAATAATATCAAACCCATTCCTACTGCTTTATCCTACGAGTCGCTAGTGGTCAGATCGCTAAACAAAAATGCTCCGTAATAAAAATTAATCGAATTAACTTCACACCGCGACCTTACTGCTCCATCCAAATAGACCGGACCAACCTCGTTTCCTATCTATACAAAAAAAGTTCATTCAATCTCAATAAAATGCTTACAAGAGAACTCTTGTACATCATTTTCAGAAAATAGAAGCAAATCCAGCGGTAGTCTCAATGTCTTTAGGATCATTTCCTTGTCCATTACCTTACCAGCCATCATAGGCTCTCTTGGAATCTCATTGTTCATATGCTTCACCGGCCGGGGGCCATGACTGGAGCCGAATCAACGCTGCACAGCAGATCGCTGCTACACTTGAAGCGCCGCGAGCCCGCCGTGGTGATGGGGCTAGATGAATCCACCATTGAATCCTACACGAAGGTTGTTCTGGGAGAAAGCCGACGCGTTCCGGGAATCAACGACAACACTTGCTCTATATGCCTGTCCGAATACTGCACCAAGGAGACGCTGAGATGCATACCTGATTGCAGACATTGCTTCCACGCTGAATGCATCGATGAATGCCCGGGTGTGGAACCCGCCCAGTTTGCCGGAATTCCTGTCTCCCTTGCTCCTACGTTAATTGACATTTTCCTACAAAATTAAATTCTTTTCTCAATCGTCCATATCTAGTATCCCGAGATCCAAACAGAACCTCTAGTGCTGGAGTTTCTTTATCTTTAGCTGGAAGCAAATGGAGTTTATTTATATTGTAAATACTGTGGTTGTGAATTGTACCATATGAGGATTTTTTGGAGCAGTAAAATACAGAGAAAAAAAGTACATCATCATTTGATTGCTTTCATCTATACTGTGTCCCAGCATACAAACTATATATATATATATATATATATTTTTTATGAGTAAAAACAATTTATAAAAACCAAAGAAGACCCAATGAAGGCCCACAAGTAAGGGACCCTCAAAGGGGAACAATGAGAACAAGAAAACCCACCACCCCTCACTTAACCCCCAACCAAGTCAAAAAATCAATTATAGAACTAGATCTATTAGTCAAGTACATATTTGTGCCAGACCAATAATTACAAAGGAATAAGGCCTTCATCCTTTGAGCCGAAAATCTCTAGGTTGGCAGGAGTATATATATATATATATATATATATATATATATATATATATATATATATATATGTATATATATGTATAAATAGAGGATTAGGGATTAGGAGTTACTACTACGCTTAAATTGGATACCAGTCATTTAACGGGAACATTGATCAAGAAGAGGAGAAGATCAGTTTGCATTTGCCATGGCGAAGATTTACTCTCTAAGAGCAGCCTTTAGGTAGCTTCTCCAGAAGGCAGTCTGAGCAGAAAAAGCCTTGCAGCCTGCTCTTGCAATACCTCCACATTTCCAACCCACGTTCTGCAGCTCAGATTTTAACTTTTTCCATTCCAAGAACCTACAAAGAATTCAAAAGTTTAAAGAGAAAATCAGTTACTGTTTTAATACCGATGATATAGAACCTTTCCATGCTAAGATACCACAGACATGAGCTTGAAAAACTGGTTGGACATTTATCGTTCTGCATTTGCACTCATACTACTAACAGATCCATTATTTAAACCAACAAAGAAAGCTTCGCAGTTCTCAACTAAAATATACATTGACATTTTTTTTTCCTATTTCTATTTGAAAGCTCATGACAATTATCATACTCATGACAATTTAACAATCATTTTTAACCACATTATGATCTTTACCCAGTCCACCAAATAGTGTTCAAGATCATCCAACTGCTGCTTGTCTCGAATTCATGGTTTGCTAATGGAAGTGTATAGGTTAAATTTGGTTAAACCTTGAATTCATAAACTGGTTAAATCTAAACTATATTTCACATGTTGAAATCAACAAAAATGATTATCGATTGAAAAAAGCAATATTGTTAAAATCAAATCTAAATGCTGAATGGGCAGGTTGGAGCAAGGTATATGATGATGAACCACTAAAGAGTTGTTGAAGCAACTAAACTAATAGATCAATCACTAATATAATATTAATTAATATGATCAGTTATCTGGTGATGAAACACTAAAGAAGCATCGTTAAACTAAACTAGTTAATCAAATAATTAATGTAAATCGTGTGGACAAGAAATCAATTTTGATACATGCATACCTCCATCTCCCTGCAGCCGAACTGTGTCATCAAAGTTCAGGAGGCTTTCCGGCATCCAAGGTGTCTGTGTTCGCCACACTTTCTTCTCCCTTTTCATAAACCCCTTGTTTGGATTCAGAAAACCCATTTGCTACTGAATCAATTGCTGCCTTTTCTATGTCATTACCATTCTCCGAGTTGCTTTGGGAGAGATGGAGAACTTCCACAGTAACAGATTCAGGTTCATCAGAATCTCCCTCCTCAGACTTCACTGCTTCACTTTCCACTACTTCCGGAGAAGAGACACTTGTAGCCTGAACTACCTTTTCATCATGGATCTCTGGCTTAACTTGGCCAGAAGTTTCTTTTTCTTCTTCTGAACCACTCTCACATGACCTTTCACCAGAGCATTCTCCATTCATTTTTACACCAGATACTGAATCCAAACTTCCATCAGTTTCCTTGTTTGAATCTGAATCACTCCCATTATCCAAAACAATAGACTTCTCCTCTCCTGCATCCTCTTCATCGCTGTCACTTTCTTCCAATGTTTTCTTTCCCAACCTAATAAATAACACAAAATAAAGTAGAGCAAGCTTAGGAAAAAGAGAAATCAAAAGATCAAAAATTCTGCTCTGTTTGGTTGATGAGAAATTTAGGCCAGAAAAATTAAACTTAAATTTGAATCTGAGGAATAATGTTCTGGGTTGGTATACATATAGGGTTTCCCCTTATTGGGCATACAAAAATCTAATTGAAAAAAGAGTAATTTCACAATAGCAAACCCTAACTCAACAAAACAAAACCTATATTTTCATCATCCCTCTCAGCATCCAATCAAACGTTAAAAATAACCGAAATTCAAAAACCCATTGAATGAGAGATCTTACCAAATCTTCAATTTTTTGGCATCAGAAGCTGAGGTAGCCACCTCCGCGCCCTTCCGCTTCCTTAAATCCGCCCATCGCTCCTCCTCACCGACGCCCCACCGCCACACACTTCGCCGATTCTCCCCTATACTTCTCCACATACTTCGTCGCGGCGGCCGCCGGATCTCGTTACCACTTTTCCCTTGGCCGCCTTTATATAACCCTCCGCCATCCTCTCCAGTTCTCTCTCCGCCGCCTCCGCCCTCCACTCCTCCAATTTCTTCTCCGCATTCACATGCCTTAGCCTCCGCCCACTCATATCCCTACACGCATCAAAATTATTCGTCTTCTTCTGGCCGGCCTTCGTCGCGGCCCCACGGAGAAGCGAACCGAAACCACCCTTGCCACCGCGAAGAGGCAGAAGAAGGTGCACAGTTGGGAAGATACCGCTGGCCGTATCGGCGGCGAGTAGGGTTTCATCGGAGATTTGACGCGATTGCGAAACCAAACGCTGGAGATGTACAGGGACAGATGTGATACGGTGGAGATGGCTTTTGACGACATCGCCGGAGATTGTAGGTGATGTAAGTCGTATGTTAGAGTTTTTCCATCCAGGAGTTTGGCAAAGGTGGTAGATCTCCATCGTTGGGTCCAGTTTGGTTGATGAGAGTTTGACTGAGAAGGAGAGATTAACTGATTATATGAAGAATCCAAGCCCTAAAAGGCTAAATCTAATCTATCCAATTTAAGGGTGTGTTTGGATATTGGGTTATTGAAATCCTATCACGAGTAATTGTTAAAATAGTCTTTTTGGGCTGGTTGGTTTTGTTTTTAAAAACCATTTTCTATTTTCAAAGAAAACATACTTTTCTTCTCATTATTATTATTATTATTATTATAAAAAATAAAAAGAATACAAAAGCACTAAATTAAAAGAAAAAAATCATTTTCAAGAATCACCATACAAGCCTTTGTTTTTTCTTTTCTAGAACCAAACATGCAAAATGAAAAAAAAAAAATTAGAGTATTACTATTTTCTAAAAAAATTAAAGGGAAAGGAAAGTTTATTTAAATTTTCTTTCTTTCTAATAAACAAATAGTTTTTATGTTATTTATTTTTTAATGAATAATTGATTAAATTAACAAATTATGTTCATAAGTATAACTAAAATTTTGTTAAACGTTAACATTAAAATTATTGGGCAAGAGAGAAGTAAATATAATTTGATTATATTATATTAGAAAATGATTAACTTTAAAAAAAAAAAAACAAACAAATTATAAGTGGAGCTTATGTTTAGCTCAAGCTCAAGTAAGAATACTGAAACCGAGATTGTTTAAACCCAAGCCCAAGTCATAATGGACCTTGACCAAAATCAATCATCTTTAAAAGCCTACTTGAGGCCCAAAGTTTGGGGGCTGGTTTGATCCAGACGTTTCAATCCGCCCGAAACGAAACCTGTAGAAGAGAAAAACTTCAAAGAGTCCGCCGATTGTCCTGCACGCGCAAAAGCCCTCAGAGAGAGTACACGGAGGAGAAGAAGATGATGGAGGATCTACTAATAAATCTTCGGACTTTACCGTGGACCCGAATCTCCGCGAGATGGGTCTGCTAAAACTGCCGCCACAACCTGTGCATCGTTTATGTCGATTCCTACGCCGAGAAGTTCTACTCCGACTCCTCTTCCCGCCAGTTAGTGTTTAATCTTTTTATCGTCATTCTGCTCTTTTTTTTTTTTTTGTTGTGATTGTGGATTTCGTTGCTCGAATTATAGTTTTGAACTGGGTCTGAGCTACTTCTAGGAATCATTGATTCAAATTCGCGTCTTTTGAGATTTTTTTTGTAATGAATTATGTGGTGAATCAGTACATTCATGTTTCTTGTGAGTTTAGGTGTAAAATATATTTAGAATCGGGTTTCTTTTGTATGCCCACTGGGTGTTTAGGAGTTAGTTTTGTGCTTTATAATTGTCCTAAAGACAATGACTCCATTGACTATGGATATATAATAGACGGATAGCAGATTGGGTTTCCTTTTTCTGAGATTGAGAGAATTTGGATCAATTCCGTGCATCGTAGTTGCCCTAAAGAGTTTATGTTCATTAACAGCGGATTTATCTCAGATATGCATGTTTGGACTTGTATCTGTTGGAGGGGAGCAAACATTCTGAATTTGGGTTTCCCCCTTTATGCATCCTGGGAGAATTGAGACTCGGTTTTCTAGTTTCCCTGAAGGCTATATATTCATTAACTGTGGATAATAGTTGACTGTGCTTAAACATGTGGTCTGTTTTGTGTTTAGAAGGAATGAGCTTTTGCTGAAGCCAGGCCAGCCTAGGTTTAATATAAGAAAATTTTGTTGCCAAAATTCGTTACCAATAGTAGGATAAGATGTATGGCGTTATTTTCATTGTCTTATATGTAGAAGTTGTTGAGCATGTAACAACAGTATGTCAATTTGGATTTATTGTTGCTTTGATATTATGTGTAGTGTCAGCTAAGAGAAACATGGTAACTTTTGGTGTGTGCTTCTTAAGTGAATTAGGTATGTGCATTAATTTTTTTTGTTTCAATTTGGAATGAGGCATGCAGGAATGGTGATCTTGATTCATGGGGCTGGCAGTGTGTTGGGTTCAACACATATGGACCATTCATTTGTTGTGTTGTCAAAGCAGAGAAATCAGGCACAGGGGGTCCCCCCTCGTCCTCGAGGTGGAGCGGTTCAGCCTGATGTAAGCCAGTCTGGAAAGGCAATGGAAGAGTCCTTTGTGATGCTACCTCTGGCACCTGCTTCAGTGTACAAGTGTGAGTCTACATCTGAGAGTGCTGGGAACCACTTACCATCATCTGAAGGAGGTCAGATTGGGTACTTGCAGCTGAACAATTCTGGGTTTCACTCAACTATAACTGTTTTGAAGCGTGCCTTTGATATTGCCACAACCCGCATTACAGGCTCTTGCTATTATCTAATTTTTTTTCATAATAGCAAAGAATTTTGATATGGTTTCTGCAGTTGGCTCTAAGAGTTGGATTCATCTCTTCTCTTGAGCTTGAGATGTTAAAATTATTATCTTTTTATTTATTTGCCCTTTTCCAGGTTGAGCAACCTTTATGCCTTGAATGCATGAGGGTGCTGTCTGATAAACTTGACAAGGAGGTTGAAGATGTGAATAGGGACATTAAAGCATATGAAGCTTGTCTCCAGCGCTTGGAGGGAGAGAGGCACGCAGATGTTCTTAGTGAAGCTGATTTTCTCAAAGAGGAAATTAAAGGTGCTTTGGTCGGCACCCAATTCTCATGAATGTATCATTCTGTCAATTCTACTTACTGTTCTTTTATCAACCTCTTGGGTAATATATTTAATATGAAATTTTAATAAGAAATTCATATTTAAGTTGAGAAAATTTTGTTTGGTTCATAAAAAAAATCTAGATTTTTGTAGAATGATAGAAGCGCTTAGCAACTAATGGCATCAGCAGCGGAGATGTGATCCTGTCATTACCATGCTAGTAGAAGGCACATGCACAATTCATTTATTTATTTTGTTTTTTATCAATTTTTAAGTTTTGATTCAACTTTTTGCTTTAGTGAAACCACAAGGTGGAGGCAATTTACCCTGAATTTAAGAGGATCCAGGCAACTTTCCATGTAAAACATATTAAAATTTGCTATAAAGTTTATATTGCTACTGAATAAGAACTTGTTTATGACATAGTGGTTTTCTTTATATTATTGTAGTGATTCGAAATTAATGAGTTGAAGATGACAAGATGTGTGTTACTTGGTGAAACAGTTTGAATGTGATTTTGAGCAACAAAAAATAACTTAGTTGAAAATAGTTCCTAACTTAGTTGAAAATAGTTCCATGCATTGAATCTTGATACCTTGTGTACTTATTTAATATGGTTGAGATATCATTTTGAATTTTCCATCCGAGGGCCAAATATGTTAATTCTATGGTCTTTTTGGGTGCATTTAGATTGAAGAAGAAGAACGGAAACTGGAAGCAGCAATTGAGGAAACTGAAAAACAGTGTGCCAAAGTAAATGCTGAAATGAAGGAACTAGAGTTAAAATCTTGCCGCTTTAAAGAATTGGAGGAGCGGTATGTTTATTCCCATGATACTATCTAATTGAACAAAATTGCATATTTTAATTGTTCCATATAGACTACTTTGATCCAAATTTGTTTTTAAGAATTTTATTGACTTTGAGCACTTTCTCTCTCTATCTCAATCACTCACTCACAAGCACGCGCACATACACACACACCGAGTTGGTGTCTGTGTGAGAAATCCTTGATTCGTAATTATCTAGTGAGCTTCATGTGTTTCAGGTACTGGCACGAGTTCAACAATTTCCAGTTTCAGTTGACTTCACATCAGGCATGTCACTGATATGAAAACTGTTGTTCTTTTTACTAGTTTTGCTGCTTTGTCAATTAATCTTTCATTTGTTTACAATGAGTTTCCTGTCAACAGGAAGAGAGAGATGCAATTCTGGCCAAGATTGAAGTGTCTCAGCACATCTAGAGTTGCTGAAGAAACTAATGTGCTGAAATGATGCCTTCCCTATTTGGCATGATGGGAGAATTTGGACACAAACAATTTCGCTGGACGACTTCCTAAAATTCCAGTCAGAAATCCTGGCCTCTAGTCTGGTTTAAATTGAGATAGAGATGTTGATGAACAGCTTTGCAAAATGATATATCTGGTTCATGATTTGCTAATATTTGTATCTGTCAAATGGAGGTTAAAGATTGCTGTTCGTGTCAAAGTATTTTAGGCTAAAATCAACCTTAGTAGGTTTGATAATCCACTCAAAGATAATGTGTTTTGGTTATGTTTGGTAAACCATACTGACTATTCCATCTGTGGACAAGATATTAGGGATCCATTGTCTGACATTTCTACAAAATATCATTTTCATATTACATAGCAGATGGCTTCTAGTAAAACTTATTTAAAATATTTTCCTTGATATTGGAACTAAGGCCTCACCAAGAAGTTCTTCAGGCAGAACACGAGTTGAACGGGATGAGATCAATGCCGCCTGGGGGCCAAGCCCCGCTTCTTTCTCCCACACAATGGCTCAATATTTCCGGCCAAAGTTCCTGTATCCTTTTTAATGAAACTGCACCTGTTTGATTTTTTTTTCAGTTAAATATTTGTGAAAGTAGTCAATTCAGTTTGAATTAGAAGAATCATCAAATTGAAGGAAAATTTGATTTTTAACCCTGCTTGTGGTTCTGAGCATCCTGTTTGACATGTACTATTGAATAATACAGATCTTTCTTTATGTCCTCAGTGAGAAGATGAGTATGCTCTTTGCAGTCAAATGAAAAATTAATGCCTCCTGATGGTTAAGATGTCAACTTATCGTGGAGTTAATATTCATTGTTTAATTAGCAGCCCAGTTATTTTCAGAGGTGCAATTGGGAAAAAGAACCATTGGCTTATGTGGTAATAGTGTTATCAATACCCCTTTTGTCTATATTTACCGGCTTAGCTTTGAAAATTGAAAACTTTCAGATATGGTTGTTATATTGTTGGGGAACACTAACTCAATATTTAGTCCTTTGTCCCATAAGGTCTATTTTTTAGGGAGGATATCCAGTTGTTGCTGTCTTCAACAAATAGAATCTTTGCAAAAAATAATCAACTAGAGTTGGTATTTCTCCATATTCTATAAAAATTGTTTTCTATGAAATGGTTTGTGGTATTTTCTTAATTAATTAACTTTCAGATATCGACTAAAAATAATTCCTATGGGAAGTTACCCTCGGATTATGGACAGCAACAACAATACTTATGAACTGTAAGTATCGACTGTTCCCTTGGTTCTAACTGGTGTTGTCTTTCTAAATAACATTTTAAATAATATGCAGCTGAGACTTTCACTTAGTGCAAGTAACATACTGTACTATTTGGTGTATGAAAGGGGTGCTGGATCCACTATTTGATAGGTTCCCGGGATATTTTGAGCGATTAGATGAATATTACCAGTTCTTTATCCTTCTTTGTTAAGCCAACATGTGTAGTGATGTAGGGAAAGTGCGTAGTTCGATATTCAGATCTTGCATCTGGTGCATTGTTTCCCTATTATCCATTGCATCTTTTGATTGATTCAAGCATTTCTTAGGTTTGGTCCTGTGAACTTGTTCTGGAGTACACGGTATGACAAAGCAATGACATTGTTCTTGACATGCCTTAAGGACTTTGCCGAATTTGCACATTCCAAGGATCAAGAGAACAACATTCCACCGGAGAAATGTTTCAAGCTGCCTTACAAGTAAGTTTCTTTTTTATCAGCCATAAACTATGCATCCCTTTGTGTTCAAAGACTGGTTTTCACATTGAATTGTCAAGAATATATATATCCTCCTGATTAACAACTTTGCTGCATCAGTTCTAGGTTGCCCAGAGGGTAACAGTTGTAGAAAAAAAAAATTGAGAATGTTCGATGTGCTTGATGCGTGAGACTACTTCCTATCCAAGCATGAATATTTCCCCGGTTAAACCTGATTCTAATGTTACACTTTGCAGAAGAGTATTGCTATTCCATAATTGATCAAATGTGTTAGGAGTCTAGATTTTAGCATTTATAAATAAATCATGACGCATCTAAGATGTATTACCTTCAATTGTCTTGGCACAAATAAACTCACCCCATGACTTACGTACTCGCTGATCTGGATCATCCTGCCGCTTCCTCTAGGAACTGGGATTTCTGTGTGAAGTACAAAATGATCATATTCCTGTAAAAATGTTAATTGAAGAAAATGTTTTCTCAGTATAAAAGAATTGGCTTGATTTGTAATTTTTTCAGTATCATTATTTTTTAACCTTTAAGATTGATGAATTTTGTCGTGGTTTGGACTTCTTGGAAATTGGATAAAGGAAAAAAAAATTAGGGGCCTGTTTGTTTACTATTTTTGAAAACTGTTTTCTGTTATAAAAAATAAAGAGAATAAGGAAAATAAGGAGAACATAGCCGGTCCCAGTTTTTACCATTCTCAAAACCCAAAGAACATGTAAAAACACTAGATCAAGATAACAAGAACAGCTTTTAGAGAACAGTAAAATTGTGCTCTTTTTTTATTGATAGGAAAAAAAAACTACGAACAAATGATCCTACACATACGATTAGATAGAGACCCATGATAATCTTCAAAACTCATGTTAGTAACATCCTTAGGGAAATTAGACAACCAAATTTTTGAATCCGTAATAATTAACATATTTTTTTTGCCAAACAATTAGTTCTATTTGTTTCTCTATAGACATTTCTGCACTCATAAATGTTCATATCATATGATAACTTCAAAATATCTTCCATTAACAACATAATAGAACCAGGGATATTAATCCTTTTATTTTAGCAATCTATTATAAAACAGTTTTTGGTGTTATTTGTGTTTTCAAAAACTGTTGTTCAGAAACAGGAACCAAACAGGTCCTAATGCACTATGCATGTTATTCAATAAAAATAAATAAATAAAAAAAAAAGATTATCATGTCTTGTCTTGTGCTCTCGAAGGGTTTCTAGTAATCAAAGAGGAGGGCCTTGCAGGATTGAGAATGACAAAGTGGAGAACTACTCCATCACTCAGAGCTTCAACAAGCAGGAGAATTGGACCAAAGCTCTCAAATACACCCTCTGCAATTTGAACGGGGCTCTTACTGGTTTGTTGAAGTAGTACTTCAGCTCTCCTTCTGCAATGCTCTTCGCCCAGTGCTTCAGCTGTAGGCTCGTTTTACACAAAGCATACTGCTGAACCCAAATCCGAAGCTCGAAACTCATCAAACCATTGATACAGAAACACATTGTGAGCAATTTACTACATAATGTAAATAGAAAAAATATATATATATAGGTAACAGTTGTCTTGGTGTCATTGGAGTGTATAAATATTATTTTGAAAATGCTGTCTCATATTGTTTCTTTGATAATGCTGGAGGGCTAACTTTAGCTCAGTTGGGTTTAGCATGAGTTTGCTACTCAATCGTTACTTCAGCCTGAGTCTCTCAATGCCAATTGTTAACTTTAGGCACTTGGTGGATTAGTCAAAGGTGCGCAAGGAGGCTTACATCCTTAAATTTATTAAAAAAGAAAAAGTTTCCTTGGACCTTTCAGATGGTGAAAAACAGCAGTTGTAGAGAATATGTACATTTTCCTTAATACATGGAGAGATCATTTCTATTAGCCTCTTGTATTGTACGTCTAAGAAAGAAATGTTTGATCTGTTTCAGCCACTTTGAGAAGCTTGGACAGTTGGGAAAGATTATGTAACGAGACCTTGGGCCCTTTGGAAAGATCCAGTTCAATCATGTAGATGTAGATGGATGTGTTTTCAAATCATGGATTTGAAGCGAATTATATTTACATGGGTTGGGTTGGGTTGGGTTTTAAGAGGCCAGCCTTTTTGGGCTTAAATCAGATAATATTCACATGATTGGGTTGGGTTGGATCGTTAAATCAGATAAATGAAGTAGTGCTCACAAGAACAATGAGGAATGGGGTTCAGGAAGCTCCATGGATTCAATATGTATTGGGGGAAAAATGGATGGAGACTGCTCACTATTCACTAATGTTAATTCCTTGGTTGCAAGAGTCTAAAAATTAAGCTCGATATTACCCAATTTTGAATGCAAAAATGGGCAATAATGAGGACCTGGAGAAGTGTAATGGCAGCACAGCGACTTCCTTCTTCCTTCTTCCTTCTTCCAACTGGGTCTGTTCTGGTCACCAAATTAATATATGGACCGAACCCAGATTACCAAATAATGAGGAGCCATGGATCCAATCTACAAGAATACCCATGTATTTCATATATTGTTTGAATATATTATAGATGCACCAAGTCTCATAGGATTGCAAATAAATTTATTCATTTTTATTGTATTTATAGTAATTATTATAATTTGAATTTTAATGTATAATTATGAAATTGTAAATTTATTTTTTTGATTTTCGTTAATCAAAAAACCGATATATAGTTAATTTAAAAATGGTTAACCATGTTGATGGTTTGGTTTTTCGTTTATATAATTAAATAATAAACCAAAAATTGATGATCGGTTTATTTTTAATGACACAATTAGGTTAACTAAACAACGCTCACTCGTATCGGTGCCTCACATTTCACTTATTTTGTATTTTTTCCAATCATTCCATTCAGCTTTGGCAACAGTTATGGTCTCTACACATTCCTCCAAGGACATCAAAAATTTAGCCGGAGGACTAAAGATCTCCCTACCACAAAGGTAGGTTATGGGTTAAACATACAAACACTCACTATACATTAAACTGACAAACACTCCTTTATAAAGTACTAAACGCATAAACACCCCCATGGGGCAAAACGACAAACACCCCTAGCGGGTGCCAAACGGAATAAACAATCTACATCGGGGTCAATGATTGACTCTAATACCATTTGTTTGACCCACCAAACCACGTAGGGATATTGTCCGCTTTGAGCCTGGCGCCTCACAGCCTTAAAACTGGGCTTTACTAGCCAGAGGCTTGCTCTACATAAAGGTCAGAAGTTTCACCCATATTCGATATGAGATATACCGTAAATTTACTTTGGACCCAAGAACTCCTTATTCCAATGGCGAGCAAATTTCAATTTCTTTTCAAATGGTGACGATCTACCAACAAAACAAATTGAAAACTTAGGGTCCTGGTCATAAATTCAGTTGTAATGATAATCGTTAGCTATTACATTAACTATTTGTTTTTGTGCGCATTTGAACCGTTGATTTTATTAGTCAGTTTTGTATAAATATGTTTGTAAAATTTAGTTAATAAATTACTTAATTACGTAAAATGACCAATAAAGACATTGACACAATTTATTGTTTAAGTTTTTTTTTTTTTTAATAATTTGAGATTTATAGGTGAGTTTGTGGAAAGCAGGTATCTTAATATTGAAGAATTAAAACATTATTTCTGAAAAAAAAATAGTCATTTTTAAATATACAAATTTCTTGAGTTGCTAATTTGTAAAAATATTAACCTTGTGCATATAGATAAATAGAGTTGTGAACTAAATTTTTTATGTAAATTAGTGTTAAATATGTTTTATTCTTAATATGTCAATTTCTTCATAGTAATTAGATATTGATTATTGAAAATTAGGTAATTGGCTAGTGAACTCTCTTAGGGTTTCATTGAGAATCTTTGAGGTAAAAATGATAATTATTATGGCTGGAATGACTTGTATTTTAACTCTACATATCTTAATTATTTATTTGAAGCAGCGGCTCCCTAATAATGTTTTTGAAACTAGCGGATTGGGCACAATCCGTTCTTCACCAAACAGCAACATTAGAGTTTTGACTAGTGATCAATCCTCTAAAATGAGTCTAATCCTCTAATTTTGACACAAAACACTTTCCACAAAACGGGGACTTATTCGGGATAAACCATACTAGGCTAGATAAAATGCAATGCTGATGGAGTAGTTTTCTTTCACGAAAAAAAGTTGGGTTATGGCTGGATTGTTAGAGATGCAATGGGGAATCTGATAATTGCTAGTGCCAGAAACTTTCACTATCCATAAGTTCAAAGAATTTTCTAAAAATATATGAAATTTCTATATAAAAAAGTTTCCTAATGAGAATATAAATGAAACAAAATTACCAACCTACAAGGGATATATGATTCTAAAAAAATATGTTTAAATTATTAATAAACTTTTCAAAGGTGGCAATTTTCAGTCTCAAATAGAATAAATATAGAAGACTTAAAAAAAAAAAATCAATATTCATACCGATTATTTTTCTTTAATGTTTTCAGTAAAAATAAATAAAAGCCTTAGAGGTCTGGCTCTTAAGTAGTAAAATTATGGGAAGGACAAAAACGAGAACAAATATTCAAAGTCAATAGATGCCAAAAATAATTATAATAAACAGTGTTTTCCCATATATATATATAAAAGAAAGAATAAATAAAACAAACCGATATTGCATTGTACGAAACTGGGAAAGCATAAACCAAATGTTGGACATTCCAAAGCGGCGTAAACTTATCTTTGCAAAATAATGGTTGTCCAGAAAAACCAAAAATAAATTCATCCGATAAGAAAGAGGAGAATATAACGAGTTGGAGAAATAAGTCTTGTGAAATTCACAATTTCGCGATGAGTCGCGCTACCGTTGGTCTTTGAGATTCAAAGGCGTCTATCTCCCGAGGATAAAGCGGGTGTCGAATGGTCGATAGTGACTTTGTCGCGCATTTCCGTGATGATGATAATGTTTGCCTGTCGCCCAAACAAAGACGAAGGAAGGAAAACTCGAGACTACGATGACCTCTTTTTTTTCTTTGTACTATTAACACGAAATCTGCAGAAATGGCTATATAAAGGAGAGATTTGACTTTGGAATCTTAAAACCTTTTGGCTTCCCAAACCATTAGAATTAGGAAATTAATTATTCGATTGAATGTCATTTAATACCATTCATTGAGTGTCAATTATTATATAAGCGAAATCCATAGAATTATGAGGACAAGGAGTTGGTGGAACTCTTGATCTGGGAGACCAGATGACTATTAAATTGAATGTAAGTAACTATTATTTATATCGACAAATATATATATATATATAACTAGGGTTTCAAATAGGTTTTCTCCTTTCGCATTGACCCCTTTTATTTCGTTTCCTTAACCCTTCCATGACGAGAACTAGCAATAACGGCTTTGCCCTCAAATTCTTCAGACTGGGCATGGCTTCCTAAGAACCTTCTCAATACGATATTAGATAATCTTGTTCCCATGGCCGATTGTATCGGATTTAGTGCAGTCTGCAAGCATTGGCGATCTGCCAGAACTACGATAATTTCCGGCACGTGCGCCAAAAACCCCATGGCTTGTAATCGTCATCATGACAACTACCTTTTCTTTTCATTCCTACTACCGATAATAGCTCTGATTCTGTTGTTTATACGATGTCACTTGGAAAAGCCTCTGTGAGTTTCAGTTGAAGATACCTTACAATATCAGGTATGGCGGATATTCTCACGGCTAGTTGATTCTTGTTGTGATTCATTCAGATAACACTCTTCAATCCTTTCTCTTGGAAAATCCATTCTGCTCTCACTTAAAGATTATTATTTGAAAAATGTCGTGATTAATTCGATGAGATGTCAACCCTTCCTCATCTTCAAAGGTTTGAGTATGAAAAGCGAATTCGAGAAGAATGTGATGAAGAAGACATTGAATATAAAGAACCAAAATCAGATGGAGAGATAGAACTAGAGGAAAATAGCGAAGAAGAAGTAGAGGCGGAAGAAGAAGAATAAGAACAGGAAATTGAATCAAAGGTAGAAGAAGACAAGCATTTAACTTTATAAGATTGCACCAAAGAGACTATTCCATACATTGAGAGGTGTATTATTAAGCCGTCAGTTGGAATATGAATGAGGATTTCGTATTAATGGTCATATATGGTTTGCAAGATAGACTAGCGTTCGTTAAATCAAGTGATAAAAACTGGACATACATTGATAAAGATGCTTGTGATTTCTTTAAAACCACTTATGCCAAGTATATTGAGAGCTACCCTAAGAAAGGGTTATGGCATATGGCCGATAATATTTGCACCAATAGGATATTTTACGTATCATATGTATTTGGTGTTCTTTTATCCATTGAAGCACGTGACAATCTGAAAATAAAATGCATTACTCTACCCGACACAGATAATGTTCACATGAGTATCAATCACAAGCCATATTTAGTAGAATCTCCCAATGTTGATATCTTACGAGTCATAAGGATAGCTGAGGATGAAGAAGGTGATTATACTATGAGATTTATGATTTACAAGTTGTTAGATTCATATTCTTAAGGGAATCCAAAATGGATTAAGGTGGATAGCTTGGGAGATGTTTCTTTGTTTTTGGGAGACAATCATTCAACTTTTGTCACAGCTTTTGATTTCATAGGATGTCATTCAAATTCTATATTCTTTTGCGATGATTATTTTGATTTCTATTATTTACATCGAAGACCCATTGATATCGGGGTGTGCGATTTAAATGATAGGTCCATCACAAGACATTATTGACTCAAGCATTCCTTGAGGTTAATGCCATCAATTTGGATTTTTGTTAAGTTTGTATTTACCAATTTTTCTTCTTGAATTTAAATACATTATTTACATTAGTTATATTCATTTGTAATTAAATACATCAGTTATATTGTTTTCCTTTTTTTTTTTTCTGTACTTTGACCCCTTTTTTCACTTTCATTTATTGATAATCATATTTAAAAATAAATATATGTTATTATAGTTTTTTTGGTTAAGATATTAAGAGGTACCGTTCTTTTCTCCTTCTTTCTTTTTTTCTTTTTAAAAGAATAGGTACTCTTCTTGTTATATACAATTTCTTTAGATTTTTTATTGCTTTAATTGTATTATCTTTAAATTGACTTAGTCAACTATGGTCAACTAATGTAATTAATTACAACTATATTTGATTTGGTTCCTCAAAAAATGTTAGAGAATGAAGTGGAAATGTATGTATATATATATAAAATATTTTTATCAATAAAATATGATTATATTTCACTGTCTTGTCTAGGTTTTGTTTGGAGGAATTATGTAAACATGCAAAAGACCTAAACAAGAGAAAATGAAAACAATTTTGAAACCAGATGTCCAGGGGTTTTGTTTGGGGAAATTATGTAAACATGCAAGACCCAAAACAAGAAAAATTTAAAACAATTCTTTGAAACCATTAAAATATGTCATGACTTCACCAAATTAATTAAAACATATATTTGAATATTAACTCCTCTAAAATACCTCTTCTGTGTTGAGCTTACATATAATAATAATAATAATAACTACGGAACATACTCATTATGTTGATTAATTTGGTAGTTAATATTCCAGTGGCATGTTTTAATTAATTTGCTTACATAAACTCCCTCTTCTGTTTCGTAGTTAATATTCCAGTGGTGGTTAATAAAATACCTCTTCTGTTTATGCTTGATTTCAGAGTTTGGGTCAAAATGGCAACTTCCTTGATTTGTTTGTCTACCTTCTCTCCACAAACAGCGCCGGCCCTGCCTATAGGCAGGAGTAGGCTACTACCTAAATACATTTTATAATGAAATTCCTTTTTGAAATAATAAAATAATATATATTTATAATTTATAATTAATTAAATATAATAAAAATTTGGTTGTTATGCGATGAAAACTAACTTTTATTTTTGTTAAAAAAAAGAAGTTAAGCATTTCTTCGGCGTATGAGTTCATATAGTTTAAAAATATTAGGGTTTCTATTTACGAAAAATTAGATTCTCTATTTTCTTGATAAAACAAGCGACCAAAATGTTGATAACCGATGCGTAGGTATGAAAAAATTTATTATTTATTTTTAACGTATTTTTATTTGATTATTTTATGTTTTATCGAGAATAATAATTTTGTTAGTTTTATATTTTATTATATGATTCAATCCCCGAGAAGAAAAGAAAACGTATTCGTTTGATCAAAATTTATGAGATTCTCTGTCGAGTTATCATTATTGATCTAATTTAAAGTTTGATCTTGAATTGATATTGAATTGAGTTATTATGTCTACTAGAAAGTATTTGTCTTGATACGAAAAAAGAAAGAATAAAAAAAAAACAAGATGAAAAAGATATTAATGAAGAGGGGGAGAATTTAGTAAATAAAGAAGATTTGGATGATTGTGAACAAGAAATTTTGAAGAATGTGGAAAATAGAAAGTGCTATAAAAGGAGACGAAAAACTGATTGAAGTGTTAGATTATTTGAAAATGATGGATTCACTGTTTTCGAATGTGTATGGATTAACTACAATCTTATTATTTCCTGGAGTTACGGGTTAGCATACTGCGAAAGAAGTTTTACCCGAAGTTGAGTTAATCAAATCGTACGATTCGATCAAATGATGTCACGAAAGATTGAAATAGAAAGATTGAATGGATTGTTTATACTGTCTGATGAAAAGCGTATCTTTAGAATAAATTGATTTTAATAGTTTAATTATTGATTTTTTATCTAAAAATGCTTGTAGAATAAACTCTTCATCATGACAAGACCATAAACGAGTGGAAAAAGTCAAAAGAAATAAGATAGATGACAGACGATGCTTGGAATTTCAAGATGACAAGACTGCAGAAGAAAAAGAAGAGGAATAAATGTTGACAAAGTTAGCAGACAGGCAGCGGAAAATCTGGAGTACCATAACACGTATGAGAAGAAGATAAGAGAGAATCTGAAAACAGTGGAGGTTCTCCTCTATAAATACTGAGAAATTCTCATTGTAAAAGAGTCGAGAAAGCATGTCTCTTGTGTGTCGAAAAGTGTGTAATGGAGTCTTCAGCTTCCCTTAGAAGCTTGGCATGTAAGATAAGAGAGTTATTTCAATGAATAAAAATTCTGAAAATTTCCTCGAGATATTTTATGTGTGTCGGTCCATCTGATGAGTGTAACGATCTTGACAATCGATACGCTGGCCAGGGAAGGCGTTAGGGAAGAAGGGATTAACATTATTAAGATCTGAAGGTCAGCGGATTCTTTGCATATAACCAGTAGCCCAGGAGATTGAGGTTATTTTTATTATTTTAAAGCTTCTTATCACGCATATAAGTAATCTAAGCTCAATAAATTTCATCAATTTCTGATAGTTTTGTGTATTCCGCTGATTACCCTCTATTGAGTTTGATAGAGCCTACATCTAATGGTATCAGAGCCCTAGGTTCAGATAAAAAATGGGGTATAAATGATAGGAACTCAATGCTGAAGTTTCTTTTGTTTAAAGAAATTGGAATAACAAAATTCAAAGATATAAAGAAAATAATATTATTTTATTTAAGAGATAAAATAAGAATAAATTATCCAAAAAATTACGAAGATAATATTGAAGTTTATGACTTAGAAACGATTTGATACGAGAATCTTTGGTTTAATGGGGGAATAACGAAGCTATGCGAGAAAGGTACCGTATAATATAATAGCATGATAGATTTGTGATAATAGAAACATAGAAGGAATTTAAAGCGAAATAGCAAAAGTTGTTATAAATCTAACACTTAAAATCGTATTGGTATACGTATTGAAGAATTACATGATTATGAAGAATTTGATAGAACTATCATACTATTAACCAATAACTAAAAGTATTTTAGAAAATTTAGGATAAATCATTTTAAGACGAATAGTAAAGTAAATAGTAATAATAAATGCAAATAGTAAATGCATAGTAAAGATAAATAATAAAAAACAAAAAAGTCAAGTGTTGTAAGAATCAAAAACGTGTGAATAAAAGTTTGAAAAGTTTATTGATAAAGAAATCTACCTAACAATTAATCAAACAATAAAAATCCAGTTCAATTAATAAGAATGAAACCATGAAGCTAATAGGTGAAAATGATGATTATGATCCTAATGACATAGTAATAATAGAAGCCTTAACCTGTACAAGCTGGAATTCTTAACATATAGTGGATATTAAAAACATTATGCATCTCTACAAGCGCCGAATATCTCGAGAAGAATCATTGGCGAATAATACAATTAAATCTCCCTCAGGAAATGAAAAAAGAAATACTAATCAAAGCAAAAATCGAAAATTTAAGGACAAAAATATACTTAATGATAATCACTTTAGATTTAAATATAGTAGATGATAATGGTAAAATTCAAGAAGCCTATAATCAAGAAGAAGATCTAAGTGAAATATTTCATAGTAATTTAAATAAAATTGAAGTCAAGTATAGAAATATGAGTGAAATGACAATAAAATCGTTGTACAACAATCAATAGATAAATATTTAGAAAAGACAAATTTATGTAAAGAATTTACCGTGGTAAATGGAACGAATAAAAAAACCTGATATATAAAATGGTTATGGAATGTTTAGAAACTAGTTTACCTCTCTCTGTAAAAGCTGATCCAAAAACATATGTAGAACTTACAAATATAATAATACCTGACATAGTAAGTAATTACAATGAATATTTACCTTTTAATGTTAATCTAGATCCAGAAACAACAAGAAAAGTGGTAGAAAAGATAAAAAGCTGTAGAAATGAAACATCAAAAATCATTAAAAAATCTAATAAAGAGAAATAAAAAACTTAAATCCAAAAAAACAAAAAATTAAAGAATCACCGGATTATATAATGATTGGGGAAAAAATTTTGTGAAAAATAGAGTTATGAAACCTAAACAAAATGGAAGCTAAAATATTAATGGAAGAAATATTAAGAGCTATAAAACGAATGGATAACAGATTAGAAAAAATCGAAGAAAAAATAAATAAAATAGAAAATAGGATAATAAACATAGAAATACAACAAAATACTCTTATTAGCATAGGAAAAGATTCAAAATATGCTTAAAAGACATTGTGGAAAAATGGTAGAACAAATAATATTTAGAAAATATCACAGAAAAGAGCAATAAAAGAAAACTTACTTATTGAAAAAGAAGCCTAGATGAAAATTATTAGAACAATATCTCGAATTAGAAAGAAAAGAAAAATAAGAGAAAGGAAAACAAATAAAAGAGGAAAGAAATTAGAAAAAGAATAGGCAAATAAGCGATAGTGAAATCGAAGATATAATGATAGAAATACAAAAAGTAATTTAAATGAAACAAAGGGAGGTAAATCCTATAGGACATGTAGGAGGACCAAGTAAAATAAAAGAAAGAACATCAAAACATTTGAAACCCAATATAGAATACTGAAAATATGAGTGAGAGAATCAAAGAAATGAAACTGATTAGGAAATACGGGAGTATACCTAGATAGATTGTCAAAAGGATATTAAAACAGTTTTAAACAAATGGTCTCAAGCAATGACATTATATTTCATGACACAAGGAACAAGTTGGGATAATAATACAAAAACCCAAATAATGATAGGAACATTAACAGGATGTGTTAGAAAATGGTGGGAAGGATTATTTAGTTTTAATGTAATTACAAATTACACTACTATAGCTTTTGAAAGTAGTATATTCGAAGGTGTAGATACATTTTTGTTAGATCGTAGTCAATGAATTCTTAGGAAGAGATGGATAACAGACAGTGTAAGAACAAGAAAGAAAGACATAAGAAGCTAGAAATAAGCTATCACAGCTTCTGATTGTAAGATGAAATACATATATGAATATACATGTGAATTTAGGAAGTAATTGTGCCTGATGCCCTTTGATAGTATATGAATATGACAATATTAGCAAATACATATTATGAGAAATTACCAGGAAAATGGAGTTCTTATTTCCAAGAAGAATATGAAAGAATAAAAATAGAAAATGCTGATACTTTAGGAGCTCGAATAGAATTTTTAAAGAAAAGACTGACAGATTTGTGATTTATTACCATTCTTGCTTTTCCTCTTTTTATTTCACTATGTTTTCTAACCATAAAGCGAGAGACTCTTATGTGGACTTTTACTTTCTCTTATCGGATTCAAGCGTATTAATTCATTATCCCAGATTTTAAATCTTCTATATCTTCTTGAGAATATATCATTGGTCTAACTCTAATGACCTTTTCAGGATCTATCATTTCTAATTTGCAGTAGATTTTGTCTTTTTCCCAATATTTTAAAGGGTTATTACTAAAATTTTCTTTCAATTTTTTACATGTATCTTGGTATTATTTTATAGGTTATAGATGTATTTATTTTAATTTCTCCATTTTACGGCTTTTTATCATTATGTATCATCTTAAAAGGTTTTAGTATTCTTGTACTCTTATCCAATGATCACAAAGGTGTTTTTAATTATATCAGTATAAATTGTTTGTTGATATATTGAAATTGTTGTAAAAGTCATTTACTAATATAATGTCACGTTACATGTTATTGTATGACCTTTCCTATTTTTCACGATTTTGTTTTGAATCATTATTTCTACATTTTCTTTTTGCTTTGTAATTTTTTCTTTTTCTCCAGTCACACCTTTTATGGAGATTTTAGTATTTTCCCATTCTTTTAACAAAAAGCTTTTGAATATTGTTATTCATTACTAATATCTATCCAATCCATGTATATAACTTAGTTTCTAGAATTTTATTATTATAAATACCATAGTAGGGAATGTAATTTCTTTCATTTTGTCTTTCTAGAAAAATACATATGTCTTCATTGTGTATGTCTATTCCTTCTTTTTGTGATCTTATAATTATCTAATCTGTCTAGGAAAATTTGTTTCCTAAAAGAATATCGTAATGTCGTTCGCGCATTCTGTTATCTTTGTAGCAATCTACTAGAAAGGTTATTCGCATGTCTTATGGGTATTTGCCTTTAAATTACATTCTAATGTTTAGCCATCATAATTTTTGTAGACATGGACTTGTCAAAGTTCCTATCATTTCACATATCGGCTGGATATGATTAAATTTGGCTCTGTATCTATTAAAATTTTGGTTTCTTGTTCTCTTTCTCCATTGTAATAATTTCATACATAAAGGAAGAAAGGTGAATGTCTTTCTTATAACATTCTTGAAAACTTCTTACGCTTGTACTATTTACGCTACTATTTCCTATCAGGAACTCCTGAATCTGGGTAAATCAATTCTTTGTATACTATTTTCTTCGGGAATATCATCTTCAAGGCTTAAAATGTAATTTGCAGGTATTTCTATTCTATCTAACTTTTGTGGTTCTATTATTTCTGCAATTTCTCTACATTCATCACTAATTTCTATAAAGGGTTTGTCTTGGTAAATTCTTCCATAATTTGAGTTTGATAGGGTATATAAAGCACTATAATACATTGTCATTACATTATTTCCTTCTTTCATAAAGTCATTTCTTAAAAATTTGAAATATAAACTTAGCATTATCAAAATCTTTGTCTCTAAGTGTATTTATATTTGGGGGTAACATGTAAACATTAATTTTGTATAGGCTAAATTGCCTTGGATACTACCTAAGTGGCTTTCATGTGTTTGTATTAGTCTTTTATCATGTAAGCTTAGTACTATTGGAGTATTTAAATTTTCAGGGAATAATGATTTTATTATTATTTGTACTCTAGCTAAGTATACATACTTTTATTTTGTCTTAATTTTGTCATTTTTATCTTACTTAAGGTTTCATTTATGGTTTCTTTGTTAGTAAATTAAGCTTAATATTTCCTTTAACTGTTGATTGTTATACTTCTTTCTATTTTTTGGTATTCATGGATTGTGTATTTCTTATCATATATCTTTTGTTAAGTAGCTTAATAAACCTTCTCACCAGAACACCCAGATCGAAAGTTTGGTGCAGTTTTACGTAATTTTTATTATCAAAAGTACTTTTTATTCCATATCCTTCTTGATCTTCACTTAATAACTAATGACTTCAAATTCGAAATGTCGTTCTTGCTATTATTTCTTTACTCATTCTGTATCATTTTCTGACGAACTGTTATCATTTTTGCTATAAACACTACTCATTTCACTATCAAAACTTAGGATACTTTCTAAATCTTCATCCTTATTTTCTCCCCATAATATAAATGTCTTTTTCTCTTTTTGGCATTCGTCTTGTAATGTCATAATTCTCAGCCATTTCCAACGTTTGCATCTACTTTTGTCTTTTGATGTTGTTCTGGCAACATTTGTCTTTTATAATTAAATTTTTTTCTTATAATATTTCTTAAATGGTTTTCCATTCTTTTTCTAAATTTTTATATTTTGTGAATTTCTTTCTTGGATTGTCCTAATTGTTTTCTAAATTTTCTTTTCTAAACTCCTTACACCCCCATTTTCCTGGGATGTTATCTATCTTATCACAGAATATTTTTTCTCCATATTTTGCACCATTTACAACATATCTTTGGGTGCATAAATCTGTCAATCTTTTCTTTAAAAATTCTATTCGAGCTCCTAAAGTATCAGCATTTTCTATTTTTATTCTTTCATATTCTTCTTGGAAATAAGAACTCCATTTTCCTGGTAATTTCTCATAATATGTATTTGCTAATATTGTCATATTCATATTACTATCAAAGGCATGTATTACCATTTCCCTAAATTCACATGTATATTCATATATGTATTTCATGCTAAATACGCCAGTTGTGATAAACATTTTAAGAGCATCTTATGTCTTTTCTTCTGTTACCTTTGTGCATTATCCATTCTTCTCCCTAAGAATTCATTGACTATGTATCTAACAAGGTATCTACACACTATCGAATATCTCTTACTTTCAAAGTATAGTAGTGTAATTTGTAATTACATTCGTAGGGTGATAATCCTTCCACCATTTTCTAACACATCCTGTTAATGTTCCTATCATTATTTGGGTTTTTGTATTATTATCCCAACTTGTTCCTTGTGTCATGAAATATAATGTCATTGCTTGAGACCATTTGTTTAAAACTGTTTTAATATCTTTTTGACAATCTATATCTGTGTATACTCCCGTATTTCTAATTGCCTATTTTGATTCTCTCGGGTTCATATTTAGGTATTCTATACTGGTTTCAAATGTTTTTTGGATGTTTCTTTATTTTACTTGGTCCTCCTACATTCCTATGATACCTCCTTTGCTTCATTTAAATTCATTTTTTGTATTTCTATCATTATATCTTCGATTTCACTATCACTATTTTGGCTCATTCTTTTTCAATTTCTTCCTTATTTGTTTCTTCTTATTTTTCTTTTCTTTTCTAATTCGAGATATTGTTCTAATAATTTTTCATCTAGCTTCCTTCAATGTTTTCTTTTTATTGTTCTTTCGTGATATTTTCTAAATATTATTTGTCTTACCATTTTTCCAAATTATCTCCTTTTACATATTTTGGAATCTTTCCTATGCTAATAAGAGTATTTTGTTGTATTTCTATGTTTATTATCCTATTTTCTATTTTATTTATTTTTTCTTTCGATTTTTCTAACTGCTATCCATTCGCTTTATAAATTTCCTTAATATTTCTTCCATTAATATTTTAGCTTCCATTTTGTTTAGGTTTCATAACTCTATTTTTCACAAATTTTTTCCAATCATTATATAATCCGTATTCTTTAATTTTTGTTTTTTCTTTGGATTTGGGTTTTTATTTCTCTTTTTATTAGATTTTTAATGATTTTTGGATGTTTCTCCATTTCTACAGCTTTTTATCTTTTCTACCACTTTTCTTGTTGTTTCTGGATCTAGATTAACATTAAAAGGTAAATATTCATTGTAATTACTTACTATGTCAGGTATTATTATATTTTGTAGAGCTTCTATATATGTTTTTACCACTTACAGAGAGAGGTAAACTAGTTTCTAAACATTCCATAACCATTTTATATATCATAGCTTTTTATTCAGTTCCATTTCCACACGGTAAATTCCTTTACATAAATTCCTGCCTTTCTAAATATTTATCTACTGATTGGTTTCAGACAAACGATTTTATCATTATTTCACTCATATTTCTATACTGATTTCAATTTTATTTAAATTACTATGAAATATTTCACTTAGGATCTTCTTCTGATTATAGGCTTCTGAATTTTACCATTATCATCTACTATATTTAAATCTAAAGTGATTATCATTAAGTATATTTTTGTCCTTAAATTTTCGATTTGCTTTGATTAGTATTTCTTATTTCATTTCCCGATAGATTTAATCGTATTATTTGCTATCGATTCTTCTCGGTGATATTTGAGGTTTGTGGTAGATGCATAAAGGTTTTTAATATCCAATTATATGTTAAGAATTCCGGTTTGTACAGGTTGGGTATTTCATTATTACTATGTCATTAGGATCATAATAATCATCATTTCTACATATTAGCTTCATGGTTTCATTCTTATTAATTGAACTTGATTTTTTTATTGTTTGGATGATTAATTGTTAGGTAGATTTCTTTATCAATAAACTTTTCAAACTTTTATTCACGTTTTGACTTTAGCAACACTTGACTTTTTGTTTTTTATTATTTATCTTACTATGCATTTACTATTTGCATTATTACTATTTACTTTTACTATTCGTCTTAAATGATTTTATCCTAAATTTTCTAAAATACTTATATTGGTTAACAAAGATGATAGTTCTATCAAATCTTTCGCAATCACGTAATCTCTTCAATATGATACCACATGATTGCTAGATTTATAACCGTTTTTGTTATTTCTGCTTAAATTCTTCTATGTTTCTATTATCACAAATCTATCATGCTAATATTATAACGTAATCTTTCTCAATAAATTGCTATTCCCCATTAAACCAAGATTCTCAGATCAAATCGTTTCTAAGTCATAAACTTCAATATTATCTTCTGTAATTTTTGGATAATTTATTCTTATTTTATTTCTTAAATAAAATAATATTATTTTCTTTATATCTTTGAATTTTGTTATTCCAATTTCTTTAAACAAAAGAAATTTCAGCATTATCATCCTATCATTTATACCCCATTTTTTATCTGAACCTAGGGCTCTGATACCATTAGATGTAGGCTCTATCAAACTCAATAGAGGGTAATCAGCGGAACACACAAAACTATCAGAAATTGATGAAATTTATTAGGCTAGAGAATACTTATATGCAGATAAGAGTTTTAAAATAATAAAAATCACCTCAATCTCCTCACACTATATGCAAAATCCGACCTTCGATTCTACCGACAAAGAATCCCTTCTTCCCTAACGCCTTCCCGCTCGCCGGCATTGGGACAAGTCAAGATCAAAGACACTCACTGGGGAGACCGACACACATAAAAATATCTCGAGGAAATTTTCTAATTTTTATTTCATCGAAATAACTCTCTTATCTTACATACAAGCTTCTATGCTCAAGACCCATTACACACTTTTGATACAAAGTAGAGATGGATGCTTTCGATTCCTTACAATGAGAATTTCTCAAGATTTATAGAGAGAACCTCCACCGCTTTCAGATTCTTATTCTCTTTCATACGTGTTATGGTACTCGTATTTCTCACGCTCAGTTCCCCGCTAACTTTGTCAACATTTACCTCTTCTTTTTCTTCTGCAGTCTTGTCATCTTGAAATTCCAAGCATCGTTTGTCATCTATCTTATTTCTTTTGACTTTTTCCACTCGTTTATGGTCTTGTCATGATGGAGATTTGATTATCTTCATTTATTATTTCTCCAGATGTCTTTGAAGCACGCTACAATTATGCTGGTTGGCATTTATCAGTCGTAATCAATTTCACTTAGTTGTTATTACATTTGACTCATTATTTACATTTATAGTGGCAAGACATGTCCTCACTGTGCCACTGACTGGGATTACATCTTTTCCTGGGCTACATCCAACCTTCACTGTCACTACTCCTTTTCAGAATTTTATTGCTTCGGGCTTTTTGTCATTTTGACTAGCTGGCATCAGCTGATCCAAATTCTCATTGATCTTATCTCGTTATCATTCTCTGGTCCCTCGGCTTTCCCATCACCAGACTATCATCCGCTTGTTTGTCGTGACAAAGGACTGAAATACTTTTTTTCACCATATTCGCCCAAGCATGCCTTTTATTCCTAGCGCTTCTTGTTTTTGGCTCATCAGCTCGTTATAATATCCCCTGCTTTTGGTTTGACTACTTATCCGAATCGATTCTCACTGCTATTTATTGTTATGAGATGATGCTTGTGGCACACCCCCAATGTCTTCATTATATTCCTGAATTAATAAATAATAATTTTATATAAAACTTTGATAACTCCGTCATTTTCAGATAATCAAATTCTAAGAGCGTCATCAGTATTTCTCCACACTTGACTCAAAGATTCTACTAACAAAACCGAAATCCACAGATCTTTGAATGAATGAGGGTCCGTTCCTTTTTGTAATTATTATCCTTGGGTAGATAGACTGCTGGTCCCAGAATACCCATCACCATTGGGGCATTGTTATAAATGTATTCAGAGAAAGTCAAATACTTTCTCCATGTCGACAAGACGAATCGAAGATGTATTTATATTTTCCGTCTTTTTCCTCCGAAAAAGAGGATATCATCTAATTTTCTCCTTTTGAGAGGAGTTTGTCCTTTCAAGGGATCAAGCATTCCACTGAGAGATTTTTGTCTTTGCAAGATCATATTGTTCGTGCTTTTATCCCTTTGCGATGTGCATTAACTCAGTACCTTTGAGATATTTTGCTTTTAAGCAAGGATATATCTCCCGCCCTATGTTATCAAGAAGCTTGCCGTTGCCCGGGCTTTTCCTCGAATAACCAAGATATCCAGTTCACTACGTTTTTAGTCTCCGGGCTATACCGAAGCATCATCCGTCCTCACTATTATTTCCCCACCCAATTCAAAACATTTTTCAAGGATATTTTAGAAATATATGATTTAGATCTTATATCATTGATATCTTTTGTAAATTCGAGAATTTTTTCTTCAATCAAATAAGATCATTGTAATTATCCGAAATCATGTTCATTCCTTCGCCATGTCGGCAATTCTCTCATTTTTTCCACGTTATTCAACATTCCCGCCAAAGTCCGCAAGAAAATTGTCGGGCACCTTTTATATGAACAATTTTAAAATTATAATAACTAAGAAGAGTTTACATCTAGATAACCTTCTAGCTCAGACTCCTTTCCCGTTATTTTTTATAAATCCCGCAATCCTGAGCGTATTATCGCCTATAATGAAAGGTTTTGGTAATAAAAATATCTCAAATTTATTAATTCCTTTTATTATTGCAAGCAATTCTTTTTCATTAATATCATAATTAATTTGATTATTAAAGGTTCCACTAGATAATCGACATATTTCTCCTAAGTCCTGCTTTCAAAATAGCCTAATATTTATCTCAAGCATCTGCTTGTAATATCAAATTGTCATTTTCATTAGCAACTTTAGTTTAGGTAATTCAACATATATTTTTTAACCTTCCACTATCATAGTATGTTTATCATTCAACTCGCTTTATTTTTCTGGCTAACAATTTCGCAATTCCCCGTCTTTCTAACAAATCTTTATGAAATCAGAGAGTAATTTAAACATCCTAAGAATTTTTGTATCATTTCCTTAGTTCTTAATTCATCAGGGAAATCTTTTATTTTTTCAGCTATATGTGATTGTAATTTTATTCCTTTAGAATCTATAATCATTCCTAGAAATTCTATTTCTTTTTTCTTGATTTCAACTTTCTTTTCTGAAAGAATTATACCATGGTCTTTACAGAGTGTTATAAAATATCTAAATGTTTTCACGATCTTTTCATTATCTAACGTATTAATATGTCATCAATATAAACTATTATGAAGGATGAATAATCGAGAATATCTTATCCATTTTCCTTCGAAAACTTGAGGAAAGATTTTTCAATCCAAAAGCATTACTATCCATTCATACCTAATTCTGGGGTGTACTAAAGGCTGTAATAGGTATATCATTATTATCCATTTTTATCTCGCAAAACCCGACGCAGGAATCAAACTTACTGTAATAATTTTTTTCCTCTTGCTAAATTTATTAATATTTCTTTATTCGGGATATAGTATCCATCAAATTCTTGTATTCTTATTTACTTTTGTAATTTATTACCATTCTTGATTTTCCTCTTTTATTTCACTATGTTTTCTAACCATAAAGGCAGTGGCTACTATGTGACTTTTACTTTCTCTTATCGATTCAAATTGTATTAATTCATTAACTGACTTTAAAATCTTCTATATCTTCTTTGAGAATATATCATTGGTCTAACTCTAATGACCTTTTAGGATCTATCATTTCTAATTACAGTAGACATTTTTGTCTCTTTCCCAATATTTTAAAGGGTTATTACTTAAAATTTTCTTTTCAATTTTTTATACGTATTCGAATCGTTATTTTATAGTTATTGATGTATTTATTTTTCTGCTCTCCATTTTTCCTACTTTTTTATCATAACGTATCTTAGTGTTTTAGTGATTTTGGCACTCTTATCCAATGATCACAAGGTGTTTTTAGTATAATAGTATAAATTGTTTGTTGATATATTGAGAATTGTTGTAAAAAGTCATTTCCTAATATAATGTCACATTCTATATTATTGTATTGATAGACCTTTCCTATTTTTACGATTTTGTTTTGAATCAGCTATTTCTACATTTTCTTTTTGCTTTGTATCTTTTCTTTTCTCCAAATTTTCACACCTTTTATGGAGATTTTAGTATTTCCATTCTTTAACAAAAGCTAATATTGTTATTTCGACTCAGATCTATCAATCCACATGTATATAACTTAGTTTCTAATTTCGACTATTATAAATACCATAGTAGGAATGTAATTTCTTTCATTTTTGTCTTTCTAGAAAAATACATATGTCTTCTTATTGTGTATTTCTATTCCTTCTTTTGTGATCTTATAATTATCTATTCCATTCAGAAGTCGCTTTCCCAAAAGAATATCATACGTCCATTTCGCATTCTTGCTATCTTCAGAGCAATCTACTAGAAAGGTTATTCCTTGTAATCTTATGGGTATTTCTACCTTTTAAATTACATCTAATGTTTACCATCATAATTTTTGCTTATAGACATACTGACTTGTCAAAGTTCCTATCATTTCACACTTATCAGCCTGGATATGATTACAGCTGGCTCCTGTATCTATTAAAATTTTGGTTTCTTCAACTTCTCTTTCTCCATTGTAATAATTTCCTTCTATAAGGAAAGGTGAATGTACTTCTTCTCTTATTCTTCGAAACTTCTTCACAGACTATTTCGCTTACTATTTCCTATCAAGGAATTTCCTGAATCAGAGAATCAATTTCTTTGTATACTATTTTCTTCTAATATCATCTTCAAGGCTTAAAATGTAATTTGCAGGTATTTCTATTCTATCTTAACTTCAGGGTTCTATTATTTATGCAATTTCTCTCTACATTCATCACTAATTTCTATAAAGGGTTTGTCTTGTAAATTCTTCCATAATTTGAGTTTGATAGGTATATAAAGCACTATAATACATTGTCATTACATTATTTCCTTTCTTTCATAAAGTCATTTCTAAAATTTGAAATATAAACTTAGACTGTTATCAAAATCTTTGTCTCCTAAATTAATGTTATATTTGGGGTAACATGTAAACATTAGTCTTGTATAGCTAAATCATTGATACTACCTAAGTGGCTTCTATGTGTTTGTATTAGTCTTTTATCATGTGTTTTTAGTACTATTGGAGTATTTAAATTTTCAGGGAATAATGATTTTATTATTATTTGTACTCCTGCTAAGTATACATACTTTATTTTGTCTCTGATTTTGTCATTTTTTATCTTACTTAAGGTTTCATTTATGGTTTCTTTTGTTAGTAAATTAAGCTTAATATTTCCTTTAGCTTTATTGGACATATACTTCTTTCTATTTTGGTATTCATGGATCAGGTATTTCTATGCATATATCTTTTATTTAAGTAGCTTAATAAACCTTCTCCTGGGCTTTAGATCAAAGTTTTTAGATTCCGATTTTCCGGTAATTTTCTATTATCGTTACTTCTTCATTCTATATCCTTCTCGATCTTCCTTAGCACCACCGCACTTCCAAATCTTAAACGCTTCATCTTCTTCCACTTATTATTTCTTTACCTATTCGCATCACTTTCCGAATTTAACCTGCTATCATTTTCGCTATAAACACTACTCATTTCACTATCAAAGCTAGATAATTTCTAAATCTTCATCTTTATTTTCCCATAATATGTAAATGTCTTTTCGCATTCATTACTATAATGTCCTAATTCTCCACATTTCCAACATTTGCATCTACTTTTGTCTTTTGATGTTGTTCCTGTAACATTTTGTCTTTTATAATTAAATTTTTTCTTATAATATTTCTTAAATGGTTTTTTCCATTCTTTTCTAAATTTTTTATATTTTGTGAATTTCTTTCTTGGTTGTCCTAATTGTTTTCTAAATTTTCTTTTTCTAAACTCCTTACACCCCCATTTTCCTGGGATGTTATCTATCTTATCATTATCATTTTTTCTCCATATTTTGCACCATTTACAACATATTATCTTGCATAAATTGGCATTTTTTCTTTAAAAATTTATTCGAGCTCCTAAAGTACGCATTTTCTATTTTTATTCTTTTCATATTCTTTAAATAAGAACCCATTTTCCTTATAATTTCATAATATTATTTGCTAATATTGTCATATTCATATTACTATCAAAGGCAATCATAGTACCATTCCTAAATTCACGTATATTCATACGTATTCTCATCTTACAAATCAGAATATGATAGCCTTATTTCTAAATCTTTTATCTTATGTCTTTTCTTTCTTTGTTCTTACACTGTCTGCTATCCATTCTTCTCCTAAGCACTAATGACCATGATTCAACAAAGGTATCTACACTTCGAATATACTACTTTCAAAAGCTATATAGAATATGAATTTGTAATTACATTAAAACTAAGTACGATAATCCTTCCCACCATTTTCTAACACATCCTGTTAATGTTCCTATCATTATTTGGGCTTTGTATTATTATCCCAACTTGTTCCTCATTAAATATAATGTCATTGCTTGGAGACCATTTTGTTTAAAACTCGTTTTAATATCTTTTGACAATCTATATCTACATACCCGTATTTCCTAATTTGCCTTATTTTCATTCTCTCGCTCATATTTAGGTCTTATATTGGGTTTCAAATGTTTTTAATGCTCTTCTTTATTTTAATGTCCTCCTACATGTCCTATAGGACTTAATTTCCTTTGTTTCATTTAAATTCATTTTTCAGATTTCTATCATTATATCTTCGATTTCACTATCGCTATTTGGCCTATCTTTTCAATTTCTTCCTCTTATTTGTTTTCCTTCTTATTTTTCTTTTCTTTTCTAATTCGAGATATTGTTCTAATAATTTTTCATCTACGCTCTTTTCAATGCTTCTTTCTTTTATCACTCTTCGTGATATTTTCTAAATATTATTTGTTCTACCATTTTTCCAGTCATTCCTTTTACATATTTTGAATCTTTTCCTATGCTAATAAGAGTATTTTGTTGTATTTCTATGTTTATTATCCTATTTTCTATTTTATTTATTTTTTCTTCGATTTTCTTAATCAAGTATCCATTGCTTTATAGCTCTTAATATTTCTTCCATTAATATTTTAGCTTCCATTTTGTTTAGGTTTCATAACTCTATTTTTCACAAATTTTTTCCAATCATTATATAATCCGTACTTTAATTTTTGCTTTTCTTTTCTTGATTTAAGTTTTTTTATTTCTTTTATTAGATTTTAATGATTTTCGATGTTTCTCCATTTCTACAGCTTTTTATCTTTTCTACCACTTTTCTTGTTGTTTCTGGATCTAGATTAACATTAAAAGGTAAATATTCATTGTAATTACTTACTATGTCAGGTATTATTATATTTGTAAGTTCTACATATGTTTTTGGATCACTTAAGGTGAGGTAAACTTAGTTTCTAAACATTCCATAACCATTTTATATATCAGGTTTTTATCTGCTCCATTTACTGGCGGTAAATTCTTTACATAAATTCGTCTTTTCTAAATATTTACCCACACTGCCGTACAAACGATTTTATTGTCATTTCACTCATATTTCTATACTTGGACTTCCAATTTTACATTACGAAATATTTCACTCAGACCTTCTTCTTTGATTATAGCTTCTTTGAATTCTTACCATTATCATCTACTATATTTAAATCTAAATATTATCATTAAGATATTGCCCTAAATTTTCGACATTTTTTTGGTTCTGATTAGTATTTTTCATTTCCCTATGGCATTTAATTGCATTATCATTACCGATTCTTCTTATATATTTATGCCAGACAGTACAATTGCTTTTAATATCCACTATATGTTAAGAATTCCAGTTTGTAATAGGTTAAGGCTTCTATTATTAGTATGTCATTAGGATCATAATCATCATTTTCACATATTAGCTTCATGGTTTCATTCTTATTAATTGAACTTGGATTTTTTTTTATTGTTTGGATGATTAATTGTTAGGTAGATTTCTTTATCAATAAACTTTTCAAACTTTTATTCACACGTTTTTTATTCTTACAACACTTGACTTTTTTGTTTTTTATTATTTATCTTTACTATGCATTTACTATTTGCATTTATTATTACTATTTACTTTTACTATTCGTCTTAAATGATTTTATCCTAAATTTTCTAAAAATACTTTTATATTGGTTAACAAGACGATACTCTATCAAACTCTTTCGCAATCACGTATTCTTTCAATACGATACTCACATGAGCCAGGTTAGATTTATAACTGTTTTTGTTATTTCTGTTTTAAATTCTTCTATGTTTCTATTATCGCTAACTCCATCACGCTAATATTATAAATACACCTTTCTCGCATGTATCTCCGTTATTCCCATTAAACCGCATTCCTGTATCAAATCGTTCTAAGTCATAAACTTCACATTTCCTTTTGTAATTTTTGGATAATTTATTCTTATTTTATTTCTTAAATAAAATAATATTATTTTCTTTATATATTTGAATTTTGTTATTCCAATTTCTTTAAACAAAAGAAATTTCAACATTGTCATCCTATCATTTATACCCCATTTTTATCCGAACTCTGTGCTCGATACCATTGGGATGTAGAGTGCTCTATCAAACTCAATATAAGCATGTAATGTCAATATATTCGTCTTCAATAAAATTTTATTTTAACTAATATATATATTTATAATAGGCCCAAAAATAAATTTCTAAGCGCCCTATGTTATATAATGGGCCCCTCTGTCCACAAAGCATAATTCCTATCATTCCAATTCGTCTTCGGAAGCCTAGCCCTCCCTCTTTTTTGCCACCACACACTCTCCCATGATGCCCAACATATTCCTCCTCATCTCTCTGCTTGCTTCCTCCCGAGGGTAGAGGGCAAAAGGAAAATCCTCATAACATAAAAGAGGAATATAACCTGAGCCACAATTTTTAGTAATACCTCTTTCTCGGAATATAGCATGAGCCACAATTTTTAGTAATACCTCTTTCTCGGCTCTTGAGAGTAACTTTTTTTCCAACCGCTAATTCTTCCACGGATCCTTTCTTTGACATAAGCAAAAACTGAGGACTTGTTACGCCCTATTATTGTGGGGAGGCCTATATACCTTTCCGCCTCATTTGTTTAGGGGACTTTCAGGAAAGCATAAAACTCTTCCTTTGTTTCGTCATATGTATTAGGGCTGAACATAATTGAGGATTTCTATAATCGACTTTCTGGTCTGGATGCTACCTCATAGAGATTGAGGCCTGCTTTTATCTGTGTACATTCCTCTAAGTTTGCTCTAAAGAACAAATAACTATAATCTGCAAACAAAAGATCATAAGCGATCACAGGAGCATTTCTAGCAATTTTACAACCATTAATATATAAGATTTTGACTTTCTAAACGCTTTAGGAAGGACAAAAATACAGGGGAAAAGAGGTTCCCCCTGTTTGAGAACTCTCATGGGATAAACTAAATGAATCTCCACATTGTGAGCCACCTATATTTTACTATACTAACACACTTCATCACCATCTCCACCCATCTACCATGGAATCTCAACTTCCATCATGTCTTTTGATAAATTTTGATTGTAACAATTTGTATATTGGATCTATTTATTTATTGCAATTTTGAATCAATGATTATTTTTCAAAAAATAAACTTTGTTTCCATATGAAAATAGATCCGAATCTGATGCGCTATTAATTTTTAGAAATAAAATACAAAATTAATACAAGATATAATTTTACATGGACATGTAAGGTTGCCAGAATAAAATTATATTTAGAAATCTATTGTTACCCGGAATGAGGGCAAGTTAGATAGTCCTCTCACTATCTATCCATAAGTTTCAAAAATTTTCTAAAAGTATATGAAATTTCTATATAAAAAAGTTTCCTAATGAGAATATAAATGAAACAAAACTACCAACCTACAATGAATATATCATTCTAACAAAATATTAAATTTGTTTAAATCATTAATCAACTCTTTCAAGGTGTGTTCTTTTATTCATAGGTAGTATAAATATAGAGGCCTTCACAAAAAAAATCATTATTCCTTATCAATTATTTTTTTAGACTCCATTTGGAACCTATAAACTATTTAAGAAAAGAAAATAGAGAGGAAAAACGGAAAAAGATAAAAAAAATAGGTTTAAACTTAATAAATTAATTTTACATGTTTATTTAAACTCATTTCATTTGTTTCTCCCTATTATATAAAGATTAAAAATTTAAAAATATGTAAAAATTTTAAGAATTTTTATTATATTTGATTTTTTTTATTTTTTATAATAAAATCAAACATGAGAAAAACATTTCTTTAATTATTTTGTATGTTTCTCTATACTTGCTTCTCTCTATTATTTGTTTCTCTATACTTGTTTCTCTTGATTATTTGTTTCTCTATACTAAGGAAAAAAAATATAGAGAAAAAGTGAAATAAAATAAAATTTGAAGAAAAATAAAAAATAGGTTTATGTGTAATAAATTAATTTTATATATATTTTTTAAAACAATTTTACATGTTTATTCAAACTCATTTTATATAAAATTTTGAGAAAATTTAGCTATTTTTTATTTTTTTTCATATTTTTCTTGGTAAATTTTTTCATTTCATGATACTTTCCAAGTTTAAAAAAACAGCCTTATTGTTTTCAGCACAAATAAATAAACATTGTTTCCATATGAAAATAAGTCCGCTATTTATTTCTGTTACAAGTAAAAATTAAAAAAATTAATACAAGATATAATTTTACATGGACATGTATGGTTACCCCGAATTATCTTCCATTCTTTCATCCAATCAAAATCAGTTTAATGTATGGAGATAAAGTATAAACTCATACCATTCATGTCCACACAACTACCTAATCATTATTAAACTCCGTAAATCCAGATTTTCTAAAAATGGTAAACGGTATCAAGTTAAAAATCGGAATTTTTCTAGATCTCAAATTACGAAACGGACTTCACCGTTGAAATCGTCTCGCGAAATCTAGCTTATTATACGAATTTTATCACCCGAGATACCGAAATTTCACGCTTTCAAGATATAGTGGTATCTGACGACACATAAATACTGGCCATGACAAGCCACATGACACCCCAAAGAGAATCGACACTCTAAGAAAACCACGTGATTCACTTGAAGGGATGGCTCACACCAACACACTTGCAGCATTTAATGTCATGTTTATAAAATAAAACAAATAATAACAAAGACGGAAAAGCCGGGAGGCCACACAAACTACATCGCATCGAATCACCCTTCACCCATACTCTGGCCACGCGATCTAAGAAGGAGGAGGAAATCCTAAAAGAAAAGAGAAATGAGGGGGTTATGGGTGGAGAAAATAAATGACGGGAAATGGATTTAAATGTTAAAGAAAAAGCAAGTGTACAAAGAAGTGCCGAAGAAATAGAACAGAGAAAAGAGCAGAATGCTCTATAAATTCCAGCGAAAGGTAAAGTAAAGCTAAGATTTTCCGACGTTTCGACGGGTCGGCGCCGACGGTTCGGAAGCATTCAAAGTTGGTATACACAACGCGATCTACGTGGTGGACACCAAAAACTTGAGTTTCTCGACAAACGCTATAGCGCAGAGTTTCACTACTGTTCCTTTCATTTAAGGGTCAGAATAAATGCGGTGGGACAAACCCACCATAGGATTGAGTTTTCTACTATGAGACTGCTTTTTCTACTACTCGAATCGGGCTTCTTTAAGGCCTGTGAGTCGGGCTTCGCTTGGTTCTGACCGCTGAAAATGCATGTTGGACTTTGTTGTGGTCGGTTTTCGAACCGTTCATGACGGGTTTTGAGGTGGGTTTTGATTCCTGGAGGTGCTGTCCAGTTTTTCCCCTTCGACCCCATGATCAGAGCCAATATAACTGTCATCACTCATCCGAATCGAGTGATTCAAAATTTAGATAAACTAGACTTATAGAAGAACATATCTCCTTGAAATAGGTATATTCAAATTCCGAACCCTTCAGGCTCAGAAATTCATCTAAATTATAGCAGCACGCTATGGTGTGCAGCAACCCGGGTGGGACATGATTGTCATTTTTCTGATTGTTGTCCTTCAACTTCGGACGACCATAACTTCTTCGTCCGAACTCCGTTTTGGGTGTTCTTGGACTCTATGGAAAGCCCATTGAGTCAAGATTTCATCCATATGCCTGTGGTGTACAATGGGTGATCATAACCTTACTGAAAATCTATGTTTTGTACAAAGTGTGCAGGTTGCTTGGTTGTGTCGATGTGAATAGCTGGGTTTTGACATGACCATAGCATGACATGTTGTAGGCTATTGTATTGGGTTTGAATTGCCATAAGTTAGCCTAAGGAAGACTGTATGACATTATTTGTTTAGTCATTGATTAATGAATGCTAATATGCTTGATACAATATCTATATATATTAGCAAGAAATATGGGGAACTTATGTGCTTGCGATATATGTTTGCATGAAGTACAACTGATGAGAATGGATCATGTAAATACAGATCATACATGTAACACTTAACATCTGCTGGCATTAAGATTGCACATGCACAGGACACGTATTATGTTGGGTGTGTGTGCATTGGAAGGGTCACCCATCATTGTCGGGATGACCTGCAAGAGTTCAGATTTCGACGACATCCAATAAATGACTCACTAGCTTTAAAACATAAATAAATATAAATAAGGTGCGCGGTGGAGCAAGAAGGGTACGTTAATCCCCTCAGCGAAACAACACGGCAAAGACCAAGTGGATGTGATTCAAAAGTTCTCAGATGTAAGAGACACGCTGGCAGAGCCAAAAGTTCTATTGCCCAGCAGCCACACACACCTGGCCATGTTTATCACATAAACCGTCAGGTGGATGAGCCGGATCGGGACCGGGATTGGTCGCCCATTGGCATCAGAGATTGGCAATCGGAGCCAATGAGGGGCTCGATACATGGGTCATTGGTAATACTGACTCGCTTTCACACTCGCATACGATGCCTGGCGGAAATGACGAAATGACTGAGATATGCATTTAATGACATTTCGGCGTATGACATATGACATTTATGGAGACATTTTACTGACGCTATTGTCAGGCGACCATTGCATGTACACTTAAATGAGGAGTAAATAGAGTTATTCTCATCGGATTCTCGCTTCATCCCATCGTGGGACCCTTTCAGTAATGTGTCCATGTGTCTGACCCGCATGGACCGTATGCGGGATGAGCTGACATGATTGTTATTGCTTTTGTCTCATATTTATATTTGAAAAAGCAACCAAAACATGTATACCTTGTTGTTGTATAAAAAGACTATAAATTGGATCAGCGATTAAATAATGCCCATATATTACTGTATATTCAGAATTAAATACGCAAGAATTTAGCCCCAATATATGGACAAATGAGTGCGAGCACGGACACCATATTTACAGTAATTGCAAGCTGACGGTTGTCACCAATAACTGACCCCTAGATAGTGTCAACTTTGCCCTCAAAATCTTCAGACTGGGCATGGCTTCCTAATTCTACCGCTGATAAGAATTAAAAAGTTAAAAGAAAATCACTTTTTGACTCGCTTCGTAAAGCAAGTGTGGATTTGTTATGAATTTTTTTTTCTTTAAAAAAATAGTTTATTCAATTATTATTATTTTTTAATTCCGTTCAATATTCGGTTTCAAACATAAGGTTTTTTGTATGATAAAAAGAAATAATATTTTTAATTGAATTAAGATTCGGTTTCGGTTTAAAGACAATGTTTAGCTATAAAAAAAGTTACTTTCTTTGCTTTAATTGTATTTAGGGGTCTACATAAAATCGAGCAACACCGAGAATAAATATTATCTTTTAAATTTTTATTCTATTTTTTATGATTGGAATTTGGAATTCTGATCAAATTAATTTATTTTAATTTTATAAATTTGGATAATTTTTAAGAATTTGTTTGAGTATTTGAATAACCAAATTGATTTGGATAATTTATTTCTTTAAGTCTTTGGTAATATTATATTTTAAATATTTATTTGATAATTTGCTGTAATTTTGTAAGATGTGTTTCTTTAGGTTTTTTAAAAATATTTAAAAATAAATAAATATCATTCTTTCCCATCATCAATAGAAATAATTATATGTCATAATTTTTTTTCCTATTTTTTACATTATTTTTTAAAAACAATTTACCTATTTTTTATATAAATTTTTCGAATTTGTTTTCTACTTTTTTCAGATTTATTTTTTCCTTTTATTTTTCCATAATTTGTTAGAATAATAGTTTTGTTATTAAGATTCGATTTTTAGGCTTCCGTATAAAATGTTTTAAGCTTTTTTTGATAAGCTTTAAATTATTTTTATAACATTTTTCAAACATCAATAATTATTATTAAAAGTACTTATGCGAGCAGAGAAGATCAAATAAGATGTAAATAAAAAATGCACCCAAAATTAATTTATTTTAATTTTATAAATTTGGATAATTTTTAAGAATTTGAAGAATCTAATTGATTTGGATAAATTTTAAGAAGTGTTGTAAGTCTTGCAATATTATATTTTTAAATATTTATTTTGATAATTTGATTGTAATTTTGTAAGATGTGTTTGTTTCACTTAGCTTCTTTAAATATTTATTTTGATTAATTTCAATAATAGTTGATAGCATTATAAATTTACATAATCTTTAGAAGAATATATTTTTAGGTTTCATTTAAATATTATGATAAATCTTATGCTCCATTTAAATAAATTAGATTAACTCCGTAAACCCGAGAAAATTCTAATTTTCCAAAACTGCAAAATTTTAATTTGCCAAAATCCGGAATTTTTCTAGATCTCTAGATGACGAAACTGACTTCAATCATGTAATCGTCACAAATCTAAATACTAAGGTCACCTCACACTCAGACAAGAGTGATTTGCACATATTTTGGGGAAATTTGACAAATGAGCAAATGACAAGTGGCATGAAGTCCCACACCACATGGATACATGCAAGTAGGCTACGTGTCTAGAGAAAGTGGTCTTGCATGAGGGTAAATTGTCAATCACGTTAGTGTTTGATAGGCTTCTTGCATGGCAGAATTTAATGAAGGTGCCAGCAAGTAGAGACAAAGGGAAAGCGATAAGGTCAAGAGACTTATATGAACATACTCTCTAAATAAAACCAAAACTGATCCGCATGGAAAAGGAAAGCGCAGGAAGTTAAAAAAGGACATAAAGAAAGAGGAAGAAAAAGCAGTAGAGCTTGCAGAGTATAGACCCACCTCTCTCTAAATCTCCCGAGATCGACCTACGGCTTACGCGAAGCAGCTATAAGCAGCTCATCCTCACGACAAGTACGCAGATGTAGTAATCGAATCAAGTGAGTTCACAACCCAAGAGGTAGGTCTTCTCCCACTTTGCTACTTCTACCTTAAGGCCATGGCAGGTTGTTTTTCCCTGGCTGTAATGTTTTATTAGATTTTTGAACCATGAGAAACTCGCCACACGGTATGAAGCATAACACTAACCGGACTTTAGAACTGATTTTTGGGAGTCCTTCAGGTAAATTGTAGCCACATCAGTGAACTTGATGCCAGGCTTTGAATTTCAACCTGGACATTCAGAGCCTAAGTTACGGGTCGGGCTTACTTCCGAATCAGCCTAGTGGAAGGGTCGGTCCCATTGGTTTGCCCTACTGGTTCAATTCCTACTAGTCACCCTCTGGCTAGTCTGCCCGGCTGGGTTCACCCCGGCTGGGTCACCCCGGCTGGGTTCACCCCGGATGGGTTCCCCCGATTAGTTCCGTCCGGCTAGGATCTTATATGACCTCCAACTTCGGAAGGTCATAACTTCTTCATCCAACCCGACTGGGGTGTTCTGACTCATGAGTCTATTGAGTCAAGTTTCCAAATCTCAACATCTGGGAGGGCAGTGGGAAGCGGAGGCCGGCCGAATGGCACCCTGGCAAGTAAGATAGGCTGCCCAAGACTCCATGGAGAATACAGATCTCTGAACTTTTAAGGTCATACCTTTGTCCGACTCCGATTCAAACTGGGACCCATGGTTCGACAGGCTGCTTCCATCCGATGTCTTTGGAGGGCAGTGGGTGCCGGAGCCAGCCGGAAATGGGTGTACGGCAAGGCGCAGGTCGCCTGCAAGATCAAGCACACGTAGACTCCAAATTCTGTGGGAAGGTCATATTTCTTCTGGGTCCAATCTATTGGTGTTCTCTGACTCATGGAAAGCCCATTGTCACACTGGGCCACCTCTGTGGAGGATACGGGCCAATCGGCAGGTTGAGTGCTGACCCTAGGCTTGTAAAGCGCGGCTTATGAAGATGGCAAGGAGAATACGCATGTTAATGTATGTCAGAGGATGTATTAACATGATGTATTAATGACATTATATAAGAATTATATGTATTATTTATAATTATCCATGGTATGTTGAGTAATTTTTTGTTAATATGAAGTGCACAATGAAACCCTGGATGTGTGTGGAATAAGCTGGATAATACGGTCACTTTGTATGCACTTTAACATAAATGTCCAAACAATGTATGATGAATATGGGATGAGCATGTATATGTTAGTTCTATTTTGTATGTAGCACTCATATATATACATGATTTATAATAATAGTACTGGGTATCACCAAACATTGCATGACATGGGCGTGGAGTGCATGGTTGACTCCAGATCAGATCGTGTTCATGGAGGTCACTGGTGACATCACACGAACACTCATGTTGACTTAGGGCTCAAGCTGAGTGACAAAGTCCAATGATACATCGTTTTGAAAGAAATAAAATAAATATACATGTGTCACGCAGCAAGATGGGGCAGATCCTCTGCAGAAAGACCTAAATTTTATTGAGGTTAGACATGATCACCTGCAGTGAAAGCTCATCAAAAATGTCGGAAAGGTGCGCTGCAACCGGCGGAGATCCCAAAATCCAGGCCCACAATACATAAACACACGAAATTTGATCAAATCAAATGGAGACATCGGGGTTTCACCCAATATTGCAAGCTTTGAAGAAATACAAATGAAAATGTTAAAAGGTTAATGAAAGTCTTTGGTTGTCATCTAAAATGACGATATAGTTCACACTTGGCATAGGTAGGTGGAGAGTCAGAGCACTTGATAGAGCCATGACAGAGATTTACATAATATACTATATTCCATGTGTACATTTTAATGATGGTTTATGGTAACTGACGCAGATTTCTGTTTTTAGAGGTAACTTTACAGAGGTTATTATCACCATCGGCTGTCATCCTGTCGGACCCCCTTTCGTGCAATGACTAGAAGACGGCGCCTCCATTGAGGCCGTGAGCACGGTTAGCGCCTTGGTTATGTCTTGAGAAGCATTCTGTAAAAATGATATTTATATATTTTGGGGTATGTAAAAGAGTCAGACATTGAACTCTTGTATGAAAAAAAATGACTTCTAAATTAACACAATAATTATTTTTTTAAATGACTAGCTTTATTTTTCGGTTATTTCGCTATTCTTTCTTATATTATATTTATAATTTGTATTAATAAAAGTTAACGCAAAATTATGAATTTATATTAAATTCATACCTTGATCATGATAATTTTGTGGTGAAAAATTGAAATAAATGAATATATTGGAATTTTTGTGGGTAGTTATATATTTTGTATTTATATTAAATTGGTATTGATCATGAGAGTTTGTTGTGAAAATTGAAAAATATATTCTTATTGTAAATTATAATGATGATTTTATGCATCTTTCTTTTTTTTCATATTGAGAAATATCATAAAGTGTGAATGTAAAGAATCATATATTTATTGGAATTTCTATTGATTCTTTATTTTTATTTATAATTAATTATATATTTTAATATATAATTTTTTATATGATATAATCCTATATTAAAATGATACACATATATAAAAAAATAGTACTTAAAACATTGTATAACATATGATGCCTCTCCTAAAAAAATTTAGCTCTGTTGGACGACTTCACAACAAAAATCATTATTCCTTATCACTATTTTCTTAGGTTCTCTTAGAAACCCAAAATAATAAAGAAAAAAAAATAGAGAGAAGAAGTGGAAGGAATAAAATTTGGAGAAAAGAAAATATATTTAAACATAATAAATTGATTTTATTTAAACGCATTTCATTTGTTTCTCTTATTATATAAATAGAAAAATATAAAAAATATATGCAAATGTGAAGAATTAAAGATTATATTTGTTTTTCTATTATATTTTATAGTAAACCATGTGAAAACAATTTTCTTTTAATATTTTTATTCTTCTTTCCCTAGCTAGTACTTTCCATATGAAAATAGATTCTAATCCGGGGATACTGAATTTTTTAGAAGTGCATTTATAGTAATTTAGGAAGATAAGTAATTTTATATAGACATGTGGTAAGTTATTACAGAATAAACACAGAAATCAATTGTTACCCGGAATAAAATTATCTTCCATTCTTTCAACCAATCGAAATCGGTTTCAACTTTCATGTATGGATAAGTGATAACCAACTGAAAGGCAATTATATATATCATAGAAATTAAAAATTGTTATAAATATCAGAGAATATTGGATTGAACGACCATCATGACACACCGATTACAATGCTATTCATTTATATAGCGCTTTCGCCTTTCACCATTAATGTATCATTTATGTAAAGTGCTTTTGGCCTTCTCACTATAAGCCTATAAATAAAGCCTAATCAAAGACGAAATAAATCATCACTTTCTTCAATTTTCTCTTTCGCTCTTTCCTATCTCTCTCTAATTCTTCGATTTACAAACACGTTAATAACACTAAAGCTCATTTAAAATGCGTAGAAAACCGTAAAAGGTATATTTTAATTTTATTTATTTTATTTATTTATTTATTTTCGATCAATCTTCCATAAATGTGTTTATGATGAAACCACTGATAGCTTGAAACTGACTTTAAGATTAATACAAATTTTATAGTCCGATATTGGATCAATCTTCCATTTGCTTATCCAATATTATTTTCAGAGTCTGAATTAATATTCAAAACTCAGTTTTAAGACAAAAACTAAGTCACTGGTCGAAACTTGAAGAAGAATGCTATTGCAGTTGAAATACTCAAGCCTGAAGCTTGAAGATAAAATAAAAAAATAAAAAAATAAAATTTTTATATATATATTCAAGCCCGTTCAAGACACAAAAGAAAGTCCGTCGTTCGCTTTAAATAATAATAATAATAATAATATTTGATATTTTATTTGAATATATATATATATATATATATATATATATATATATATATATATATATATATATATATATATATATATATATATATACATAATAATAATATTATTATTATTTTCTTTATAACTTTTAGAAGGGATAGTTATGGTACAATCTCAAGTACTTTTTGAATAAAATAATAATCAAATTTTTAGGAGATTCAACTCTTGGATCTAAAATTTTGACCTAAAATGCTACCACTGAGCTTCCAATTACTTTATTAATAAATTTTAATCCTCAGAATTTCTTATATTCTTTTTTACTTTTATTAATATATACCATTTCTGCAGAAATGTCCAACATTAAGCAGCTTGAATTTGTCAGCTCTGACATTTCGGGCAAAAATTATTTATCTTGGATTCTGGATGCTCAAATCCACTTGGATGCTATGAATTAAATACTATCAAAGTATGAAATGTCGCATCCCAACAGTGATCGCCAAGTGCCTTAATTTTCATTCGCCATCATATTGATGCAAGTTTGAAAAGTGAATATCTTACTGCTTAAGATCCATTGATCCTCGAATAATTTGAAAGAACGAGAGACCATCAAAAGACCGTAATATCTAAAAGCCCGTTATGATTGGCTTCATTTAAGATTACAAGATTTTAAGTCGCCGCTTGACTACAACTCGGCTATTTTCAAATTAGCCTCTGCATTTGCAATTATGTGGAGAAAAGATCAACGATGAGGACATGCTCGAGAAAACTTATACTACCTTTCATGCTCTTAACATGCTCCGCAGCGAAAGAATATAGAGAGAGCGCCGTTTATCGTGACACATTCCAGTTATCAGGCTCTTGTAGCCGAGCAAAATAACGAACTATTATTAAAAATCATCAATCCGCCCTATCGGGCTCAGATCACGTCTCTCTGCCAATGCTACATCAATTTTTATTCATAAACATGGACGGTATGAGTACATTACGATGCAGGCCGAGGCAATAGGTCGGCCGCAGTCGTGGTCATGGTCGACATAACTCTGAATCGAGGAAATTTTAACTAATCTCAAAATAAGAAAAACAACTCTAACAACCGTGGTCGTCATTCAGAGATACAAAATGGAAGACACCAGCATTAACAAGCAAGCATATGAAACCTAATGCTATAGATGGAATGAAAGGTCGCTGTCCTCAGATTTGTCGTGACGGCCAAACATTTCCAGTTGATCTTTTAATGCCTCCATTAAAGGAAAGAACAAGCAAATTGAGACAAATTTTTATTGATGGCAATGACATAATAAATTTAATGACTCTCATCAAGTCTCTCCCAAAGTAGAAGATATAAACCGTGAGTAATGCAAAATTCTTTGATGATGAGGATGCAAAGGTTTTAACTAATTTTGATATTTCCGATTTCTTTGAGGATCCAAGGAAAATCTAGACCATTTGATTGGTGGTGGCAATGTTTACATGATTTATCATAAGACTATTATATTACTTTTCTTATGTTATTTATCTAATGCAAACTTTGATTTATATATCTACATTTTGTTTTTCTGAAGATATATGGATTCTCTTCCAACTTGATTAATTATATATCATCTCATTGGAGATGAATGTCTTGTTGGATCGTGCCACAACCCACACAACTTAATGAATAAGAAATATTTTTCAAACTTAATATTAATTTCCCATGTAATGTCCAAACTATTCCAACTCCGCTGACTCCACCAGCGTCTCAAGAGCTACAATCGTCTCATTTAATGGTACCAAGTTCCAAATTAATAATGTCCTTTATTCTAATAAATCTATTAGAATTTACTTAGTTTCAAGGATATTCGCAGTAAATGGATATCACATTGAAACTATGTATCGTGATGGAAATGAGTATTTACTCATTACTTCTATTATTGGGCAAAACAAATCTTGGAACAAATGGCTTTATCATGTGGGTTATATCAAACAACTATACAGTTTATTGAATCCCATGCTATATCAAAACCGTAAGTTCAATGACTCTGGAAGCATTTATATTATGGCAGAACCACGGACATCCTGATTCTCTATGACAGTGCGTATAGTTACAAATTTAATGGCATCCATTAACAAGCAAACAAATTTTAACATCTTCATGATTTTACCAGCCGTTTGTTCTCAAGGCAAATTGATTGTTAGACCATCTTTTACTAAAGTTGTGTCTGACTCCCCTGCTTTTCTAGAACGTATTCAAGGGGATATTTGTGGGCCTATTCACCCACCCACGCATCCTTCACTTTTTATCGACCATGCGTCCACCGATGGTCTCGCATGTATGCCTTCTTTCTTAACAGTGAATGCCTTCATTTGTTAGATTACTAGCTCAAATAATTCGACTAAGGGCTCACTTCGATCACCCTATCAAGATTAATCGTCTTGATAATGCCGGTGAATTCTCATCTCAAGCCTTCCTTTAATTATCAGATGTCACCGAATGATGTTCAATAACCCACCGTTCTTATGTTCATACTGCACGGTTGGTCAATCCTTACAAACGCTCCCGCTAATTGCTAGACCTTTACTTTGAAAACCAAATTGCCTTTATCGGTACGGGGGCATGCTATTATTCATGCGGCGGCTAATTCGCCACACCAGATCAAATCAGGATTATCACCATTCCAATCCTTCGTTTTTAGGTTACAACCTAATATTTCACATCTACGTGTTTCTTTGGTTGTGCTGTTTATGTTCCTATTGCTCCCACACATCAACCTAAACTAGGTCCTCAACGCCGCCTCGTATTGGCAAGGTGTTACTTTCAATCCTCATCTATTATCACCTATGTCGAGCCTCTCATGTGAGGTTTTTACCGCCGATTTATGCATTGTCATTTTAATGAAAAATGTTTTCCGCCATTAGGGGAGGAAAAGCCAATCTGTATGAATGGCGAAAATTACATGGAATGAATCATCTTTATCTCATTTGACCCTCCCACAAAGCAATCTGAACTAGAGGTTCAAAAGATAATTCATTTACAAGATCTTGCAAATCGATTACTTGATGCATTTATTGATTCAACAAAAGTTACAAAATCACATATACCAGCTGCAAATATCCCAGCACGAATTGAAATTCCATAATTGAAAATTCGAATATAGCATGGCCACGAGCCTAAGCCACAATTAAAAAACGTACGTACCTGCTCAAAAGACAATTCTAGAAAACAAAAAATGTTAAATTTAATACTCAAGAGGACGCTCCTCGAAGAGCATACAAATGAAAAAGGATTGACAAATATAAATACGAACTAATAGCTCACAGAGGCATCAATTGATCGCTTATCTCATGAGTTTGTACTCGCATACAACAAATGAAGAAATCTCTATCAATTATATACATAAGGGTAAACTGAATCGAAATACTACCCTTATAGATGATGCTTTTTCTTTCCAAGTGGCTACAAGACATCATAATAATGATGAAGATCAAGAGCCACAAATATAGATGAATGTCGACGCGAAATGATCAAGTTAAAATGGAAAGAAGCAATTCAAACAGAAGCAAGTCCCCTCGGGTTAAACGAGGTATTGACCAAGAGGGGTTCAAACACCTAAAGACATAAAACCTATTGATATAGATGGGTCTTTGTTCGAAAGCGAAATGAGCAAAATAAAATAGTGCGATATAAAGCACGCCTTGTGGCCCAAGGTTTCTCACAAAGACCTGGAATTGATTATGAGGAGACATATTCTCCCGTAATGGATGCAACTACATTTCGCTATTTAATATATTTAGCGCTTCTCTAAGGACTTGATATGCACGATGGATGTAAATACACCATTTTATATGGATCTCTAGGATACTAATGTATATATATGAAAATCCCCGAAGGATTCAAATTGCCTGGTAATGAATTCAAAACCACAAAGATATTCAATCAAGTTACGTCATCTTATATGGATTGAAACAAATTGGCCGAATGTGGTATAATCAAGCGGTTTTTATTATTTACTCAAAGAAGGATATGTGAATAATTCAATTTGTCCATGCTTATCAAGAAAGTGAAGCAACCGAATTTGCAATTATTATGTATATGTGGATGATTTGAACTTAATTGGGACTCCCGAAGAGCTCATCAAAACAAATTTGACTACTTAAAGAAGGAATTTGAAAATGAAAGATCTCGGGAAAAATAAAATATTGTCTCACCCAGATCGGTATTGTCTAAATGGTGTATTAATCCATCAATCAACATATACGTAAAAGTCCCTCAAGCGCTTTATATGCATAAATCACATCCCCTAGTTCCCCCATGGCTGTTAGGTCACTTGAAGTGATCAAAGATCCGTTCCGGCCTAAAGAAGAAAATGAAGAATTATTTGGTCCTCAAGACCATATCTTAGTAATCAGCACCAATGTATCTTTGCAAAATTATATTCGACTGCATATCGCTTACGACTTACTAGCAAGATACGCCTGTATTTCAACTAAAAGGCACTTCAACGGAATTAAACACGTATTAAGATATTCCGTGAACGGTGACACGATTATTTTATTCTAAGACATCGAACCACAATTGCTCGTTATGCATGCAGGCTATCTTTCTGACCCCTCACAAAGCTCGATCACGTACGTAATATATATTTACTTACAACATCGCTATATCCTCGAGATCAGAACAACCATGGTGGCCACTTCCTCCAATCATTCGTAAATACTTGCCATGCATGAAGCCAGCCGAATGTGTTCGTCGAGATCCGCGGATACAACACATCGGTAACTGCGGATTATCTTCTATTAATCAACCAACAAAGATATATGAAGATAATGTCGCATGTATTGCGCAAGTCAAATATAGAAGATTAGTACGCGATCGAATCCAAGATATTTCACCAAAATTCTTTCTATACTCATGAACTTCAAAAGAGCCGCGGTATCAATAAAACGTATATGTCCACCGATAACGGTTAACAGACGCATTTACAAGATCGCCTACCGCAACGCTCAAGAAACTCGTGCGCCGACGTAGATACACAACTTAAAGATCTCCAGAACAATATAACGCGTCACTATCGTATATTGTTAAAGATATTATGATATCGGGATTTCTTTTTCTCTTCGTCTTCCTGTGCTTTAACCCATTGGGTTTTCTCGCAAGGTTTTACCGAGGCAAGCATTTAATAATACCTCTCAGGATGTCATCATGGGAGCGTTATAAATATCAGATAAATACATTGGATTTTGAATGACCATCATGACACACTCCATTACAATGTCATTCATTTATATAAAGGTTTTTACTTTTCACTATTAACGTATCATTTATGTAAAGGCTACCTTTCACCATAAGCCTATAACAGCCTAATCAACATGAAATGTAAATCATCTAATTTCCTCCGAATTCTCTTTGTCTCTTCCTTTATCTCTAATTTTTTTGATTTACAACAAAAATCAATATTTTTGTTTTGTTTTACACAAGTCTAAATATATAAATATATTGAGGATGAATTTTATTAAAATATATCTCATATTTAAATTTTAAATATATTTTAAATAAAGAAAGTTTGTTTATTTAGACTTTCTACTACTTTTATAATTATATAATAAGAAAATTATTTTTGAAATATAGACTTTATTTGAAATCAATATATATATATTATAAAATGAAAACTATTTCAATTTTTTTTGTTTTATGACATGCTGGGATTCAATATCAATCAGAAAATATATTCAAATATAAATATGCTGATATTTGAATTTTTATTTAAATTAAATTTGAACTGACTACACATTATAAGATTATGTCGCTGAATTGACCGTATGATACAATGTAATTCAAAGAGGGCTGTAAGTAGATCGTTATGAAAAGCAGATCAATTAAAAGTATGTCGGAAAATCTGAAGAAGATTTAATGAAAGTTCAAGAAGGTTACCACGGTCAGAGGCTGTCCTGTCCAGTGAAATATTTCAAAACATTAAGAATTGCCAGAAAAGTGGTTATCAAAAAATAAATGTTTAACCAAATCAGAAAGTATTATGGAAAATTGTCAATATTGTGAAAAGAAAACAATTATCTGATTTTCATTAATTAACAAATATGGAATATATATATTCATAATCTGTATAGATAAATAAAATAAATGTTATATATAATTTCTTGTATATAAAATATGTTCGGTAGAACTGAAACAGCATACCTTATTACTTCACACAAAATTTTTAATTTCCAAAATCATCATGGGCATTTTCTGACCGTATTTTAATATCCATCATTCTCAAAACAGTTGATTCAATTTGTTTAAAATAAAGACAAGAAAATCCATTTGAAACTATCTTAAAATAACACTAAACGACCAAATAATAGAAAACAGAGTTATATTAATTTAATCCACGTTATAATTGAATGGTAATAAAATCAAATTTATGATTAAAGAAAATAGTTGAAGGCAATAACATGTCTTTACTGCTTTCTGTTTGATCCTAACTTGACTAAACTGTGATTATTTCTGACTGTAAATAGTTTAAAACAAAGATGTTCAGCTTCGATCTGAGTTGGCAAAATGTCAAAATACTTGAACGAGCCTTTCTTCAGTTTCAAACTACTTTTATCCATTTCATAACAACTGCAAAGTTTATTTCAGTGTCGGAATAAAAAACAAAAATTTTCTTGTTCACTAAAACGCGCTATATTCGTCTCAGCTGAGTCATAGCTCTTTGATTCTTCTTTATGAGACACATCTATCCATTTGACTGAGTGTCTTGTTAAAAAATGAGTCTATTTCCATATATCGTCTTAAACTGGATTATTCTCCACCTGTAATGATTGATTTTGAATTTTTTTACATAACATATAAGAAATGATTTGAATAGATATGAATAACCTTCTTAATGTTTTTTTTTAATTAAATAATTTTTTAATGTTATAGATGTATATATCAATTAATAATATTATTTTTAAAGTCACATTTTTAAAGATTCAATTTTCTGAATGTCCGTTTCCAATAGTTTTCATTGATTCTTAAATCAAAAAATACATTCTTCATAATATGTTTATACAACAATAAATGTTAATTTAACTTTATCGCTTTTTTTAACAACATTTTTAATGTTATTATATAATAACACTATTATTTTGTGTCACTATTTCTTTTTATATCATCTTAATGTCTTTCCTTCCTTAAATAGTTTTCTTTAATGTTTGATTTTTTAACTGAAAATAACATTTGATAAATTTGTCATATAGTTATTTAAAAAACCATATTTTGAAAATTGAAAAATATTTTATAAAACCCAACAAATTTAACTTATATGTTACAGAGTGAGAAATATTATATGGTCAAAGTTTCATTCTATCAGATAATTTGATTATGACAAAAGTTTTCTTGTAATACAAATGTTACCAAAAAAGATTCATCTCACGCTATATATTAGATAATCAAAAATATCTGCAGCATCTTAAAATTTAGATGAGATAACATCATCAATATATATCTATATAACAACTATATTAAATTCTTCCATCCAATCATCAATAACACTACAATAATGATCACTCATTAATCACCCATCATATTAGTACAAAACTAATGTACAATGTAATGATTTAATAGGTTTCAAACCAAAAATTAATCTAAAATATTTCAATCATCATTTTAATGAATCGAACCAAAAGAGAGAAAAATGGAAAATCATTAATAAACTAAATATTCTATAAATTATTTGATTTAACAAACATCTAATTTAATTCACTTCGTTACCAAAAAAAAAATTTTACTACAATGATTATAAAAACTACTTTCCATTTAATTTAATTTACAAAATAAAATATTTTATAACTCATAAGAATCACTTGCTAAACTGACTATATCTCTTGATCCTTCTTGGATGATGGCAATATATCCTGGATTGTGTGAATGAAAAATAGACAAGCCAGAATAATTATTGAATCATAGTAGGTGGTTGGATTATTTATAGGCTTTCTTTATTAGATGTGTAAAAGAGTTCCTAGCCTTACTGTCCCATGAAGAATCAGAATAACATTTTCATTCTGTTGACTTGTCACGCCACCAGTATATTATTTATTGCTTATTTAAAAGATAGGAAAAATTATTTTAAAATATTATTGAAAATTAATTATGTAATAAAATGGAATATAAAAATACGACGGGTATCGAATTTCTGAGTTGGATTTTTGGTCTGAAAATGTTGAATTATTTTTCAAATGAAAATTTATTAAACATTGTGTAAAAAGGTTTTGTAAAACTCAATAATTATAAAAGAGTCTAAAAGGATTCAAATATATACTCTTAATTCCTTTGTAAAGACTTGTGAAGATCACTGTCATAAAAAAATTTATTATCATGAACAATCATAACTTGTTTTTTTTTCTTTTTTCAAAAATTCACTAAAAAACTGTTTTTTATTAATCCTTGAGATCATGAGATACAAGTGAATTGGAAATTAAAAAAAATAAAACGTTTTTATTAATTTCTCAATTGTAAAATTTAAAACAAACTAAAGAAGGTTATTCGTCCACGTTAGCGCTTTTAATATATTTTTATACCACTTCAAATAATTATTTTTTTGGAAATAATGATTATTACCGTGATCCTTCTATAAAATGATGTCTACTACGTAGATCGCAAAAGTAGTGGTCAACATTTGGAAGGCCGTCCACGTCAAAATTTCCTTGAAATATCTTTAATAAATTTGCAAGAAGAAAAAGTTGGGGAACCATTCTCACCTAACATTTAATTGGAAAAACTCTGATGGGGGTTTTATAATTTATTATCAAAATTAGGTCTTAATCTAAATGGTCTTTTTTTTTTAATCAAATGTCTTTACTAATATTTGTTTTGGAAATTTTCTTTTGACTCACCCACTTTTTTTCTTATTTTTAATATTATTTATAATTTTTTATTATACTCTTTCAGTCTAATACTTTTCAAAGGATGGTTTTGTGAATCCAATGATTATAATTTTAAAGAGAGTTTCCAAAAACAAAAAATTATCTTTTATTAGTATAAGTTATTTCCATATTTTTTAGAAGTGTTTTCAAAAGAGAAATTCCTTCATCTATTCAAACTAGCAACACTAAAAACAGAGTATTTAAAATCTGAACTGATAAACATTTAAATAACATCAAATTAATAAGATAATAAATTAATTCAAGATATATATATTTGATGATCAGTCTATAAGATTTTGATAATACTATCACAGATATCACATAATACTTTAGTTTTGTAATATATTAACTACTATTAATTTGATTTATTATCAAAAATCATATATATTTTGTTTATTTAAATCACTCAAATGCTAATAAATGTCACACCACATTGTAATGACAATCAATTCGTCAGACGCATACTGACGATTGACCACACGCAAGATAAAAGCATGTTAATAATCATGTGATTTATAAAGAATTAATTAAATCACAAAAATAATAAAATTAAATTTACAGTGATATTATTTTTTCAACGCTGAACGCTTATATTATACAGAACCCCTCATTTACAGCCTTAAACCTTCCCTTCCTGTATGTACGTATTTGTAAATTGTTTTACCAACTGACTAGTATTCCAACTATTTGACTGGTATTAGTATCAAAAAGCAAAGCTTGCAAACAATTAAATAATAAATCACTTTGTCACGAGTTTAATTCATATATGTAAAAAACAAAAATAATTATTTTATAAAACACACTCCACCATTTTCATCGAATGCACATAATTGATATTATATTTATGTTATAGAGATTTAATTTCGACTATATATATATATATATATATATATATATTATATTGAACGTGTACATTAAATTAAATGATAATATATAATCTTGCATCGCAGATACACAAATTAATATTTTTATATTTCTTCATCAGCAAACGACATTTCATCAACCTGCTGATTGATTATCCTGCGGTCACGCGGCCTACAGAAACGACCTATGCTCTCATAATCACAACCAGTTAATCACGCAATCCTAAATCATAATAATCCAAAATCAACCAATCATAGGGCGAACACCACTTTGTGGTGGAGTTGATAGCATGTGATTAACCCTGAGATGCTTATCTTGTGACATTTTCTAATCCTCTCTGCTTTATTAAAGCTTACCTTTTTATGGTAGGGTTTTGTTTTTATTTTTGAACTTTTAATGGAATCCACTTTAAACTTTATACTTTTTTTATGGTAGGGTTTTAAATCCAGAATGTAATATACTTTTCCTAATGTTTGTTTCAATGAGAATGTAGTAAATAAAATATAAAAATAAGAATAAAAAGTGAACAAAATAAAATTAGATTTAAATGGAATAAATTATGTTTATTTTTTGACAACACGTTTATAACATTTATTTTAAATTTTTGTATTATTTAAAATAAGATCGTAAATAAATATTCAATCAACACCATAAATCTATGAAGTCACCGCAAAAGGCACAAAGTCATAAAAATAAAATAAAAAATAAAGAGAAAAAGATGTTAGGAGGTTTTTTTTTTGTTTGGTTTCATTTATTTTTAAAATTAAAATAACTGGAAAATATATAAATTATATATATATAATTTTATAAATTGTTTTTTTAATTTAAAATACTATCTTTTTAAGATAAGTCTATTTTAAAAGACTTATCTTTAAGCAAAAGATGTTCATATTTTGTTTTTTTAGTAAGAAGCATTAATCCAAAAAAGTTACATAATTTGGAAATAATAAAAAATCATTTAGTTATTTTTTTGAACCTTTTTGATTTTAGGGCTTGTACAACTCTCAAGAGTACATATAGACTGTTTAATTAAAAAGGGTAATAATAATACCGATTGCCGGGCAGATTTAGAAAAATTGTGTTTGAAAATTATTATGGTTATTCGTTTAACTTTAACCGAATTTGTAAATTACTTTAGCCTTAATCTAAAAAAAAACCTCAAGAGCACACGTAGTAGTACTGGTACAAGATACGCTAATTATTATCCCAATAACTAAACGTCAAATCTTAAGGATTATTTTTTTTTTGTAAATACATCGATTGTCTTCATAATTAATACTGCATGATTAAATGCCAAAACGAAGCATCTTTTTCATCAAATTATGTGATTTGTCTTAATTAATATATAAAATGTAATTAAGCAATTAGTATGATATTAAAATTACAAATATATGACTATATTTGGTTTTCTAAAGTAGGTGAAAGAAAATAACGACAAAAAAGAATAAATTTAGAGGAAATATATCAATTCATGGAGGGAACTATAGAAGGATTCGAGACTTCACGGAAAAAAGATGAGAAGTCAAGTCAGCTTTCATGGCAGCTTTTTTGTGTAATTTTTTTTTCATTCTGCTAATGCTGTCAGCGATAAGAGACCACAGACAATTCATACAATTTCTTGGACGGTTGGATCCTCATCTCTGATTCGTTCATCTCTCTCTAAGCGACGTCGTACAACTGCTGCGGAGGCTCTCCACGAAGTTTCTCCGTCTAACAGCATAATATGACCTTCCATGGAAGACCACCATGGACTGGTTAGCCCCCCTTTTTATTTCCGCAACTGGGTCCTTCTGTTTTTAAAGTGGGTGTTGAGTTTGGGAGCTGAGAAAGTGAGGGAAAATTGCATAGACTGAGCTGGAGAAAGCGGTGGGTCTACTCGAAGGCTCAGTTGAGGTGGGTTTGGTTTTCTGATACCCTTTTACGCTCAAGATGTCACTTTAGAAGCCTCTAGTTTTTGCCCTTGCCTTCATTTTTTTCCTGAGTTTTCCCGGAACCAAACAGAGTTTTTCTGTTTCTAGAAGAATTAAAAGAGCTTTACTAATTTTGGTTGAGTTGTAGAAAGAGATTGTCGGAGGGTAAGTTGAAGTGATGTTTTTAATCGAAAGAAGTGGTTGCAGGCTTCAATTATTGAAGGAATATAATCAAATCGTTTATATTTTCCTTGATTCTACATTTATCCTGGGTTTTCACAGCTGTTAAACGGAAATTAAATTTGGTTTTATTTGTCCATTATTTTAATTTTCACCTTTTGTTTAGTTTTGTTTTTTTAAAGAAATAAAAGTTTTTATCCCGAAATAGTTTCAGGGTTAGTTGAAGTGATATTTTCAATCGAAGGAAGTGGTTACAGAATTCAATTATTGAAGGAATAGAATCAAGTAATTTTCCTTTTTTCGCTCCGCCTGTTCATATGTTGGGCTTTCTCAGCATCCAAACAGAAATTCAAATTTGGGTTTGTTCTTCCATTATTTTATTCTGCTGACAAGAACTGTACGTGAAATCCCAATAGCTGCTTTTCTTCTCCTGGGTTTTCTCTGTAACCAAACAGGGACTTGATTTTTGTTTTCTTCATGCATTTTATTATCTTTTCTTCTTGATTACATCAATTTCCGGTAGGTTGCTTGAATCAGTCCATGGAAATGTGTGGGGTTTAAAATATTTGACTACTGTTTTCATTATCGCGTCAACTGTGGCTGTGGCAAGTTGGCAACTCAATAACTTAAAAAATTCCGAGCCATATATTAAGTATATAGAGAAATTTTACATTTCTAGTATAGAAAATTCTCAATAGATTTATAAGAAAAAAAGACATTAGACTTTTTCTCCTGAAAATTTTAGTCATTCAGATTGACTTTTTTTTCCTTTTATTTTTTTTCGTGTGGAACAATAATATTGATTATCATATAGATTGACTGGTTCAAATCATATGTGTTTTCACGTTTTCTTTGAACATTAATTGTTCTTTTTCATTTATTTTGTTTTCAAGCAACCTATTTATAGTCTGCCACTGCATTTAATGTCGAAAGAAAGTCCGTTTCAACTTGAAGGTGTTTTTTTTTGCAGCAGGGAATTGATCTCAGCTATTTCTAGCTGGATAAGAACAGAAATTGTACCTGATTCTTATTGGACTCTTTGAATTGAGCTTGAAGCAGAATTTCAAGCACAAATTTGTGTTTGTTGTTCGTTTTAAGTGTTGTATCATTCTGAAATAATTTTCATCCATCTATTTTGGTTCTGGCTTGTTCCTCTGGTGTTCAGGATAATGTGATGTTTAGTGTGCTCTGGGTTTTAGGCAGAGATTTAAAAGACTTCAGTATGCTTAACATCATCTTGTGTGCTTTTCGGGCATGGTGAGCTGATATGGAAACCGACTTTTGATTGTTTTGTTCAGGTTTCAGGATTGGAGTCCATCAAGATCTGTAAGTTCTGATGGGCAAATCTTACCATACCGGAGAGGAACTAGAGCAACTGTAAGTAGAATTCTTGAGAGGATTCAGGAAGGATTCTCAACAGTTTTTGAAAGAATTCAGAGCTGGAGAAAATCAGTAAGCCTTCCTTCAAAAGCCAGAAAGGCATCAAAAGAATCCAAGAAAAACCAGAAGAAAATTCTAGACCCCCAGGATTCGTTTCTTCAGAAGTGGAATAGAGTATTCCTCTTCTCTATTGTACTTGCAATTGCCCTGGATCCATTTTTCTTTTACATCCCAGTTATTCGTCGTGAGGAGACCTGCCTTGATTTGGACACAAAGTTGGAGGTTGTCGCTTGTGTTCTTCGATCAATCATTGACATCTTTTACATCCTACATATCATCTTCCAGTTCCGAACAGGATATATCGCCCCTTCTTCTCGAGTATTTGGCAGGGGTGAATTAATTGAATCCCCTTCTGCTATAGCGAAAAGATACTTGTCCACCTACTTCATCATTGACATTCTCTCAATCCTTCCCCTCCCGCAGGTATGTGGTGGCATTTTCTCGGCCTCTTCAGATCCTCAACCCTATTTGACTTTACTTTCGATGCATTTGTTTCTTTTGTTAGTCATGCAATTCAGTGGTTCCTGTTTGAATCTCTTTCAGTTGGTTATTCTGATTGTGAAATCTGGAGTGAAAGGACCAGTTTCATTGCATACCAAAGACTTCTTGAAGTTTGTAGTTTTCTCCCAGTATGTGCCAAGAATATACCGGGTATATCCACTGTATAAAGAAGTGACGACGGCTTCTGGCATTATTACTCAAACCGCATGGGCTGGAGCTGTTTCCAATCTCTGCCTCTATATGCTGGCTAGTCATGTGAGTTTCATATCGATTGTCTCTAACCTTGACACTATACCAAGAAGCTAATGTTCTAGATGAAGTTAACTGGTTATCATATTTTGAATGTTTATAACGATAACGGTAGTTGGAGCTATTTGGTACTTGATTGCAGTTGAAAGACAAGTAGATACCTGGGTTGGTAAAGAAACATGGTTTATGTGGTTTCAATCTTGTAGATTTGTACTGTGAATGCGCATTTTAGATTCTATTACTGCAGCGGATTATGATTGTCTGAATGATGCTTGTCCTCTTATTGAGCCTGATCAGATTACGAATTCGACTTTCAACTTTGGAATATTCTTTGATGCTCTTCAATCTCATGTGGTGGAAAGAAAATATTTTGTGAATAAAATAGTTTACTGCTTTTGGTGGGGTCTGAGAAATCTTAGGTTTGTGCAACTGAATTTCATCATATTCTACTCCGATGGTTATTCTTTTCCTGAATCTGATTCAATTGTTTATTTTTTCAGTTCTCTGACAAAACCCTGCCAAAATACTTTCACTGGGAGATATTCTGGCAGTTTTATCTCCATCTTTGGATTGGTTTTATTCATACTTCATTGGAAATATGCAGGTAACTCTTGAATTCTTGTTCTGCATTTTTCACAATTTAATTTTGTATCTCAACAAATGAGAAGTAGAGATGGTATGCATGGTCTGGATTGTCATTCATACCCTTCAACCAACGGCTTGATGGTATAATGGTTCGATGGATGGATGAATTATTGAACTCTTTTAGGAGAAAATCAGAGTTCTATCCATATTAGTCAAGGGGGTTGGCTTGGATGATCTAACAGTTAGCAGACTGAGATACAAACTCCGTCCCATATTCTGACACTTTGATGGAGCCAAAGCACAAATTCTTGTTAAACTCGCCAATTTGAACTAAAAGTGCTAAGATTACTAAAGTTATTGCTTCGTTGTGCTGATACAGAAATATCTGCAATCCACAACTGTTAGAATCGAAGAGATAGAGTCAAAAGGCAGGATGGTGAGCAGTGATGGCTCATAGACTGCTCCCTGACCACCTGAGGGTGCGGATTAGACGGTATGAACAGTACAAATGGCAGGAAACCCGAGGCGTTGAGGAGCATAAACTTATTTCAGATCTTCCCAAGGACCTCAGGAGAGACGTAAGGCGCCATCTCTGCTGGGATCTACTAATGAAAGTAAGTTCATTTTTAAATTTTCTGCATACTTTTTGTCTTAGATTTCAGCTGCAATGCCTAATGGTCCTTTGTTTCCTTGTAGGTGCCAATGTTCCAAACAATGGACAGCCAACTGTTGTATGCAATGTGCGATCACCTCAAGCCGGTCCTTTATACAGAAAAATAGTGCACCCACTTGCAGAAGGGATCCAGGTCGATGAGATGTGCCATCATGCGAAAAACTATTTAATATAACCACCAATGGTGGAAGAACTGGTTTCTTCAATTAAACTTATCCGAAGGCTGGTGATTTCTGTGAGATGAGCTTCACATGGGTGTTGAACCAAATCCTCGTCCAAATCCCCCACCAACCAGAACCGTGAAGGCCATAACTGAGGTAGAAGCCTTTGGTCTAAAGTCCAATGACCTGAAGGCCGTAGCGTCCCAGTTCTTCCACCGTCTCCACAGCAAGCAGCTCCAGTATACTTTCAGGCAAGCCTCAAAAAAAAAACAAAAACAAAAACAAAAACATTCCCTTGTCTACTGCTAATAATTGATAGGTTTATGCTTGCTTTCGATTCTACCCCCAACAATGGAGGACATGAAGAGCCTGCTTTATACAAGCAGCTTAAGAAGAAGAGGAAGCAAGAAGGCTTTATGAGAGGCAGAAGAGCTGCAGGATGCTTTATCACGAGGTAGCCTGTCCAAGCTTCTCTCTGAGTAGCAGTGTCCTTGCATCAAGATTTATACAAACTGCTGCGATCCCTGCGCGAATGGTGTGGACGCAGACCGCAGAGGCTACCACCCTTGATGCCTCAGAAGCCCGCTGATCCTGATTTTACTTCTCAAGGTCGGCGATGAAGAGAGAGTATTGTGAGTTGTGTTGAAGCTTTGTTTGTACTCTGTACATGGAACTTTAGTGTAAGTGAGAGGTTTTTGTGTATAGTATATGTTGAGCAGAGTACCCTGCTTTTTAAAAGTTAATCTGTGTTTGTTTTCGTTTCATAATTTTCATTCATGCACTTCATGCTTAAAAGCTCAAGTAAAATCCATCAGCTCCTAAGGATTTATTCAATTACATTGGTTTTTTCATGTAATCTCTATACTCCAATTTTGAACTTTAGTACACTTAATTGACATTATGATGGTCCAAACCAGAATCCCCCTTCCCTTATCATGGTTATGGATGCCGCCTACTGCCACTCAGCCAAGGCAGCGTTCTGATTCCGTTTGCTATGGAACTCTTTGTTTGTCATCATCAATTGCAGTTGTAAATCTTGGATCTTTTCACTGAGGTCTAGTCAACACAATGTGAAATCTGGTTTGGAATATGAAGGCATGAGCCATTTTTAGCAGGCAGTAACAACAGAGTATCATTGTTCAACTTTGGATTAAATGATGGAAGACTGCTTACTTTGAGTTTATGTTTGCTTGTGATTTATAGTTGATTTTGTGCTTGGCTGACATTACTTTTGTTCTTGAGATTACGTCAAGTGATAGCAATTATGTTAGTGTTAAGACGCCTACTAATATCAAAAATGCCTGTAGAAATTAATTTGAATAATTAAATGCCTTCGAGCCTGATCAGTCAAAGGATTAAATAAAATATTATGCGGACACATAAATTTCGTCTATATGACATAGCAGACCAATCCAATCTTATCTAACTTTAAAGGGGAAGAGAATCCTGGAACTTTAAAGATGGGCTACTTTGGCTTAAATGGAAAAGAAAGTTTGTTAAACCCCACTTTTCAAAAAAAGGGGCTGCTGGATCAAAGCAATAGCTGTGTAAGTGCATCTTTCCCTCCTTGAAATAGACCATATGCTCCATCTTCTTTTCGGATTTTTTTTTTATCATATTATCTCCTTCTAACTCCCAAAATCTATTAAATCTCAGGTTCCCTTATATGTTTGGTTTCAAAATTTCAGACTTATGATTGAAGAGTTGAACTGGTTTAGACAGGTTTATACAGTCAAAATTCAGAAATATTTTATTTCATCTGAATTATTTAGCTTAATGTGTTTTTATTTTTCTTTTCCTTTTCTTGGTTTTGATGATATTATCTATGTTACTCTTAATTAGTTATTCTATTGTTTGGAGTACAGGAGTTACTCGACTTGCATTTAATTATGCCTGGTTATTTTCAGTTTGAAGTTGTTCTGTGTGCAGGGCCTTCATTTTGGCACACCGGCTGGAATCAGAGCATATGTGAATTTCGGGTTTGCTATTTATATTGGACAGCAACCCAAGCTTTATGTGATGGATTTCGAGCTGGTTAATGGCAGGAAGAAAATTCTTGATCCAGAGGGATCATTTCTTCAGACATGGAATAAAATATTTCTAGTCTATTGTGCACTTGCAATTTCCTTAGATGTGGTTTTCTTTTATGCCCCTGTTATTAATCGCCATAGTACATGCCTAGATTTGGACTACCAGTTGCAGATCATTGTTTGCATTCTTCACCGACATCTTATACATCCTTCATATCATCTTTCAGTTCCCGCACAGGCCGTGGTCCCTTCTTCTCGAAAGTATTTGGCGATGGTGAATTAGTAGCTGATCCTCGGGTTATAGTGAAAAGATACCTGCTGCTTCATCATCAACACCTTATCAATTTTACCCCTCCCTCAGGTGTGTATCATTTTACAGCCATTACATCATCAACAAAGAAATGTCATATATATGTATATAATAACAATGTTCCTAATCTGTGTAGGCAGTCGTTTTTATTGTCAACCGGCAATTGAAAAGTCCAGTTTCGTTCATTAGGAAGGACTTGTTGAAGTATGTTATTCTCTCCCAATTAGTGCCAAGACTTGTGCGGATCTATCCCATATATAAAGAAGTGACTACAACTTCTGGATGCTTATTGAAACGGCATGGGCTAGTGCTGCAATCAACATCTTCTTCTATATGCTAGCCAGCCATGTGAGTTTAAGTTTGTTTGTTCTAAAACTTATTACTATATATAGTTGTAGCTAGCTATTGTAAGCTTGCTATACATTGTTGTTCACTTGTTTCTTTGTGATTTTGTGATCATTGAATTGATCTGTAGGTAGTTGGAACCTATTGGTACTTGATGTCTATAGAGAGACAAGATCAGTAAGCAGGAATTGGTGTGGGGCGCATAATTTGTGTACTTCATACTTATATTGTGGAGGAGACCGAACGCACAATGACCCTGCTGAATGATATGCATTTCTGAATGCTTCTTGCCCTCTTATTGAATCAGATGAAAATAAAGATTCCACAGTTTTTTACTTTGGAATATTCATTAAGGCTCTTCGGTTTTGAATTGTGGAAATCATATAAGTTTTCTTTTTGCTTTTGGTGGGCTATGCAAAATATTAGGTCTGTGCATATGCATGAGTTTTGTAATCTATATTGTTTTCCTCAATTGAATTCCTACAGTAGCCATTTCCAACATTATAATCAATGTTTGATGGTTTTTATTTTACAGTTCTCTGTGTTCAAACCTTGATACAAGCCCTTTCATGGGAGAGGTTCTATTTGCTGTGTTTATTTCCATCTTTGGATTGATATTATTTTCATTATTTATTGGCAATATGCAGGTAAGTACCAACCATTCTGCATCTTCACAGTTTCAGCTTTATATGTAATCTTTTGAGAGAATGATATATTGATGCCAAGTGTACGCCCAAAAGTCCCATATGGGTTAAAGATACAAGAAAGACTATAAATTAACAGTAAGTGTTGATACATCCAATCGGCATGAGACCTTGGGGAATCCAAAAACAAAACCTTGAGAGCCTAGGCCCAAAATGGATGGATATCATAATAGTGTGGTAGGATGAATAGGTCCATTAGGTTTCTAACAAATGATATCAGAAACAAGGTTTAGGCTTAGTCATGTGGGGGAAATCCTGTTTGGCAAATAAAAGCATATCCATGGTTGTGCTATATTGGGAGGCAAGTGTTGCTTCCGGGTATAGAGAGTGGATGGATGTTATTTCAGTGGTACTTTGTTTGAGAGGAGATTTGTTAGGTATGCACCCAAAGTCTCACATGGGTTAAGATTCCACGAGGGAAATTAGGCCCCTGATGAGGTCTGTTTAGATTATTTAGTCCATGTTTCTTGCACTACTGCGGAAATATCTGCAAAACTTGCAATCCATAGCCTCAAAATTTGAGGAGGAAAGAGAGAAAAGGAAAAACACCAAGCTTTGGATGTCCCACCGCATGCTTCCTGAGAACTTGAGGGATTGGATTAGGGAGTGTAGACTGTACAAATGGAAAAAGACCAAGGGTGTCGATGAAAATGGGCTTTTCAATGACCTTCCTAAAGACTCAAAGAGATTTAAAGTTACACTTCTGCTTGGCCCCTACTTTTCAGAGTAAGTGCATCTTTAAATTCTGTGTATGAATTGAATACTGTGTGGGTCATGTGTATTCTTGATATGTTTCAAAAGTTACTCACCTTGATTTATTTTTACTTGTTAGATGCCAGGGGCTGAAACATTTGATGACCCACTGTTGGATGCTATGTGTGATCGCCTCAAGAAAGTTCTCTTGTTAAAAGGTAAATTCCACATTGTCCGGGAAGGGGATCCAATTGATGAAATGCTTTGCCAAAGAAAACTAGAGACCATTAGCACATGGTGGCTTCTTCACCACAAATTTTCTTAATGATGGCGATTATTTGGAGAAGATTTCTTCCACGGTCCTTGGAGGCGTGAAGTCCTTCATTCCACCCCATATCGACCCTGCAATGAGGCCATAGCAGAGGTTGAAGCCTTTGCTCTATTGGCTCATGACTTGAAGTCTCTGCTCTTGTTAGCCCCTCGACTAGATAACACGAGTCCCGTGCGGCATGAGGGCGCTGCCTTGGCCCCATGGCCCGCCTAAGGGAAAACGAGCAAGGCAAGGTTGGGAAAACATGTGTCCGGAGGCACAAAGCGTGAGCTAAGCACGCACACAGCGGAAGGCAAGCAAGTAATCCTGGCTGACGCGCACAGCAAGGTCACGCCTCTCACGGCTAGGAGGGGGCCCGGGGGGCGTGCACTTGAGGCAACCAACTGGGTGGGGAGAATGTCGCAATATATAGGCAGAGAGCCCTGGGCGGCAAGCTTCCTAATCCGAGTGCGGCAAACAAGTATTCTGAGCACCCCAAGGAGTCCTATGCAGAAGGACTCCAGGCTGCAGGACCCTGCGCGGAATGAATTCTACTCCTAGGCGAGAGCACTGCTTGGCCGGGACTCAGCGGGAAGCGTCTCAAAGCGGCACCTTAGCTAGAATGAGACTGTGACTGGGAGGACTCCTACCGTGGTGGAACTGGTCAGGCATGTGAGTTTCCATTCACAAAGACCTCTCAGAACTGGGAAGGGATCAAGGCATCACGGATTAGAAGACTAGAGTTAGAGTAGGACTCTTAGTCATATTTGCATCGTGATTGCCCATGAGCACTTATATAAAGCATTGGTCAGCTTCCACTGTTAACTATGTTCGGAGTCGATCCACGTAAAAGCATTGAGCCCCGAGATGTGGGAGCCTGTGCGAAATTGTCTTAGCTCTAGCATAATAAATACGAGCTTGGGAGAGTGCCTCCGTGAAGCCTGTGGTTCGAGAGAACAGTGAGGCATTGAGAAGGCCGCCTAGCTGCCTCAGTAGCGCCGCATTAATGAGCCAAAGAAGGCGGTGACAGCACTTCAAGCCAAGGATGGCAACAAAACGAGGATGACTGCTGATGCGTCGCGTGAGCAAGCAGCAAGGATAGAGGCCGAGGTAGGCACCCAGTGTCCAAAGCCGACGTTGCAGATGTGCACAAAGAATCAGGGGAGGCGAACCCACCCTTTCACTCGGGATCGCTGATGCCGTCCTGCGACTTGACTCACAGCGTGAATCGATGGAGACCCGAGAGAAAGCCGTAGAGGAACGGATGGGGTCATTCCATGACCGAATGCAGACCATGACCGAGGAGTTCGAGGAGCGGATCAGATCTCTAGAGGGGAGATCAGGTTACCGTTTAGCAAGGGTGCCGGGCACGCCACCGCCGCATCCGCTCCGCCGGCTGGTGCGAGTACCTGAGCCCAAGACTTTTGGTGGCGCGCGCAACGCAAAAGACTTGGAGAACTTCCTCTCGGACATGACGCACTATCGTTCAATCGGTAGAACAGTAATGATAACCACTATGTATTCGACAGTGATGCAAAGCTTTGCGGCTGACTGTAACGAGCGACGACGCCAGCCGGGCCGCCGACCAAAGACGGTGAAATTTCGGGAGATCTTGAAAAGCGAACCGAAAGATCGCCCACCCACTTCCAACGCGGGATGGCGAGGATTCTCAAGAAACCGGCTGCACGGGCTCGGGCCGTGAGATTATGTGAAAGAGTTTAGCTCGTTGATCTCTGACATCAAGGACATGTCCAAGTGCATAAGCCGCTCAACTTCATATCCGGATTAAGGTGGATGGGCTTAAACTGAACTCGAGGCAAGGTGTCCAAGACTTGCTCCTCAGCCATGGTTTACAAGGATCGCTGATCCGACTACGCAGTGACTCTTTCCTCTACCGCACCCGTAAGGCCACATCAAAGATTAACTGAAGTCGATGGAAAGCCCTCCAAGAGTGAGTAAGGGGTTGGAAGAATGTCAGCAGGATACGCAGCTAAAGTGGGGGAGAGGGTGACTCTCACAAGCCAACAGCCGTCATGCTTTATCTCGCGATGGCCACATCAAGCGAGGACGTCTAAAGAAGGAGAAGCTCACACGTACCAGAGTCAAGACGGAAGATAATGAGCAGCTCACAAGAGCCAACCCTCTTCAGCTTGTTGAATGCGAAAGTACGAGGGCGAATTCGGCCGAGATTGATATACGTTGAGTTGTCGACCGGAGGGCGTAAAATTGTGGCATTGGTAGACAAGTATGACCCACAATTTTGTATCATAAGAGCAATGCACTTCTGGCTTGCTCGCTAAAGATGAGCAAGAAGCTCAAAGTCAGAATACAAGCATGAAGAGATTTACGGTGCTGTACAAGAATATGGCACTTATGGGGGATTGGAAAGGCACGACATAGACTTCTTAGTGTTCCCGATTGATTCATTCTTATATTAGCACTACTTTCCAAAGAGCCAAGGTAGCCCTGTTGCAGCACTTGAATGGACTGCTGAACATGGATGAGAAGCAACATGTTTTGTGGCTTTCCAGATCGCCAGTCGCAGATGCCACAAATTTCCATACCGGTGAGATTCATCGAAGGTTATGCCTCCTGAGGCCGCTGCGGGCAGCGCAATGAGAGATGGCACGGATCATCGATAGAGCTCGTGCCGTGGTCGACCTCCTCGCTTCAAGCTCCACCATGAGTCCACCGACCGGGAGAGTCATGAAGCAAATGACGAGTCATTGATGCGGGTCCGTCCAGCTCCAAAGCGTTAAAGATGGAGCACCGGCAAATGTTTAAGAAGCAAGATGGTACGCCTTCGATGTGTGTATCACCACACCACAAAGTCACGATCAAGAACAAGTATCCGATACCTTCGTCATGAGTCGTTTCGACCATCATATGTCAGGTATCACCGTTAGATCAGCATCGATATCGCAAGGCATCATGGGACGAGCAAAGACTACGTAACCATGGAAGTTTGAATTTCTTAGTTATGCTCCTTTTGGTTTGACTAATGCTCGCTACATTTTCAGAATCCTCATGAACGATGTCTATTCACTCTGATCATTCGGGTATACTTCAACAGTAGTGATCTGCCACCACTCTAGAAGATCACGTGGCACATCTTTGAGTTGGTGCTTGGATGACCGCAGGCGTAAATCCGCTTAGGCGTCAAGAAAGAGAAGTGTGAGTTTGCTCGCATCGGTGATCGTTTCACTATCCGATTTCGCAAGTCCGAGATAAGGATGGATGGTAGCGGTTGCGGCGCAATTCGAGATTGGCCACCGACTAAGGCACGTGATCTCGATCGTTTCGCTTAGCAATCCATTACGTTGAGATTTATGGTCATTATTCCGCGATACGCGTTCTACCGTATCCTTTTGGCAGGGAAGCGAACGATGCATATTGTGTCGCTTCGAACCAAAGATGTTATCACCGAGTTTACTTTTGATAACTCACGCGGAAGCTGCCGCTTTAGCGCATGACGGATGGCGTACTGAGTTGCATCTCTAGTGGCGTTGGCGCAAGAGGGGCATCCAAAGAGCTCGGTGAGCTCAAGTTGAATGCAAACAGAGGAAAGGTACAAATACCATGGCAGATGACCGCGGTCATCCATTGCCTTGAGACTTGGAAGCACTACTTGATGTCCCCGTTCATAGTAGTGGATCGACAATGTTGCCAACACCTTCTTCACTTCACAACTCGGAAAACTGCTTGCCCAGCGAGCTCGATGGCGAAGTTCTTGGCGCGGAAGGCTTTGATTTTGTGTGGGTGCCTGGCCGGGTCGACCTGACAGTGGCGGATGCTTTGAGTAGGAAGGAAGTGGCAAGTTAGTGGGATCGTTGAGCTCGGTTGGCTGATTTCAAACGGCGGGATTGGGCGGAAGGCGCGCGGGCTCGACGTGTCAGCTGGTAGAAGCAGTGAGAAGTAGCGCCGCGGGCGATGCGGCTCGAGAATGAGTTGCCCACTTCGGAGGAGGGGTATATGTGCCCAGCCAGCGAGGCGAGACGGGGCTGGCGAAGAAACACAGCGATCACGAGATAAATTTGGTCACCCGGGAGAGGAAAAGAACTTTAGCTTTGTTGGCGCAGTGCTTTTCATTGGCTTTAAGATGAAGGAAGGCGATCTGACATATCGAAGACATGCCATGTTTGTCGAGTTAATGAGCCAGAGAGCGGAAGAAGGAAGCGGGATTATTCGGCCCTGTCCATTAAGGAGCGGTAGCGGTGTGTCGATGGGCCGTGAGTGGGTTTAAGTAGGAGCTTTGGATCAGAGTTTGGTGGTGGTAGACGAGGTTCTCCAAATGCAGCTGTCTTCATCCATTAAGTGAGTGTCGGTGAAGGCGGCGCACATGGCCCGGCAATGTTGTGAACATTTTGGGATGCACGAGAACATAGTAGCGTCGAGATACGGTTTCTGAGGCGGAGTTTTGGGTTAATTTGTTCGAGATGTGGGGTGAGTGCAGGATTGCCATTTGCGAATCACCCTCGGGCGATGGGTCGGGACAGTGAATCGAGTCGCTGGAAGAGTATTTGCGCCACTTAAGTGACGACCTCTCGAAAAGGTGGTTGGAACTTAGAGCCAGCTCGGTTGTCCCTAATCACTTGGGTTCGTACAATTATGAGCCACTTTTAGGTAGCGTCGGGTTCCCGATACGTCTGTACTTGGGCGTGCGGTTCGAAGCAACACAGATGGCGTTAAGCCGTGCGTCTGGTTGCAAAGTCTCGGCGAATTTGCTTAATGAAGCGAGAGAGCGACGCTAGAGAAAGCTAGTAGACGCATGAAGTATGCGGCGAGGCGGGGAGACCTGCGGAATTTGAAGCGAGGGGAGATGGTTGTTGAAGTTAACTCCTCGAATGCGGAAAAGATCGGGGGAGCCAGCGGTTTGAGAGGTTTGATTCGAAATACGATGGACCCTTTGAAGTTGTGAGCGTATAAGGGCGTGGCTGGCCGGAAAGCTACGAGGGGTTGAGCTTCTGGGGCATTCCGCTAAGCTTCTGAAGCCTTATCCACGGCGATCCTAGTCGACGAGTGCAAATGGCGGAACCGCCTATGGTTAGAAGTCGAGTTGATAAAGGGTGCAAGCATCCTGGGATAGGAAGATGGGGAGCTGGAAGAGCAGAGTGGGCCAAGTACTTGATTCGTGGAAGGGGCGCCGGTCGGTGAGGCAAGTTAGGAAAAGGGTGCAACAGTATGGCAGTTTGAAGATCAAATCCTTGAGTATGCGCGGTTGCGAAGTCAGCGGGGCGTTGAATACCTCACAGTGGGGAGGTTTTGTGGCCTGGGCTGAATGCCTGAGTCCGTCTGCGGCATGAGGCGCGCCTTGGCCCGTGGCGCCTAAGGAAATGACGAGCGAGTTGGGAAAACATGTGTCGGGAGGCCTGGCGTGAGCTAAGCACGCACGTAGGCGGAAAGCGGCAATGTCCCAGGTTGGGACGCGCGGTGTTTGTCGCTCTCACGGCAGAGGGGCTGGGGCGTGGCACTTGAGGCAAAGACGGAATCGAGTGGGGAGAATGTCAGCGATATATGGGCGAGAGAGAGCCTTGGCGGTAGTTTCCTGTCAGGAGTGCGGCGAGTTCGCCTACCGACTGGGAGTCACGTGTGCGGGAGGACTCCCCAGGCGGTGGGACTCCCAGGGCGGGAAGGACCTCCCACTCCCCAGCGGAAAGAAGACTCTAGCGTTTGGGCTCTGGCGGAAGGTCTCTCGGGCGGGGGGCTCACAGGCGGAACAGGACTCTGAGGCGGGGGAGGGTTTCCTGTAGTGGTGGGAGGTGCGTGGTGTAATATGGGAGTTTCATTCGGTGGGACTCTAGAGCGGGAAGGATTGTCTTGGCTATTTGGATTGGAAGACTAGAGTTTAAGTGGACTCTTAGTGTATTTGTATCGAGTTGCTGGCCAGGCGTCATATACGAGGCGCAACGTCTTGCTTGGATTGGTCGTATGTTACGGAGTTGGATCGCCGAAGCGTTGGGCGAGATGTGGGAGCGCATCTTGAGTGTGTATTTTAGTAGCTAATAAATACGGAGTTGGGAAAGTGCCAGTAAGTCTTGTGTTCGAGAGAATAGTGAGGCATTGAGAGGTGGCTGCGCGGGTTCCTAGGCGCCGCCTGGGAGCGGCGTGTGACGCCTACCGTGTCATGTACGGAATCCTCCCTTGCATTAAACGACTTGTTCGAGTCTAGTACGTCCCTTTTCATCAAATTATTACAAGATAATATTGTTTCTAATTCTGTATCCATTTATACATATATATAATATATATATAAACAACATCTGGTTTCACTGTTAGTAACTGTAATAGAATCACTGTGCTTGAAATCTCCTTAATTTTTCAGGTTCTGCTCAGAAAAGTGGAGTACATGGGCTGCCTGCTTTATACAAGCAGCTTGGCGGCGTTTCCTGAAGAGGAAGCGAAATGTGGCCATACAGGAAGCAGAAGATAGGTCGCGAGAAGCAGTAGGAACCTCGACAACCCCAGCTGCCGCTAATTATGCGTCGAGGTTTGCCATCAATAGGCTTAGAGTCTTGAGCTGCAATGGTGGCAGCCAAGTCGGATTGCCACAAAGATCCTGGTCCCCGCTCCCTCCTAAGCTAACTGATCTCCAGCTTACTCTCTGAAGCTTGTGATTTATTATTGTCTCAGCTTTTCTTTTACTTGCCAGGGGTGATGCTCATAGTCATGCATGTAGTTTAGCAAAAGTAATGCTAATTGTGAGGCGTAGAAGAATTATGTGTGTTAATATACAGGGTGGAAGCAAGTATGTCCAATTCTATTTAGAATTTTAAACTGGGACATAAATGAAAATCAATCCGACCTATCATCATCCCTAATCAATTTTCATTTTTGGATCTTGAGCCTGATTGCCACACACCTGATATATGTTTGGTCATTTTCATTTGGGAAGATGGTTTCGATAATGACATGAGAAAACCCATTTATCTGTAATAATGTATATGATGAATAATGTAAAAGCAGGCATCAGAATTTGTATATTTCCCATAAAATAACATTAGGTAGAACAGTATGAATAATGTATTATTCCCATAGAATAAGCATAATTTTGCAGGATAAATACAAGGGAAGGCATTTATTTTGTGGTTGGAGGTATGCCCATACTTGATCAAGCATCAGACCAGAAAGAGATAAAGAGAGAGATTTAAGTTGAGTCTTCATGCCAAGCTTATACATATATGCAAATGGAGAGTTATATATTTTAAAATTACCATACATTATGTCTAAAGTCCAATGACCTGAAGACTGTTGCCTCTCAGTTCTTCCACCGTCTCCACAGCAAGCAGCTCCAGTATACTTTCAGGCAAGCCTCAAAACAAAAACAAAAACATTCCCTTGTCTACTGCTAATAATTGATAGGTTTATGCTTGCTTTCAGATTCTACTCCCAACAGTGGAGGACATGAAGAGCCTGCTTTATACAAGCAGCTTGGCAGCGTTACAGGAAGAGGAAGCAAGAGAAGGCTTTACAGGAGGCAGAAGCGAGGCTGCGGGATGCTTTATCACGAGAGGTAGGGGCCTGTCCAAGCTTCAGTGCCAGTGTCCTTGCATCAAGATTTGCCATAAACTGCTGCGATCCCTGCGGCGCCAATGGTGGACGCAGACCACAGAGAGGCTACACCACCCTTGATGCCTCAGAAGCCTGCTGATCCTGATTTTACTTCTCAAGGTCGGACTATGAAGTGAGTCTTGTGAGTTGTGTTGAAGCTTTGTTTGTACTCCATACATGTATCTTTAGTGTAAGAGGTTTTTGTGTATAGTATATGTTGAGCAGAGTGCCCTGCTTTTAAAGTTAATCTGTGTTGTTTTTGTTTCATGTTCATTCATGCAGTTCATTGTAAAAGCTCAAGTAAAATCTATCAGCTCCCAAGGATTTATTCAATTACATTTGTTTATTCATGTAATCTTTATACTCCAATTTTGAACTTTGGTACACTTAATTGACATTATGATGGTCCAAACCAGAATCCCCCTTCCCTTATCATGGTTATGGCTGCTGCCTACTGCCACTCAGCCACAACAACATTCTAATTCCATTTCCTGCTGCACTCTTTGTTTGTCATCATCAATTGCAGTGGTAAAGCTTTTCTCTGTGGGGTCTAACCAACACAATTTGAAATCTTGGTTTGGAATCTGAAGGCCTGAGCCATTTTAGTAGGCTACAAACAGAGATCATTGTCTTTTTAATTTTTTTTATTTTTATATCAGAATGAAGTGTCGTTGTAGAGCGGGGAAAATTGATTTTACGAAAAATGATGTGATGAATTTATATTTATAGTAAAAGGAAAATGCGGAAATTTTACAGGCCTACGAGGTAATGAGCAGACGCCGCTGATCAATTATCTGGTGTTTAGTTATACGACAAATTGCGTCGGCTCCCGAGGCAGTCGAGAATTCATATTCAAGGGAGAGAATTAGAAATGCGCGTGTGGCATGGCGCCACATGGTATCATGACTTAAAACAAGGACATGTGGCAAATGACACATGGTGAGACCATGTGTGGTCTTGAAAAGATCAGGTGGGGAGTGGTTTAAGTGTCATAGATGACACTTGTCACCAAAAGGCAAAGTAAAAGAGGACACATGGGAGCCATGTGTCACACTCCTAAAGAAAGATCAAGTAGTGGATAAGAACGGATGAAGGAAGATATGGGAGGAAAGGAGAAGGAAAGAGGGAAAAGTGTAAGCAGGAAAATTACAATTTTAGAAAAAGGAGTAAAATGATAATTTCGGTCGGCTTAGAAATTTTTAAGATACCGGATGATGAAGCGAGCTTGTAGTTGGAATCGTCTGCGAGGAAATCTAGCTACCGATCAGAATTTAGTGAATTAAGAACGGAGTCCAAATTTCCGTTTTGAAGTGTTTGGGTGTTGGGTGTCGTATGGCCGGGCATGAAAAGAAAGGCATTAATTAATGACGAAAGTCGGCACTACGTATCTTGTGTGACGTGTTGGCATGATTAGTAAGATGATGAGAATGAATGACAGATTAAGTGCGTATGTCGAATCCAGCTTAAGGACATAAATGGAATTAGTGAAAATTAAATGAATAAAACGAATAAATGTGCCTTCTCAATTGAAAAAACGATGCGTAGTGGGAGGTCGGGTTTTTAGAGAAAATTGTGACTTATCTCCCAGATTTTAAAACTGAGATAAAGTCGGTTCATGTGAACAAGAAGCAAAGGGTGATAGGTCTGTGAAATTTACCACGTGGGCTGTGGGTTAGTGGAGTTACAGCCCGAGCTCCAAAGGTGAGGATATTTTCTCTTGATTTGTCTTTTCTTGGGAGTCATTTAATGGATGAGGATTTGTTGGGGCACGGATGGCGAAGTGTTTTGATATAAAATCTTTAGGCCAAGTGGAAAATCCCTATTGTGGCGTGGCTTGATCTGCAGGCCCTAGGGTTTTACTATTTACATGATATGTTGTGTGATTTTTGTATGTTTTAGGTGATTAAAAATGAATTACTTGATTTATTAATTAGCTCATGTGAGCTAATTTTGGTGTTATTATTGTGAATTGAATAATGTGAATTAATTTTGTTAATATATACATGAAAAATATATTAAGCATGGATATTTTTGGAAATTGCATAATGCGTTCAAGTATCTTGTAGGGGCGTACTAGAATGATAGGTGTGAGTGCATGACACGAAAATGAAATAAAAGTGAAAATGGTTGTGAAATGAATTTTGGGATGATTTTAGAAGAATTGCCTTAGAGTGATCTAACAGTTAATCTCGAGGTTGACCCATGGCCAGTCGGAAAAATTGTCGTGGTCCTTTCAGTAATCCCGATATATTTACAGAAACTTCGGTAGTGTGTTTTCAAAAACAAAAAAAGTTTTGTTTTGAAAAGCTACCGTATTTTCTCTTTCGCGTTTGGCTTAGGCATGTGTGAAGTCGGTGAGGGGACTCGAGGCGTGAGATTGGACATGTAGGCGTTCAGTAGGATCAGTATTTACTTGAGTGTAATTGTTTGCCATGACATGTGCACTTAGGTGGGAAGTAACGCGTAGGAAATTATTACTATTGGCGTTGCTCACCCACATTAGGGATCCCTTTATTTCGGTACGGGGAGTGTACGGAGGACGGTCTTTCAGCTGGCGCGTTTAGAAGAAAGCCCAGGGTTATGGCTTTGACATTTGTCATTTTGTATAACGTGTTTTAATGTTTTGAATTAAAGTGATTTCTTAACTCTTGAACCATGTAATATAGTTGGTTGGATATTTTTAGTAGTATTGATGTATGGGCTGCATTCTGAATTTCTTCATTTTAATTGTATATGGACTAGTGTGGTCTTTGTAAAATATTGTGACAGTTGTAGTAGCAGTTAGGACCGGGTTATATGGCAGGTGAGGCTCCGTGCAAGGAGGCTACGATTTTCGTGGTGGTGTCGGGTTGCAGGCATCCCACGAATATTCCATGAGTTGACGAGTTCAGCGGACCCCAGGGAAATGGGGCGTCACAAAAAGAAAGGAGAAGAGGAACGAAGGAGCGATCAACGACACTGTAACGCCTCAAAAATACCCTATAATTTTTATAATAATTTTATTATATATATTCTGGGTATGAATGGAGCCAAACTTGGGTTTTTCTGGGAAAAATTAATAAATTGACAAATTGTGAAATGTAAATTTAGTAAACCTGGAAATTTGGGTACTAGAACAAGGATAAAATTTAAATTGCCATAAGGGATATAAAAATCATAAAAGAAGTAGAGATGTGCCGCAATAGAATTAAAACAAGCTGATTGCAAAATTAAAAGAGTGAATGACTTAATTGCAATATAGAGAATTATGGGAGTATAAAAGGGGGAGATAAACCAAAATTCATATTTTGGTCTCCAATTTGCCCTAGCAAACCCGTAAGAGAGGAGAGAAAGAGCAAAAAGGAAGGAAGAAGGAAGAAGGAGGAGGAGAAGAAGAAGATCTAAAAAGGTATGTTTTGACTTGGGATCGAAGTGTATTTTTATTTCTAAGGCTTTGGTTTGGAGAATTGTTACTCCTTTTTGTGAGGTTTTGTGGAAAGATCACACAAACCATAGAATTGTTGAGTTAAGGAGGTAAAACCTGATAATTGCAAATAAACATGGAATCATCAAATTATATGATGTTTAGAAGAATTGATGGACCTTTGGGTGAATTCATAGGATTTTTACCTAGGGTTTTGTGGTATGGTATTGAGTTCCAAACTACCAATACAAGTATTTTGAAGTTGTTTGGATGATTTCCATGATGATTTTGAGGAATTAAGGAATGGGAAGTAATATAAGGAGGTGGTGTCAAAGTGGCAAAGAAGCAAATCTGGACAATTTTCGAACATGTATCGAAGTGCAGTGCGAGAGTGTGTCGGTACACCCACCGAAGCCAACATGCGGTGCAGGAGTCCAAAATATCTGGTACATGTGAGCCCAAAAATGACCGGATTGTGTAGTTTTTGCGCGTATTTGCTTTGAATTCATACACCTTAGCATAGGAACCACAGAAATGAATAATAGGGGTTCGAATAAGAATGAGACTAGTCAGCGTCTTAGGTACCTCGCGGGTCCTTTGCCTCGGCTTGATATTCGTTTAGTGCGATTATTTGCATAACCACTAGAGTGAATAAATTGTATTTGACTAAGTGCGGGTGACGACAACGACTGGGATTGATATCGAAAGGAATCAGTGATTGGTTAGTTCTATGATTGTTCTCTGGTTTGTTCTATAATTAGTCCTATATTGATCTCGGTTTGTTCTGGTAACTCAACTCTTATTTCAAATTACTATTTATATATATATATATATATATATATATATATATATATATATATATGTATCGATTTGAACGATTAGTATTCGAACTGTTTTGTCAAACAACTGCATGTGTGCGTGTATTTGACATATAAGTGAAGTGCGCATGAGTAAATGGATTTGAATCGTATTGAATGACCAACATGGCTGGGATTCACCAAGCAGATTCGTCGTAGGTGCAGTAATTGTCGAATGCGAGAAATCGCATTGCTCTTGAATGGAAAATGGGGCCCGGGATTCACCGATTGAACTGTCGTGAATGTCGACTTACATAGCCACATGTGAGACGGTAATATCGTCTGAAATCGGCATTCTTCTTGAATGACAAATGAGGCGAGATTCACCAAGCCCCGAGATCTATCGTGAATGTCGATACATGGCCTTATGTGAGGCGGTGATGATAAGCGTGGAAATCATTGCTCTTTGAATGGCCAAATGGACGAGGATTTATGGCCCGAATCTGCCCGGGTGAATGTGGAAGCTTCTATAGCCATATGTGAAATCCTGAAGCAATCACGAAAAATGATTTGAAATGTGTATTTGTATAAACATGCTTTTGCTTTACACATGAATATGGTATAAACGCGTTATTTTGATATCACGCATGATTCATATTGAGCGATATGGTATAAGCGTATTATTTTGATAAATGCATGGTTGTATTGGCCCCGGGAATGGATTAGGAAGCGTATGAGCCACTAAGCGGCGTATTGTTTTATCAATGCGTAGGTGCCCAGGAAGTGAATGAAGCGGACCCCGGGGATCGGGGCTCGAGTCATCAAAATTCACGGAGTATGCTCAGATCATTTACTGATCTCATCATTTTGAATGAGTCATTGTATTGTAAACAAATGGAGTTCAACTCAGAGAATATTTTGTATCTATACTTGTTTACAATTTTTGAATGATATGTTGTAAAGGCATAAATGCCATTTTTATTTAATGCATATTTTTGTAAAGGAATTTGCATTGGCTTTATGTATTTATGGGCTCGTGCCAAAGCTAAATAAACCATGGGTGAAATGAAATGGTGATAAATTTATTTGAAAAGGCTTCGGTCGGGCGATCCTCAACGAAGCCGGTTGGCTGGATCAGCCAGCCGGGTTGAAGGCGGGCTGAAGTCGCCACAGACACTTTCTTAGATCTCCAACCAAGTGATAGTCAAAACTCGTCGAGCAAAGGCAAAAAATTATCTCACCTTGACGAGAAGCCGTGTAAGAACGAGATCGGAGTTTTTGTCAAACTCGAGAGGTGAGAGGTTCTCTCCTACTCAGTTGGTGATCCTTATCTAAGGGTCATTCGATGGCCATGAGGTGTAGCCCTAACAGTGGGGCTGATTCAAGAACAGTTGTGATCAAACTGTTGGTGAATTAGGGACCAATTTTTGGGTCCTTCCTGTTCTCAGAACTGTAGTTGTGAAGTAGGTTGTACTTGATGGAAAATATAGGCTTGTGTACGATGATTTTGTAGTGTGTCGTGTTGGACATGGACTGACATGTTGAGCTGTATTGTCGCGATGCGGATACGAGACATGAAGATCTAGTTTTGTGTGTTATTGCGATTGGAATAACATACGAGTGTGTGAAAAAATCATGTGGATATATCTTTGAAATTGATGTATTTACATGGGTTGTTTTATGGATCTAAATTGTATGTACTCGTCTGATTTTCCATGAATCATAAATGTTGCATGTAGCTCTCATTATGCATGTAACATGAAAGAGTAACAATGACGATGCACCGCATTGCATATGCAAGGGGACATTGCTTAACGAGTGTGAGTGCATGGCATGAAAGAAACCTTGTGTTTGGTGTTTAAATGGTGGAGCTCGAAAAGGGACGGCGATCTGGAAGTCGCCGCAGTTTTGAAATTATGTGTCCGGTAGTAGCAAGAAGGGATAGACACCCCCTCAAGTGAAAGACATGTATTCTTGGTCAGACATATGTATCCAGCGGTGAAAGTTCGTGAAAGTGTCGGAATGGTAATACGATGCTTGCGGGTGAGACCTTGGAAGGATTAGATTGCCCACAAAAGACCACGTGACTTTTGAATAAAGCGGTTTTTCAGAGATTGTCCAAGGAATTGAATTATAAAACAAAAATATTTTGTTTTGGAAATAAAGGTTTTCATACATGGCATATGCATGTGTGAGGAAGTCGGTGAGGGCTCGGGACATTGGCATGACATGTGAGCATTCATGTAGAAATGTATATGTTGTTGCTCAGTGTGTTTGTAATGATTGAATCATGGCATGCATGCGCACTTAGGTGGGGAATAACCCTTGTAGGATAATTCTTTCTTGGGCGTGCTTGGCAGTCGTGGGAAAATATTTTTAGGTGTTGGAGGCTGCAGGGAAGTGGAATTTCGTTTGAGGCCTAAATGGAAAAGAAGGCCAGATTATGGCTTATTTTGTATTTTGTAAAGTTTTGGACAGTTATCCAGTTTTCTATTGTGTAAAAGAGAAGAGTTGTAATAAAAACTCATTTTGTATTGTTTAATACAGTTTGACAGTTTCTTTTCCATTTTTTATGTTGCCTTGTTATGTTGAAGCCATTGTGATAATTTATAGTGTCTTGGAAGCGGAGGTGCGAGGAAATGCGGAAAGGCTATTGGGGTTTAGACTGAGTTTTTAGGTCGCGGCCCCGGGATTCCACAGTCGCGACGGAGTTTGGTTCTATGTCCGCAGCGGGGATTCCCTATGTCGTGACATGGTTCTATGGCCGTAGGTTGCGACATAAGTATTTTCATGTTGTGACAATGCTTTGTTTCTTTGTCGTGACGATGTCGCGACATAGGTTTCCTTGTCGCGGCAAGGCGGCCCGCGACGAGAGGTTAGGTGTTACCCTTCATGTTCTGTGGCGGGATTGGTCTTAGCGAGGGGGATTTCTTTGTCGCGATAGAGTTTACGTGTCGCGTGAGTGCAGTCAAGGCTAGGGCTATGTCGCGGCCAGAGAATTTACGTGTCGCGAAGCGAGGAGTTTGGCGCGAAGCGAGGATCTTATGTTACGACAAAGTAGCTCTGAAGACTAAGAGTTTTTATGTCTCGGCCAAATATTTTTATGTATGCATTGACGAGTTGGCCGAGTGAAGAGAATTTCTATTGCGACACGGTATTTTTGTGTCACGATAAGTATTCTTATCGCGATAGAGTTGACCCTAGTCGAGATTTTAGGTTGCGGCAGTATTTTCTTGTCGCGGCCCAGGGAGTTACTGGGGTAAGGGCGAGAGAGAGTTTGCACGTCGCGACATAGTGTTCTATGTCATGTGCTTCGATGGGGCATGGGGCTGGCGTTGCAACAAGGCGGGACCGCGTGCCGCGAAGCCAGGCTGGCGTGAGGCACGACAGTCGTGCGCGCCAGCGGAGGCTAAGCGCCGCGATAGTGGCGATGATGGCGCGGCGAGTGATACGTGGGTGGCCAGATATTTGGCAATGCCGACGAGCTTGTGCGATGCGAAAAAAAAAAAAAAAAGGGACCCTCGGGATTGGAGCGTCACCATCATTGTCTGAATCTTGGATTTAACATGGAAGACTTGTTTACTTTTGAGTTTATGTTTGCTTGAGATTTTTAGTTGATTTTGGTGCTTGGCTGACCGTTGGTTTGTTCTTTGAGATTCATGTCAAGTAATAGAAATTATGTTAGTGTTAAGAGACCTACTAATATCAAAATGCCCGTTGAACTTAATTTGAATAATTAAATGCTGTCTAGCCTGATCAGTCAAAGGAGGATTCAATAAAATATTTTGCACTTACACATAATTACATAAATTTTCCGTCTCATATGGCACAGTGACCAATCCTCATTTCCCAACATTCAAATGAAGACAAAGGGAAAGATAGAGCCTGACCAATCCTCATTTCCCAACATTCAAATGAAGACAAAGGGAAACCAATCCTCATTTCCCAACATTCAAATGAAGACAAAGGGAAAGATAGAGCCTAAGCCTGAGCACTCCAGCTTGCTTCTGGCTCTCTCTCTCTCTTCTCTCTGTTCCTCTCTCTCTCTCTCTCTCTTTAAATATATATATATATATATATATATATATATATATATATATATATATATGCTTTGGAGATACAGTGTTCAATGGCTAGCTACAACAACGGCTAATTTGGTTGTTATGGGAACAGAAGTATGTTAAACCCTATATTTCAAATGAAACAGGGGCAAGCTGGATCAAAGCAATGACTGTGTGAGTGCATCTTCCCTCCTTGGAAAAAAACATATGCTCCCCCATCTTTTCTTTTTGGATTTTTCTATCATATTATTATCTCCTTCTACTTCTCAAAATCTGCTGAATTCAGGTTCCCTTTTACGTTTGGTTTCAAAATTTGAGACTTACTATTGAAGAGAGTTGAGCTGGTTTGTTGGAGGTCATGAGTCGAAGTCAGGAAACGTTTAATGTCCTGTCTGAATTATTTTAGCATCAGAGGGGAGGTAGTGGGTTGATGATATTATTTTCTTGTCCTTTCTTTTCTTGGTATAATGATATAATCTATTTCACTCTTAATTAGTCTTTCTATAGTTTAAAGCATGCAGAAGTTACCTGGACTTGCATTTGATTTTTTGAAGTTGTTCTTCTTTGTGCAGGGCCTTCTTTGGCAGATTCTAGCTGGAAGCAAAGCATATGTGAATTCCGAGTCTACTATTTGTATAGGACAGAAAGCGAGCTTTGATTGATGGATTCTGAGCTGTTTGATGGCAGCAAGAAGATTCTTGATCCAGAGGGATCATTTCTTCAGACGTGGAACAAAATATTTCTAGTCTATTGTGTGCTTGCAATTTCCTTGGATGCATTTTTCTTTTATGCCCCTGTTATTAATCGCCATAGTACATGCTTAGGTCTGGATGACCGATTGCAGATCATTGTTTGCATTATTCGTACACTCACCGACATCTTCTACATCCTTCATATCATCTTTCAGTTTCGCACTGGTTTTCGTGCCCCCTCTTCTCGAATTTTTGGCGATGGTGAAATAGTTGTTAATCCTCGGGTTATAGGGAAAAGATACTTCCCCTACTTCATCATCGACACCCTTTCAATTTTGCCTCTCCCCCAGGTGCGTATCATTTTCCAGCCATTGCATCATGAACAAAGGAAAGCAAAAGAAATGTTATATAATAACTCTCTGCCTAATCTGTGCAGGTAGTCGTTTTTATTGTTAACCCGCAATTGAAAAGGCCAGTTTCGTTCATTAGGAAGGACTTGTTGAAGTTTGTTGTTCTCTCCCAATTAGTGCCGAGATTTCTGCGGATCTATCCATTATATAGAGAAGAAGTGACTACAACTTCTGGCATGCTTATTGAAGCAGCATGGGCTGGTGCTGCTATCAACCTCTTCTTCTATATGCTAGCCAGCCATGTGAGTTTAAGTTTGTTTGTTCTAAAACTTATTACTATATATACTTGTAGCTCGTCTTTGTCAGCTTGCTATACATTGTTGTTAACTTTGTTAAAAGCTTAGCCTTTTGGGGAAGTTATTACTTTCTTTTGTTTCTCTGTGATCATTGAATTGATATCTGTTTATTAGGTAGTTGGAGCCTATTGGTACTTGATGTCTATAGAGAGACAAGATCAGTGTTGGCGGAATTGGTGCGGGGCGCATAATTTGAGTACTTCATACTTATATTGTGGAGGAGACCGAACACACAATGACCCTGCTGAGCGATACACATTTCTTAATGCTTCTTGCCCTCTTATCGATCCAGATGGAATTGAAGATTCCACAGTTTTTAACTTTGGAATATTCGTTAAAATGTAGATATCGGGTTGTGGAAACAAGAGATTTTCCATATAAGTTTTTCTTATTGCTTTTGGTGGGCTCTACGAAATATTAGATCATTGCATATACATGAGCTTTTGCAATCTATATTGTTTTCCTCAAACTACAATGGCCATTTCAACATTATGATTGATGTTTGATTATTTTTTATTTTACAGTTCTCTCGGTTCAAACCTTGATACAAGCCCTTTCATTGGAAGACTCTGTTGCCCTGTATCTTCATTTCCATATTTGGATTGATATTATTTTCTTTACTTGTTGGCAATGTGACGATGATTGGATATCTGTATTCAACTTGTGACATCATGGGATTTAAGTAATGTTGTATCTGACAGATTGGAGGATGGGTTGTTAGTTATAGTACAGAATGTTATAAATTAGTCCATGTTTCCTTGTTACTGCTACAGGATCTTATGAATGTGATCTCTGTTAGCTGGAAGTTCTGTGGGAGGAAGAGAGAAAAGAAGGAAAAACACCCCGAGCTGTGGATGTCCCACCGCATGCTTCCTCCGGACTTGAAGGATCGGATTAGGTGGTACAGACAGTACAAATGGAAAAAGACCAAGGGTGTCGATGAAAATGGGCTTATCAATGACCTTCCCAAGGACGTCCGAATAGATGTAAAGCGGCATCTTTGCCTGGCTCTACTTGTCAGAGTAAGTGAATCTTTTAATTTTATTAATATCGAATTGAATACTTGGTGGGTCATGTGTATTCTTGATTTGTTTCAAATGCTACTCACCTTGATTTATTTTTACTTGTTAGATGCCAGGGACTGAAACATTTGATGACTCACTGTTGGATGCTATGTGTGATCGCCTCAAGAGAGTTCTTTATACTGCAGGTAATTACATTGTCCGCGAGGGGGATCTGATTGAAGAAATCCTTTTCATCGTGCGAGGCAGACTAGAGAGTGTGAGCACAAATGGCGGAAGAAGTGGCTTCTTCATAAGAAATTATCTTAAAGATGGCGATTTCTTTGGAGAAGAGCTTCTTCCATGGTCACTCGTCATCTCGCTTCATCTCAACCAGAACTGTGAAGGCCTTGACAGATGTTGAAGCCTTTGCTCTAACGGCTCATGACTTGAAGTCTCTGCTCTCCTACCATGTCCATGTCTTCAATCCTCTTCAAAGAAAGAAGCTTATGCAGAGTCTCAGGCAAGTCGTTTTTCATCAACTTACCATATATTGCCTTGAAATCAAATTGTTTCCATTTCTATATCCATTTTTAATGGGATGTTCTTGAAATCTCCTTACTTTTTCAGGTCCTGCTCAAAAAAATGGAGAACATGGGCTGCCTGTTTTATACAAGCAGCTTGGCGGCGCTACCTGAAGAGGAAGCGAAATAAGGCTCTACAGGAAGCAGAAGATAAGCTGCAAGAAGCTTTGTTAAAAGCAGTAGGAACCTCTACAACCCCAGCTGCCACTAATTATGCGTCGAGGTTTGCTGCCAATATGCTGAGAGTCTTGAGCCGCGATGGTGGCAGCAGCAGCTAGGTTGCCTCAAAGACCCTGGTCACCGCTGCCTCCTAAGCCCAGTGATCTCTTGTGAGTTATTCTCATCATCACTTAGTTTAGCCCAAAAGTAATGCTAATTGTGATGAGTAGGTTATCCCAAGTGCCATGATTACAAGTTAATAAGTATGGATAATATCTTAATTGGTATGAAAGTTTATTTTAGATTGAACCGAAAGCAAATTTATGAGGGCTTAGATCCAAAGTCGACAATATTATACCTATATGGAAATCGGTGGATCCATGAGGTTATTTCAAAACTAACTTTACAAAATTTTAGTTATGCATATGAATGATATGCAGGTGACTTTAACTCAAGGGAACAAAAAAAGACAGGAGAAAAGAGATGATGAAAGTACAAGTCCTGTGGCATTGAGACGGATCGAATTGCATAAGGATCGATCATGTGTTTTCAGTTTGTGGTGTTTGCTGCTTTTCTTGGAGATGATTTCCAAGAAAATGAAGGGACTGTTTGGGGGTTATTACTGTGAGATGGTGAAGAAAGGCATATTTCCGTGAAGGGAACAGAATACACCTACCATGCATCTCATGTAATTTGAAAGAGACTGAAGAAAGAAAAAGTTAATTGAGATTATTAATTTATCATGTTCTATTATATACCAATCTATCCTCCTTAAATATGCTAATAGAATTCTTCTTATTGCATCACAAAGTAAGAGACTTTCCCTATTACTCAAATAACCAAGAGACATATCCTAATAAGAAAAAAATTGTATAATATATTACAAATTGAAGCCACCTCTATTGGGTTTTCAAGATATTCAACATTCAAGGTAAAAACCAAGCAAGACTTTGAAGCTGCTATTTATAGAAACTTATGGGCTGTTAGCAAAAACCCTTAGAAATAGAATTTTGAGGTTGATCTGGACTTTTAAATCTAGTTTTTTTTCGCTTCAAACTGACTATAAGACTTGGATTAATGTAAATTTAATTTCAATATTTCAGGCTTCTATGTAAGTGCCAACTTGGTGGCTACCAGAAAAGGTTTAGGTACTACTATGATTGTTCTAGTTTGCTGGGATTTTTATGTCAGAGTATGTGTTGCATGGGAACAAAAACTTTCTTTTGAGCATTTTTCAGAAGCTTATAATTATAATAATAAACCTGAAAAGTACTCCCCATGCCACAGTATGTTAGGGAAATGGGATTGCATCTGTGACTTGTTTCATACTCATACCATTTGAAGAAAATTTTCTAACTCTAAGCACTCAAATTAAGTGTACCATCCATTAACAAATGTCAACTTGACCTTATAATTCCCCTTCCCCGATGTTGGTCATTGGGTGTAAATGTCAACTTGAAGAAAATTTTCATACTCATACCATTTGAAGAAAATTTTCTAACTCTAAGCACTCAAATTAAGTGTACCATCCATTAACAAATGTCAACTTGTGTAATACCCAGGAATTTGTATAGGTATAAGTTAGGGAAAATAATAATGACAGGAATTTGTATAGGTATAAGTTACAGAAAATAATAATAATAGGGAATTTGTATAGATATAAGTTACAGGGAGGCCATATTAAGCGGAATGTTTATGAAATACGTTATGAAAATAATAATAATGATAATTGAATTAGGCGTTATGGAAATAATGATAATTCAATTAGGCGTTATGAAAATAATAATGGTAATTCAAATAGTAATTAATTAATTCTTTAATGAAAAACGTTATGAAAATAATAATGGTAATTGATTAATAATTAATTAATTAATTTAATGAAAGGGGTAAAAGGTAATTTTCTTAATAGATCTGCTAGTATAAATTGGAATAAGAAGGAAATCTTTTAATTAACTGCTTTGGAGTTTTCTCTGCAGGTGAGTAGAATTAGGATAGTCTTGCTTTCGGATCACGAGGTTTGAAGAGCAAAATTTATACAGGAAATATTTCGTTAAATTAGAAAGTGCTTCCGGATTAGGCTCAAGCGAAGCACAGAGTACTCCTTTGAGGTAAGGGATTACAATACGACTTTCTAGAAAAAATTATTATTTTTATATATATGTACGATGTAAGGGATATTGTCACGAGATCTTTAAAAGAAAATTGTTTTATTTTTACTCATTTGAGGATGAGAATCGTTTTAATTGAATTATATATAATCTTGGTTTATGAAAAGTTTCTTTTTATTTATTTGATGTAATGGATCAAAAAGAGTAGTTTTGTATGATTATCTTTTGAGATTTGTTTTGTTTACGAAAGAAAATGTGGAGATATGATGTTTTGTAATTTGAGCTTTTGAATGAAATATTTGACTCTGGTTAGTTAAATTTTTGTCAACGGGATATAATAGTTGTATTATTTAGGCCCACTTGTCGACGGGATATAATAGTTGGCCATTATTGCATTGTCGGCGGGATATAATAGTTGACACTTCATTCCCTCTTGGTGGGGGAATGTAATTGATTTGAACCACAGCCTCTCAGGGGTTTGGTTAGAAGGTTCTTAGTCTTAGTAGTGTTTGAGTTCCGTCCATTAATAAAGAACGATTTGCGACCTAGCCACCCATTCGAAAGTCCCACATAATGGGCACCATTGATGTTGATAACCGGAGAAAAATATATTTGAAATGTATTTGATTTTGGATTTGATATGAGAAGAAGTCGCATGCTTGGGCGTAGATTTGATATTTGTGTTAGAAAAATATATTTGAAATGTATTTGATTTTGGTTTGATATGAAAGTCCCGCATAAGCGGGCACCGTTTGATATTTGATATTAGAGAAAAATATATTTGAAATGTATTTGATTTTGGATTTGATATGAAAGTGTTTGAATCGAAATTTGATATGAAATTGTTTGGATCGCATTTGATGAAAGCGGAATTGAAATGGATGTGAGAATATTTTGAAGTATATTTTGTTAATGTTTCAACTTATTTTTGAATCGAAAGTTTTGATGAAAAGCATCTCCTATTTGTTATATGATTGAAAGCTTTTGATCCCGTGAAGCGTATTAGTATTTCTTATTGAGCTTTAGCTCGCTCCGTTCATTGACATCTTTTCGGTATTTTTAGTTTAAAAATGCGGTGATGGCTAAATGAGAATGGTCGTCATTTAGGGTGACTTAGGATTTTATATTGGATTTTTGTTCAAGCGGTAGTTGTGTTTATTTAGATCTTTTGGTATTGAAGTTACTTGGATATTGATCCTTCAAATTCTATGTTAGATCAAAAGTTGAGTTTGGGATCACGAAACTTTTCTAGTACTTGAATTGTTTAAGTTTACAAACATTTGGACAATGGATTTTTTGGATGAGTGGATGTTTTAGTTTTGGAATTTAATATTGGATTTTCGTTTGTTAAAGCTACTTTGAACAGGTACTTGGTAATTGGTAACTTCCTTGACATGCATAAGTGAGATTTGGATATTTAGAAGTAATTTTTTGTCCGCATGCAATTTTGAATTTGGAGAATTTAAGAATCACAGAAAGTTCTTGGCATTTACTTTGTGAGCAATGTGTTTGGTAATTGGACAAAAATCGGTTATAAGAGGAAGATGGTGTCGTTTCACACGCCCAGGCAAATTTGAAGGCTTGAGGGTGTGAATTGACGATCGTGCTCACAGGTGGGTTTCGGGCGTGACGGTGGTATCGGGAGCCCGGTTATTATCTTGAATGGAGCTTGTTTAAGTTTGTGTATGGGGATAGTTGAGTGACGTGTTAGTTGATAGTTCATATCCGTTTGTGTATTCTTAGCATTCTTTACAAAGGTATGTTAGATAAATGATTTCTTGATGACTAGTTAAAGTTCACTACACTATTTTCCTTTGTATGGTTTGTTGATTTAGTGAATATACTTTTATCAATATGAATTATGATTTGAATGGAACATGTCATTATGGACAATATGGTGGTTTGAAGTTATTTTATGACAATTGGTAAGAAGGATATTGAATTGACTTAATACTCCTTAAACATTAAGGTTTTTGTTTGATTTTGACTGTGCGTGAGAGGGAGAGAACGGAGAGGAAGAGAAGATCAGAAGGGGGAGGAAGCTGCTGGAGGTCAGTTCGTGGGAGGAAGAAAAGAAATGAAAGAAAGAAAAGAATGGAAAGAAAGAAAAGGAAAAGAAAGGAAGAAGAAAGAAAGAGGGAGAGGAACTGACTAGCGTCGTGCGATGGTCGGACTGGACGGGCTCAAGCAGGCTGGCTGCAACCAGTAAGGTGTCTTCCTACCTCGGTTTTATTCGCTGAGGATCACGTAATGGCATACGGGTTTCGTCCGGTTTTCAGGCGAATTTGTATGTTGTGTTGTTTGTTTGTGATGGTGAGACGGTTATGGACCGAGTATATGAGTTCCCGAGGACCGGGAATTTGAGCATGACGTCCCGAAGCGGCAAATGCGGGCGAGAATGGAAAGCGGCGTTAAATTTCATCACCTGCGAATCGGCAACGCCAACTTCGGACGACCATAACTTTCCCGTCTGAACTCTGATTCACATGTTCTTAGACTCTATGAAAAGCTCGTGAAGTCTAGAATTTAATAAAATGAAGTGCTCAGCTAAACCGTGGGTTGAGTAGTGGGCTGGGTCATGGACAGTTGAGGAAGGGTCGGATTCGGTTTTCCTAGCACTTTGTTTTTCGGGCGGGTTGTATCACGAAGTGCTCAGTGCATATGGCACGACGAGGAAGTGCGTGCTGAATTTTGTGTGATATTTACAAAAGTTGGAATTTCTTAACTAAGTCTAGATTTTCGAGGCGAGTATGAGTAAGACTTATGACCGGAAATGGCAAATTTATGTGAAATGTTTGTGTGTGTTATTATTGAAAATTTAATAACATGCTATGTTAATATATTAATGGCAAATTTATGTGAAATGTTTGTGTGTGTTATTATTGAAAATTTAATAACATGCTATGTTAATATGTGTGTATTTAAATATATTAACATGAATGGATGTGAATTGTATATGTTTACATAGTACTAGGCATGAAGTACAATTGAGTAGAATGTTCCATGTAGGGGCATCATACATGTAACATGAGAACATGCAGTGACATGAGCATTGTATATGCACAAGGACATCGCATTATATTGGGTGTGTGTGCATGGGTATGATCATCTGTCATCATTGTTGATGAATGGGTAGTGAGCTCGTACTTTGGACGACATCTAATGGATGTCTCACGGTTTCAAGCATAAAAAGTAATATAAATAATGTGTGTTGAAGCGAATCGAGAAGGAATTATTCTGCCGAATTGAAAAGCCTGGAACATTGGTTAGACAGAGTATCCATAGGTTAAAGCCCATAAAAATGTCAAAAGGTGTAAGAGACCTGCGATGTAATCCGAAAAGTTCTGTTGCCCAAAGAGACACACTAGATTTTTATATTTATCACATATACTTCAGGTTGTGTGTGATAAGTCGGGATTGACTCGGAGATTAGTTTTGCATTGACACTTGCATTGGGTAATGAAGCCGATGAGGGCTAGGTACCTGGGACATGGTGAGTCGAGTCTCATTCATGGCATGTAGACATTCAGGAAGACATGTGTGTGTTTGTACTTGGATGTGTGTTTGTTGTGCGACCATATCATGTGCACTTAGGTGGAGAATAACCATATGCAGAGATTTTACTCGCGGGCTTTCTTGACCGTTATGGAACCCCCCCGCTGCAGTGCGAGGTCGGTGCGACGGCCCGAGCCCACATATGGGATGAGCCGGGATACGGCACTGTTTTGTTTTGTTTTGTGCATATTATATTCAAGCGAAGCCAAAACATGTACCTGCACATGTATTAAAGGGACTGTAAAGAGATTGTGATTATAGTCTATCATATATTTTTGTATATTGTGAATTAAATATGCAGGAATGAGTCTCGATATATGAGACATATGAGTGTGATATCGGGACACCCGATATCCAAAGGATTCCGCGGGTTGACGAGTTGTCAATAGGGCGCGGATTTGGGCGTCGTAGTGCCCTTGTCTTTGCATCGAATTCTTTGCCAAGCTGCTGAATCCACTGTGGTGTAATGGTGGACGCAAACCGTAGAGGCTACCACTCTTGATGCCTCAGAAGCCCACTGATCCTGATTTTACTTGTCAAGCTCGGTGATAAAGTGAGTCTTGTGAAGTGAGTTGTGTTGAAGCTTTGTTTGTGCTCTGTATATGGAGCTTTAGTGTAACTAAGAGGTTTTTGTGTAAAGTATATGTTGAGCAGAGTCCTGTTTTTTTTAAGTAAAGCTGTGTTTGTTTTTGTTCAATAATTTTCATTCCTACACTTCATGAGCCTAAAAGCTCGAGTAAAATCCATCAGCTCCTAAGTTGAAGTAATAAACTACTCCAATTCTGAACTTGGGTTCTAACTCTAAGCAGTCAAATTAAGTGTACCATCCATTAACAAAGGTCAAATTGGCCTTATAATCCCACTTCCCTTATCATGAGCATGTCTGTCTACTGCCACTCGGCCATGGCGGCATTCTGATTCCATTTGCTATGGGATGCTTTGTTGGTCATCATCAAATTCTTGGTTTGGAATCTGAAGGCCTGAGTCGACCCCAGCAGCAACAAACATAGTGTCATTGTCTGAATCTTGGATTAAACATGGAAGACTTGTTTACTTTTGAGTTTATGTTTGTGATATTTAGATGATTTTGGTGCTTGGCTGACAGTTGTATTTTTGGTTTTGTTCTTTGAGATTTACGCCAAGTAATAGGAATTATGTTAGTGTTAAGACTCCTGCTAGTATCCAAATGCATGTGAAATTAATTTGAATAATTAAATGCTGTCAAGCTGGCAGGAAAAATTCTTGATCCGGAGGGATCATTTCTTCAGACATGGAATACAATATTTCTAGTCTATTATTACTTGCAAGAAGGACTAGCTAAGGAAAGAATAAAAATATTAAAGAAAATTGTTTTTCACATGGTTTTATAATAAAAATATAAAAAAAATAAAATATAATCATAATCTTTCAAAATTGTATAAATTTTTAATTTTTTTTACTATTTATATAATATAGAAAAAAAATTAAATGAGTTTAAATAAATCAATTTAATTTCTTATTTTTCTCCAAATCTCTATTTTCTTTTCTTAGCATTTTTTGAGTTATGAACGGAGCCTAACGAATATAATTGATTGTGAATAATGAATTTTTTTTTGTGAAGTCTCCAGTGGTGGAGCTAGAACTTTTGTTTAGGAGGGGCATTATATATTATACAATGTTTTTAATTACAATTATTTTATATATGTGTATTGTTTTAATATACATTATATCATATAAAAATTATATAAGTTAAATATATGATATTAGTATAAATAAAAATAAAATTCAATTTAAATTCCAATAAATATATGATTCATTACACTTTATGATATTTCTCCAATATGAAAAAAGAAAAGATGTAAAATGTCATTATAATTTTGAGCTGTCTGTTTTTATTTTTCTTATATGCCTCTGTTATTAATCGCCATAGTAATGCCTAGATTTGGACCACCGATTGCAGATCATTGTTTGCATTCTTTGTACACTCGCAGACAGCTTCTACATCCTTCATATTATCTTTCAGTTCCGCGCTGGTTTTCGTGCCCCTTCTTCTCGAGTATTTGGCGATGGTGAATTGGTTGTTGATCATTGGGAGGAAAAGAACTTGTAAAACATAGAAGAATATTTTTATTCATAATAAATCTGTATCTTTATATGTACATATTTATAGAGATAGTAGAGTTCCTACAATCAAACTATTTATAATTAGATCCTATAGTAAACTATTCTATAATTAAGTTATTTCTTTTAACAGGATAAATATCTACAAGCAGGAAATAATATAATAGTAATAGGAAAGAATTACAATAAGAGAATCTCTCGCAATTAATCCAATATCATGATACTCACTCGAGTTAGTGCATAGATGTCATAGCATGCCAAGCACCCCTTGCTTTGAAACACTTCGGCAGAAAGCAGCTTTGAGGTGAGGATATCAACCAATTGATTTTCGGATCAAATCTTAAGGTAACTCGACAATGTTCTGCGTCCGATTTCTCGCTAATGAAGAATGCAAATACCTCTACGTACTTTTTGTACGATCATGTTGTCTTAGGATTATGAGCAATATCACATCTTTTGCTTTATTGTCGCAATAAAAGCGAGATCGTGCTAGACAAATAGCCTAAATCCATCAATAGAAGTCTTAGTGTAATCAGCATATTGAAGTCTTATGCCCTGGTCAACCTGCGTGTGAGCGTGCAACAACATTATTCTTGCTTCTCTATGTAACAAGATTACCGCCTCTGAAAGGTGAAATATCCCGAAGTAGATCGTCTGTCATCTATTGCTCCGGCCCGGTCAGCATCACTATATGCATCCACACTTTGACAATCTACATTTTAGTAAACAAAATGCCCTTTCAGGAGCGGACCAGGATACCTTAAATGCTCCTTAATTGCATTCATATGTTGTTCTCGAGTTATGCATAAAAGCGGCTAACAATACTCGATGCATAAGCGAATCGGCTTTAGTGTGGGCTAAGTACATCAATCTTCCAACGAGCCTCTAATATCTCCCTTTATCAACAGGCACCTGATTAGTCTCGGCCATAACTTCAATCCTTCTTCTCGGTGTATCCGGTTGGTTGACATCTTGACATACCGAGTTTCTGCTGACAAATCTAAAGCATATTTTCTATAAGCAGAAAATCCCTTTATCGGTCGAGATGCCGATCCCGAAGAAATATTTCAAGTAATGAGGTCTTTCATTTCGAATTAAACTTGACAAGCTAACTGTAGAGCCAGCCTGCCTGCATCAGAATTGATACTGTAACCACATGTCATCGACATACACAATAAGAGCGGTGATCTTACCATGTTGTTTTCAAGAATAAAGTATGGTATGAATTACTGCGATGGTGACCAAAGACCTCATGGACTTTGTGAACCTTCGAACCATGCTCTCGAGATTGTTTTAGCCAAATCTGCGATTTAACTGAATTTGCACACTCGGCAATGCATACGGTATCATGCACCACAGTGGCAAATCCCGTATGCACTTCTTCGAGATGACTCGCCACCATGCGAAGGCGTTTTCACATCAAATTGTTGCAATGGCCAATCCAGGTTCGTAGCTAGAGACCATAAGACTCGAACTGTGTTGATTTTAGCTACAGGTGCAAATGTATCTGTATAATCAATTCCATAGGTTTGGGTGTACCCTTTTGCTACCAGTCTCCCTTTAAAACGTTCAATTGTACCATCTGCTTTGTGCTTCACAGTATAAACCCACCGACATCCAACTAGTTTCTTCCCTGGAGGACAATCAACAAGTTCCCAAGTTTCATTCTTCTGCAAGGATTTCATCTCCTCATTCATAGTAGCTTTCCACCTTGGGTTAACTAAGGCTTCCTACACACTATTAGGAATAGATACAGTAGATAATTGATTTACAAATGACTTATTTGATTCAGACAAGCGATGGTTAGACACATAGTGACTCATGGGATATTTAACTTTACTAGAAAGTTTGGGTTCATATGTGGGTTTGGGAATACCTCTGGTTTGATGCGGTGGTAGTTGTTTTCTTGGTGGTTCAGACATTACAGCAGGACCATCCTTAGTAGGCGATTGGTTTGGTGTATCAGTTGCCTATGGTGCGAGAGATTCAGATGGAGGTTGATCCACAACTTCATTTTCTAGGTCTTCATCACGTTCATCACCACTGTGGTCCAAATTTATACCACTCAAATCCAATTCACCAACATTCTCATTACCAAGTTCAGGGCGTTCCTTTTCATTCATATTCATATTGTTACCAGGTTCAGAGAGTTCCCCCTCTATAGAGATCATAAAATCATAGTCTAGAGCTTGAACTTCTTCCAGGTGCTCCCGCGAAGTTGGGCTCAGGAAAAATACATCGAGTCTTCAAGAAGAAACTATCCATTATATGAACGATACCGTTTGCTTGGAGGAGTGATAACATCGGTACCTTTTGATAAACGGCATATAAAAGACACATCCACGATATACTCGAGGTGTCAACTTGTTGCGCTGACGCTTATGAAGATGTACAAATGCTACCTGACCAGAACGTGAGGTGGTAAGTTTGGACCAAGCGGGCGACAATTGCTTGATGAGAGCTGGGATGGTTTAAGAATCCCAATGTCTTTGGAAGGTGCTGGGTTGATCCAAATATCTTGCAAAGGTAAGTGCATGTCCCCGATAGGATAAAGGCATATATTATACATCAATTAGCACGGACAACCTCCAACAAGTGACGATTTTTCCACTCCGCCACCCCATTTTGTTGGGGTATATCGGAACAAGTAGTTTGATGAATGGTTCCATGGGCTTCCAAATATCGCTTCAATTCAAAACTCAAATATTCACCTCCATTGTCATTGCGAAGAACCTGAACCTGTGCATTGTATTGACTATAAACCATTTTATGAAAATTTTGAAATAACAAGTTTACTTCACTTTTGGACATCATCAAACATACCCAAGTCATCTGATCTGATCATCGATAAAAGTAGCAAACCCGGCGATCCCGTCGAAAGTAGCAAATTTAGATGGGCCTCGAACATCAGAATGTATGATCATAAGGCGGACTTTTGTTCAAAGTTAATGGATCACGAAGCGATGGCTTTTTGCAAGTTCACAAACATCACATTGGAAACTAGAGACATCAAAGTTTGCAAAAAAGGAATAAAGTAGAAATAATTTCTTCTTAGCAGGCATGCTAGACGTCGATGCATAACCATATCTCAGTTTCTTTTTTTCTCTCTCGAGAACCCCCGATCTTTAAAGCAGGCGACTCATCTGAACTTTTGGACACGAGTCAAGTAATACAGCTTCCCTTGCCTAACACCACAACCAATTATGCGCCTTGTCAGGATGTCCTTAAATACACCTGAAATTCGAAAAATGAATGACACAAAATAAAGACGTGGTTATTTAGCGACAAAAGATTATAATCGGAATTAAGGTACCATTGGCAGTGGAAACAGAATGTTGTGAGGAAGATTTAAGAGGTGAAACTTGTCTAGAATCAAATGTCATATGATTCATATCTGAATCAATTATCCATGCACTATTAGAAACAGGTGTAGAAATATTTAAAACCTTACCACCATTACCTGCTGTTGCTGCCAATGCCGAGGACTTTTCACCGCTATCATCCTCTGTATTTGTTTCAACAATTGCAGTAGTAGAGACCTTCTTGGAATTCTTCTTTCGGGAATCATGGCTATGATCTCACCATTCCGGATATCCCACAAGTTCATAGCATCGACTTTTTGTATGACCAGTTGGATCACAGTGAGTGCATTTGTATGATAATTTGTCGCCACAATTAGCAGTCTTAGGATGGATGGGCCTTTTTTGGTCTTGTTGTTGTTGAAGAGACCAGTTTTGATTAGACCAGTTCCGAGTCACCATGGTTGAAGCTTCAGAATTTTCCAATTGTTCGTTCATCACCCAGCAGGGCATCTTAGCGGCGAACTAGGGCATGCTTACTCTTCTAATTCGGGGATGGATCTTCCTCAGATTTCGCCTCGCTTTTGCTCAAATCACCCTCTAATCATCAACGAGAAAGATATGCACCCTTTGTCGTGAAGCGATTTCGATGGGGATGCAATATCTGTACATTCTCATCCACCACCAAACCTACCTTGCTCCTTGATGATCATTTCATGAAGATTTCAGTCAATTCTCCATAATATATAGAGAGTGGTCTGCCATTTTTTTTGGCAAAGAAAGCCCTATGGTTTAAGGTAAAAACCTGTAATTCATCCGCTCCATCATAAAAGGCTTTAGATAGAGCTTTCCAAATATCTCATGCGGTGGGTAAGTGAATGTATCGCTTCATAATCTCCGAGGACATAAACATCAACAACCATCTTTTGACCTTCTGATTGTTTGAATACCACTTTTCATAGCCTTCATCTTTCTCCTTAGGTGGCGGCGTGTGCCCTGAAATGGAGAGTTTCTCGCCCAGCAATTTGCATCTACAACATTTTGAGACCACGGATCGTAGTTGGTCTCATTCAATCTGATTCTGAGATTGAATGATGAACCTTCGTGTTGAATAATAATGATGGGAGTAGATTTGGTGACAGGAACGTTCAATCGACTTGCTCATGGTTTAAGGATTCAAAGAAGAATGATTTAGGGTTTCGTGGGTCTGATACCACTTGTAAAACATAGAAGAATATTTTTATTCATAATAAATCTGTATCTTTACATATTTATAGAGATAGTAGAGATCTTACAATCAAACTATTCCTATAATTAGATCCTACAATCAAGCTATTCTTATAATTAAGTTATTTGTCTAACAGAGAAATATCTCTAAACTAGGAATGAATATAATAGTAATAGGAAAAATTCTGATAGAGAATGCTTTATTTGATGTCAAATATGCAACAAAAAAGATACTTGTCTTCCTACTTCATCATTGACACACTTATCAATTTTACCCCTCCCCCAGGTGTGTATCATTTTCCAGTCATTGCATCATGATAAAATGATAGCTTTGCAATTCATTATGCTCTGCTTAATCTGTACAGGTGGTAGTTTTTATTGTCAACTCGTGATTGAAAAGTCCAGTGTCATTCATTAGGAAGGACTTGTTGAAGTTTGTTATTCTCTCCCAATTAGTGCCAAGACTTGTGCGGATCTATCCCATATATAAAGAAGTGACTGCAACTGCTGGCATGCTTATTGAGACGGCATGGGCTAGTGCTGCAATCAACCTCTTCTTCTATATGCTAGCCAGCCATGTGAGTTTAAATTTGTTTGCTTCAAACCTTATGCTATTATACATTGTTGTTCACTTTGTTAAAAGCGTAGAAGTTATTACTTCCATTTCTAGCGATGGTCTCTTCATTTCTCTGTGATTTTGTGATCGTTGAATTGATATGTGTACTAGGTAGTTGGAGCTTATTGGTACTTCTTGTCTCTAGAGAGACAAGATAAGTGTTGGCGGACTTGGTGTGGGGCACATAATTTGAGTACTTCATATTTATATTGAAGAGGAGACCGAGCACGCAATGACCCTGCTGAGCAATACACATTTCTGAATGCTTCTTGCCCTCTTATCGATCCAGATGAAATTGAAGATACCACAGTTTTTAACTTTGGAATATTCATTAAGGCTCTTAGATATCGGGTTGTGGAAACAAGGGATTTTCCATATAAGTTTTCTTATTGCTTTTGGTGGGCTCTGCGAAATATTAGGTCTGTGCATATACATTAGCTTTGTAATCTATATTGTTTTTCCTCTATGATATTTCCATCATTATGATTAATGTTTGATTGTTTTGTATTTTGCAGTTCCCTTGGTTCAGACCTTGATACAAGCCCTTTCATTGGAGAGATTCTATTTGCTGTCTTCATTTCCATATTTGGACTGATATGATTTTCATTACTTGTCTGCAATATGCAGGTAAGTACCAAATTAATATCATTCATCTTTCTCTGTGTTCATTTGAGAAAATGAGATATTTTACATGGTAAAGAAATTGCATATACCTATTTCTTAGCTCAAGCTCCTGCATTGAATGAGGCCTGTTAAGATTATTAATAGTCCATGTTTCTTGAACTGCAACAGAAATATCTGCAAAATCTGCAATCCATAGCACAAGAATTGAGGACGAAAAGAAAAGGAAAAACACTGAGCTTTGGATGTCCCACCGCATGCTTCCTGAGGCCCTGAGGACTCGGATTAAGCAGTATAGACAGTACAAATGGAAAAAAACCAAGGGTGTCAGATGAAAATGGGCTTATCAATGACCTTCCTAAGGACCTCCGAAGAGACATAAAGCGCCATATCTGCTTTGATCTACTAAGAGGAGTAAGTGCATTTCTAAATTTTGTCTATGAATCTTTGAAGATTATTGTGGATCATCCTCTAACAGAATTTGTAGATTTTTTTCATATGTAGTCTTCTTTCAACAAAAAAAAAGCTAGTGACTGAATTGATTTATTTTATTTGTTAGATGCCAGTGGTTAAAACATTTGATGAGTTACTGTTCGATGCAATGTGTGATAGAGTCAAGACAGTTCTTCATACAGAAAATAGCTACATTATGTGGGAGGGGGATCTAATTGATGAACCGCTGTCTCTCGTGCGAGGCGGACTAGATTGCATGAGCACAAATGGCGGATTAAAATCTACAATAGTCCTGAGGGGGACTTGAACCGATGATCATTAGGCAACCTCATTAGTATAGCATATTGATTGAACTTAAACACCCTTTGAAGCTTGTGAGTTATAATAGGTGATGCTCATAATCATGTAATTTGCAGAAGCAAAGTATGAGTTAATGAGTGGGGTAGAGCAAGTATGTCAATTCTATTTAAATTTTTAATCTGGGACATAAATGAAAAGAGATTGCTTTGATTAAATGGCCTTTGAAAACTTAATTTTAGAAATTTGACCATTTATCAATTTTTGGCTAATTTTGATAAAAAATGAACTGTATGACTTTTTCTTATGAAAGTAACATCTTATTTTAAGAGATAATGTAAAAACATGAAATAAAGAATTATATCTTTGTCTAATATTTTTTAAGAAAAAACATGGAAAATATTAGATTTACAAATTTAATTAAGGTTAATTATTTGATATCTTTTAACCAAATATTTCTAAATGAAAATAAACTGACCTATTATCATCTCTAATCAAATTTCAATTTTGGATCTTGAGCTGATTGCCACACATATGATATATGTTTTGTCATTCTTATTTGGGAAGATAGTTACAACAATGACATGATCAGAAAACCCATTTGTTTAATATTAGTAAGCATGATCAAAACATAAAGCCGACATCAAATTTGTAATATTTCATAAAATAGCATTATCCAGAAGGGTATGAATATACAGTTCTATTATTCCCATATAATAAGCAATCTTGTAGGACAAATATAAGGGAAGGCATTTATTTTGTAGTTGGAGTATGCCCATACTTGATCAAGCAATCCTGCATCAGAAAGAGATAGAAAGAGAAGATTTAAGTAGATTCCTTTAAAAATCCAAGCTTTTATATATATATATATATATATATATGTGCAAATGGAAAAAGAAATATTTAGTTAAAGACCATAAAAAAATCCAAAATTTGTAAATCTAATTATTTTCATTTTTTCTTAGAAAAATAACTCATTTTGAACAAAGACCCTCTAATCTTTATGTATTTAAATGTTTCTTATAAAAATGATTATTTTTACAAGACAATAAGAAAAGTCAACATATGGTAAAATTGATAAAATATTTAGATTTCAAGTGATTTTAAGTCAAGAAATATTAGTGTAAAGACATCAAATAACCCCTAAATTTGTGAATTTGACATTTTTATGTTTCTTTAAAAAATATTTACGATATTTTCTTGAAAAATAACCTATTTTGGATAAAAACTCTATTTTTTTCATTTTATCTATTTACATTCTCTTAAAAGAAAGGGTTATTTACAAGAAAACAAATTTATTTTTGTCAAAATTAGACAAAAATTGATGAAGGTCAAATTTTGAAATTAGGTTTTCAAAAGGTCCTTTCAATCCAAGAAATATTTGGTTTAATAACCTTCAAATAACCTAACATTTTGTAAACTTAACCATTTCCATGTTTTTTTTAAATAACTTATTTTAGACAAAAATGGCCTTGATCATATTTTATATTTACATATATCTTTGATAGGAAATTGTTTATTTTATAAAGAAAGAACAATAAATATTTTTATTAAACTAAATAAAAATAAATGAAGATAATTTCCAAATAAGGTTTTCAACCCTTCAATCAAACCAATCACCCAATGGCAAATTAAAATCAGAGAGAAGATCTTACTGGTTACAGTTAGTTTTCCGATCGACGGGAGGCAGATCGAAGGTGGACCCACACTGTTTGCCAAGAACAGGCACCCGCTTGGGATCGTAAACGATATTAACCAGTGTCCCCTTAATGCACTCACAAATGGCGATCCGATCATTTCTTGTTTTCGCCATTCCATTCTGCTTCTTGCTCATGGCAACAACGCTGCGATGGCTTGGCAGGACCGTTCTTCCGCAAGAAAGCAAGACAAGGAGGCAACCTCCGACCACCCTTGGACAGAAGGTTGCGCCGAGGGCTGCAAAGGAGGAACCAAGAAACCTTCAAGCAATAAGCTGTAGTCAGAGATCCCAGCATTCCATTCATGGCTGAACTGTGCTGGTTATAAATGAATTATAGGAAGAAAGAGATTATCAAGTATATAAATTCTTGTGTGGAACTGTATATGTTTATATACAGGGAGAGGAGGGTTGGGCAGTGGGTGTGGGATTGGAGTAAGGATCGATCATTTGTTTTCCATGGGTGGTGTTTTGTTTGCTGATTTTCCTGGAGATAGATTGCCGAGAAAATGAAGGGACTGACTGTTTGGGAGGTTTGTGCTGTGAGATGGGAAGACTGAAGAGAATACACCTATCATGCATCTCATGTGATTTTAAAACGTACTGAAGAAAGAAAAAATTAGTTATTTTGGATTATTCAATTATCATGTTTAATAAACAAACAAACAAACAAACAAAGGTGCAACATATTATTGGGCCTGCCTGATAAAAGGCCCGTGGATTAAAGCCCAGACAAGTTGGCCCATTAACGGGTCAACGAGTTTATTTGTCCGGTCAAGTTGGGCCACGGACCTCATTTCTCCGAGCCACTCGCCTGTTAGAGATGTCTAAATTTGACTTAGGTATTGTACAATAATGAATATTTTATTCATAACAATAACAAGAATTCTATTAACATATTTACGGAGGAGGGTAGATTGGTATACATTAAAGAATAATACTTTATGTATTAAAAAAAAACATATACATATAAAATTTCCCCTCATTTTCAAATGTAATAAATAAAATTTTTAGAAGAGATATTTTTTTTTTTATTTTGAATTATTTTCTAAACTTACTTTTTTTTTTTATTTAAATTTTTAAGACAATTTAAATAAAAAATAAAAAAAAAAAATGAAGGGTGAAACACATGTGGGCCGAAAACCCTATGATTAAGTCTAAAATGAAGCCCAACATATCTAAAAAGTGTTCGGACCTGGGCTAGACCCTAAGCGAGTTTTAAGCTTTTTGAAGACCCCTAATCCAATTAATTATAAAAATGATGTATCCTTTTAAAATAAAAATATTAATTATCAACTATGTTATGTCCTTGTGAGGTTAATTACTTAATAAAAGGGTCAATAAAAGTCATAAAATACAAAGCAGATTATGATAAATAAGGGTAAACAATTTCCACCTCTGTTTGAATTGAATCCAGAAATTAATGTCACTTGAATTGCCCAGGAGCTAATATTGTGAATATACATTTTTATGTTCAGAAAATATGAAGCAAGAAAGGAAAATAGAGAACAAAAACCAAAGAAAGTGAAAACTATGACTAGAAGTAGGTAATAAATGTTTTAATAATCTTAATAACTTTGATTTGATGAGGCAAATTTATGTAACAATAAAAAATATTTATTTTTCTTTTATACCAAATAAAATATAAATGGTTCAAATAATTTTAAATAATTCAAATAGAAAGTTCATTTTAGATCATCTTAATTTGAGATAAATTTTTCATTCATTATTTAACTGAAAATGCATCTGATTTATAACTTATAGTTTTTTTGTTTTTTTAATATTATTAAATTTAGTAAATAAAATAAATTTTAAAAAGATTTGAAAACTTATAGAACAATGTAACTGTCATGTTCGTAGAGCACATTTTAGCGGTTGTAAAGATATTTCTAGAAAATGAAGAAATAATCTGGTGGGATTAATACTTTTTCAATTCCGCTGACGTGTCAAATCTTATGCATAATACCGCGAATCGCGTTGCACCTGCATGCAGAGGATCCAGGCCCTCACCCAAGCTTCTGATCTAACGGTTAGGATTAATCCTACTAGTCAGGAAAATTAAAGACCGCATCGCAGGGGATCCAGGCTCTCTCAACCATGCTTTTGAACCCCCGAAGCCTTTCCCGCGGCTATAAATAGCGAAGTTTGAACTTCTCAGAGACAGAGAGAGCTCCGTTTGTCTGTGTTGGTTTCTGAGGAGGAAGGAAGAGAATGTAGAGAGAGAAGTCCTACATTTGCTGCTGCTGCAGCTTTCTTCCGAGTGATTTCTCTTGGTATTCTCTCTTTTCAACTCTGAAAAATCAGCTTCAGTTTCATGAATTTTTGAACACTCTGTTTAGATGTTGCACGTATATCTGTAAATCTGAAGTTTGAATTTACTCTTTAATGTGATGAAGCAAAGTTTTCTAGTCAATGAATGTGTTTGGTTTGAAATCTGCACTATTTGATGTCGAAATCTAACTAGAAGAAGCAGACTCTTTCTACTCTCTCAAAAGTTTTACGGATTTTGAATGAATTATAAGTTTGATTGATTATTTTGAACCCTAGAATTCTGTTTCTCTAATGTTTGCTTTACAAAACTATGCAGTGCTAATATGATTTGAGATATGCTTAGAGCTTCTAGAGTTGTTTGAAGAGACTGTGGAGAGAAATTACCACATTTGCTGCTGCTGCAAATCTCACATTCCCACTGATTTTGGTATTCTCTCTTAACCTCTCTGAAAAATCAGCTCCAGTTTCATGAAAATTTGAGGATTCTGTAGATTTATCTGTAAATCTGAAGTTTGAAATTTTCTCTTAATATGATGAAGCCTCACGATGATGTAAAACATTTCTAGTCAATGAATGTTTAATTTGAATTCTGTAATATTTGATGTCGAAATCTAACTGGAAGAAGCCGACTCTTTCTGCTATATTTGAATTAACTAAAAGTTTGAAACGATTAGTTTGAACCTTGAATTCTGTTTCTCTAATGTTTGCTTAACAAAACAATGCACTGCTAACATAATTAGAGATATGCTTGACTTCTCAGAGTTGTTTGAAGAGAGTGTGGGGAGAGAAGTCCACCATTTGCTGCTGCTGCAACTCTCCATCGGCTGATTTCTATTGGTAATCTGTCTTTCCAACTCTGCTATTTTCTCTGAAAAATCAGCTCTAGTTTCATGAAATTTTGAACAATCTGTTTGAATTAGTGCAGATTTCTCTGTAAATCTAAACTTTGAATTTTCTCTTTTCTGTGATGAAGCCGATGTAAATCAACGAGTGTTTAGTTTTAATTCTGAAATATTTGATGTACAAATCTATGTAAACTAGAAGAAGCTGACTCTCTCTACTCTTCTCTCAAAAGATCTAAGGCTATCGCTAATAGATAATTTCAATTTCCTAAAAATTTGAATGATTAATTGAACTTTCATATTTCTATAAATCAAAACTATCTTTCTCTAATGTTTTCTTGAACTTCTCAGACCTACATTTGAAGAGACTCTAAAGAGAAGTTGCTGCTGCAACTCTAGTTTAGCTGATTTCTCCTGGTACTCTCTCTCCCCTAATTTTGAATGATCAGTTTGAACCTTGATATTTATATCAAGCAAAAGTTTCTTTATCTAATGTTTGCTTTAAAAAACAATGCCACTGCAAATATAATTTGAGGTTTGTTTGAGTTTTCATGAATGAACATAATCAGAAAAATGTAAAACCAGTACCAGAAACTCTCTCTCCTTAGCTTCAAGTTTGGTGCATTTATGGATAACTATTCGCACTTCCTGAGAATTTTGTTGTTAAAAATCAATGTGAGTGTGAATATAACTGATATTTTCTTGAATTGTTTTACATTATCATAATCAGAAGCATTGTCAAACACTATCAGCAGTCC